>JAOVVB010000035.1:807844-845701 GCA_028570985.1 Heterobranchus longifilis | reverse complement strand
ACACACACACACACACATACACACACACACACACACACACATACACACACACACACACATACACACACACACACACATACACACACACACACATACACACACACACCATCTAAATGTCTAAAATGACTAAAACATAAATTTGTCCCCTTTAAAGACTGATTTTTATTTTCCCCTTTCAAGCAGAAAACCTGCTGATTCCGGGCACTGGCTTATCAGTAGTCTTCAGCCACTACTGTACAATACACTAAACCACCAACACAACATTATTAACATCAAGTCATGATGTTTAGTGTCTTGGCTTACAAGTCCCTCTGTATGCTCATCATCTCTCTTACCCAGTGTTCTCCCACTGTTGGAATAATACAAGCCTTCCCGTAATATTGTTATAAATAGCCTTCTCATTTGAAGCTTTGAGATACCAAACATCACACTATTTAAATGACCTCGGCAATGCATTAATTTTATTTACGTGTTCAGAGAACATGTTCACTGCTTCTCTGGAGCCGCTGCCTCGACAGGACTGCTGGCTGCAATTTAAACCCCATGTTTATATCACTGCACTTATTATAGTACATTCTGGTTTCTATAGTAACAACATGCAAAGGCAGATCAGACACGAAAACAGATTGTACTTTAGTGGGCAACATTATGAGTGCAGAGTCATATGAATCATATTTTAATAAGACAACATGAGCATTAAAGGTTAAAGCAATCATATTTCGCGCCGATAAACGTAGTATTAGTGGCAAGAATATTAAGAATAAAATATTAACATGCTCTTATTAATTACTTTTAGTATCACTTGGCAGATACTGTACAAATAAATGTGTACAGGAGGTCTGCACTTACCTCCCATTCTCTCCATAACAGAACCGAGCACGAGTCCAGCGCATGTCTCGAACACGATGATCTTGCTTCCTGCATGAATGTTCCCCAGAGTCAGCATCTGAGCCAAAGTGTCATATCTCAGGTGACTGCAGAGGAAATAAAAGAACTATTAAAAACAATTTTAAAAGTTACAAGCAATCTGACCAACCAGTAACAAACCTAAGGTTTAACTTTTTCTTAAAGGTTTAGTCTGGGGGACATACCACACTTTTCCAGGTTCTCTGCCATGGTACATCATTGCCAGGATACGAGAGGTGGGCTTCAGTATTGTGACCTTGCTCTCGTACCTGTAGACATCAGACAGTTTAAAAGAATACCAAACAAGAAAACGTACAATTTAACAAGTAAACACAGGCTTTTTTTTTTTTTTTTTAAACTTACTTTTTCTTCTTCTTCTTGATGTATTTCGCCTGAGCAAATTCAGTTTTATCCCTAAACGTTGTGCTATTGTTTATGAGCTGCTGGATTATTTCCTGATGGACAGAAACAAATAATGTATAATAAAAATAAGTAACACACAAAAAATATTTTGCACTAACAGCTTAATGTCTGGTTCAATTAGAATAGTCAACATATGCAAATAAACACTGACTAAAATAATGTAAGACCTCCATATTTACACTACATGAAAATAATTCTTTTTCACTCACTCACTCATTCATTCTTTATACCGCTTAAACAGGACAGGGTCACGGGAGTCTATTCCAGGGGACCCGGGCACGAGAAAGGGTATACCATGAATGGAGTGCCAATCCGTCACAGGGCACACAAGCACACACTTACATACAGTACAGGCATTTTGGGAACCCAGATGCATACAGACCCAGGGCAGGGGTTAAACACTAACACTACGCCACTGTTGGTTCCAAATCAGTTTAACGCAAATAGCCAAAGTTTTAACGCAGGAGCAATATCTGGCCAAAAATGCTGCCATTTCAGAAGAGTCAAATCATTTATCTGTATTAAACAAATAAACTCATTACATCGAACACAAATGACCAAAATTATGTAAAGAACTGTCCAATGCATTATTAAAATCTGAAAACATAGTGGTGAACTTAGTGGAATAAATGTGGTCAGGGAAGAAATCATTACTGACATGATCCTATTCCAAAGTAATGGAACTGCATAGCCTAGCTCAGCAAAATATTGAAGTTGAACACAAACCTGGCCCTTCATCCCCTGCTCTTTAAGTGATTCAATATCATCTCTGGTCAGTTTCTGTGATTTGCCATCGTCTACTATATGCCTGTTATCTTGGCCTGCTTCTTTGGCCTCTGCAAAGAGTAAAGAACTAACAGTAAAACACTGCACATCACTTTCTCACATATTTACCACATAAATAAGACCGATATCTTGCAGTCTACCTGTGGAATCTTCTTCAGTGTTTTTTGGTTTTCGTAGACAGAGCTTTCCTCCAGCATCCAGGTCAAAAGTTGAGCCGTACAGTTCCCCAATGGCAGCATCCAAAAAGATCCACTGTTTCTCAAAAATTATTTTCCTGAAAAACACAAGATTGTTTTTAATTGCAATGTGTAGATGGTACAGTAAAATTTAAATGCTTACTCGTGTGCTGTCTCACTACAGACCACAACAATAAGGAAAATACTAACATATACTTTAACAATAAACACAAATCATTGTGGCTGATTAATGACTTTGTTGCTTTATATAAATTTTATTAGAAAGGCACCAGACAAAAGTTCCAGCAATCTCTTCTTGCTCAATGCAGATTTGTAATTCATCACTAAATATCACTTTCATCGACTTCTGTTGCTCCTGTTTCGGTGCAAGTGCTGTATTTTTCATTTGGATTTTTTAAATCTGTAAATCCCATCTCATTCAACTGAATTCGTACAGTTCTGTCACTCCTTTTTCCATCCACTTGTTTTGCTGTGCATTTTCTATCTTCATGGCATATTTCTTTTCAGATGCTTTGACGGTTTCCCTGGTCCACCTGTACGTTTTCCTTTTATAACTTTATCCCGGCAACAAATTTTATACACACCTAATTGGCAAGGACCACAATTTCATAAGCGCTCTCTTTTAACTGTAGATTACTAATTAGCACTTGTGCTGGCATTTTTTTTTATTTAAAAAAAAGCAAATTACGAAGGTCATCCCATACATTTTACTCAGCATTCAAGCTTTCCATATTTTCTCCTCTACTTGATCCGGAAAAAAATAGGGCACTCACTTAAAAAAAAAAAAAAAAAAAAAGGATGACTTTGGATTGAGGTGGGGCTGCATGATTCGATAAACAAAAAATAAAATGACATTGCATTTATTTTGACATATTGGGATTTAAATAAAAAACAACAACAAAAACAAACAAAAAAAACCCCATAAATTATTGACAAACTCTACAAGAATTCTGGACTATGCATATATTTACTTATAATACAAGTTTTTGTTGGATGAACAACTTTTAAGTGTGGTTATTCTACAGTAGATATTTTTGCCAAAAAGTGGCAAAAAAAAAAAAAAAAAAACAGCTGGAAGACTGGAGCAAGCAGTGAGAGCTCAACCAGCAGCACAGTATTCACTACACAGTCCAATACAGAGCATGTTTGTGCAGTGATCAGTAGAACATGACTAATATTAAGTGGTTGCACTACTCTTACCGCAGACTTGACAGTTAAAAGCAGTATCCAAATATCATTAAACGTTGCTCCCATGATTAATTTACTACTCACTTTTTCGTCTCGACCTGCACGGATTTGTAGACATCTCCTCTTTTCAAAACCACATAATCTCCTTTACTGATCCTGCACTCATCATCACTGTCCATAACCGACTCCGCCATCATTTACACAGTCTAGTCTAACTGATCGAACGTTTCAGTGATGACTTCAGTAGTATTTCAAACTAAAGAACATGCAGCGATGACCGATAAAACCAGGAACATAACAACCATCAACCGAACAGATAGGAAGTCAGAGTGCACAATGTAGAAGAGACATTTTCCACGTGCACACTGCCGCTTCCTGGAGCGTAGGCTGATTAATCGATCGCACTAGACTCGAGCGCTCAGCCAGGAACGCAAGCTGATCGCCGAGTAACTGATCCACTTCGAGCTTCTCAAGAACTTTTTTTTTTTCACCTTCAAAATTTCAAACGTACATTTGATTTGTAATGTTCATTTGATTTGTTTTTTTTAGCACTATGGCCTTGCACCTCCAGGGTCGGTTTTCGATTCCCGCCTTGGGTCTGTTTGCATGTTCTCCACATGATTGGTGGGTTTCCTCCGGGTGCTCCGGTTTCCTCCCATAGTGCAAAAACATGCAGATTAGATTCATTCGCATTCCCAAATTTTGCCTATAGTGTGTGAATGAAGCGTGTGAGTGTGTGTATATGTGTGTTTTCTGTGATGGATTGACACCCCATTCAGGTTGTACCCCACCTTGTGCCCTACGTCTCCTGGGATAGGCTCAAGGCCCCCCTGCAACACTGTATACAGGACAATGCAGTATAGATGGTAAGTGAGTCTTTTCTTCTTGTGAATATTTGCTTAATTTGCTTAATTTGTACAGTTCTCATGGATCTTTAAATAGATTTAAGTAAATAAATAAATCATGTAGGGGAGACAAATGAAAGATGAAATGATTATCCCTCTCCCTGTACCTACAACATTTAGATAGATAGATAGATAGATAGATAGATAGATAGATAGTTGATCTTGAAGGAAATTCTACATATGCAACAGCATTAGAGACAGTAACACAAAGACAGGTTCTAGATGTGATAGAACCTGTCAGTTTATCTGACATATAGTCAGTATACACAGGATAATATGAGAACTGACCAGAAGTTACTACTGCAATGCTAAGAACAAAAAGCTACAAGATATATAATAAGCATATAAATAAAGCATTTAAAGACCTACATATTCCTGATGCTGTTAATTCATTCATTTATCTTCTATACCGCTTATCCTGTGTACAGGGTCCCAGGAGGCTTAGAGCCTATCACAAGAGACTTAGAGCACGAGGTGGTGTACACCTTAAATGGGGTGCCAATCCATCACAGGATAAACATACATACACAAGCTCATTCTCACACTACACACAAGTTTGAACACCAGATAGCCTAATCTGCTTGTTGTTGGACTGTGAGAGAAAACAAGAGTACAGTACATGGAGGAAACCCACCAAGCATGGGGAGCCCTACAAGGATGAAGATTAACTTCTGTTGAAGAAGTGAAGACAGTGGTGCATTTGTGGCTTAAGGCCCACTCTAAAACATTTTTAATAAAGTAATACAAAAACCTGTTGACAGATTGACAAAGTGTTTTAAAAAAAGAAAGAAGAATATGTCGAAAAACTATGTATTTTTTTTAATAATAAAAAAAAATTCTACAGCTAGAGTGTAGATAAGTTGCATAAAAAGAAAGCACATAAAAGAAAGCTGGCATTATGCGTCTTTAGATTCTGTTTGATTTTTTTCTCATGTCTGTGTGGGTTTCCTTTGAGTTTTTCCTGTTGTTCTACCTCTTAAAACATGCTGATAGGTGAATTGACTAAGTTGTATCTGGTTGTTAACCAGTGTGTGAAAGTGTGTGCAAGGTGTCCTGTGATTGACTGGCAAGGGTGTAATCCCTCTATATATCCAGGGTTCCAGGCTCCAGATCCACCATCATTGGAGAATAATTGCATAAGTGAAAATATGTGGGAAAATTTATATAAGTATCTATATAAGTATTTTTTTTTAAATATTCATTCAATGTCTTACAGAATTGCCAAACAGAACAGTTTATAACTTATAATTTTAACCTATCAAAAACTAACACATAAATGCAAACACAACTCTATTTAAACTTTAAAGGCGTCATCTTTATTTGACTAATTTTATACTAATCATAATGCTGGTCTTCAGATTTTTTAGGCTGTCTTAAAAAAAATTCTTCTCTTTAACTCTTCACTTCAGTTTCATTGAAGTGGATTAATTGCAGTATACATTGAAACAATTCAGTTTCATTGTATCTTTGTATACTTTTGGTAGCATGTTTAATTCTTGTGAACATACAGAGCAACAAAACAAATATAAGATAAAACCCCTTTAAAAAAATGGGAATGATGTGCTGATGATGAAGCAACCAAGGCACCATTTCAATTTTCCGATTCCCTGACAAATGGGAGTGCTCAGAAACATCATAAGCCTGCTTTCCATTTACACAAAATAACAACACAGCCATGATAAATACGGTAAAACTCTTGTTCAGCTGACTCTGGGTGGTTTTTAGGATCATTCTTGCCCTCCTGTAAGTTTGCGGAAGAGTTCTTCATCTAGTGTCTCATTTTGATCTTTGGATCTAGTCGAGAGGAAAATGTAGCCTCCAATGTATTCATGAACCACTCTGCAGTCACAGCTCTGACAGGTGAAAGCTACTGAAACTCCCTGGTCAAAATCAATAGCCACCTGAAACAGAAACCTCCAGTAAGACAACTCTCATAAATCGTTTCATCAGTTAATATAAGAACTAGAGAAAGCTTTTAATCAGGTTAATTTTTTTGTCAGTGTAGCGAATTATTTTTTTCCAGTTTAGCTCACAAAACCAGCCAGTCCTCTCTCATTAACAATGTATTTCTGGCTACCTTGTATGTGTTTTTTCTGACACACTCAAACCAAACACAACAGCAGCATAGCCAAGTCACTGAGATCACATTTAATCCCTTTGGAATTAAAAGGGTCTATGTGACTTTGTTCATTGGTAAAAAAATTGGCACAGCACATTTTTCCTATAATATCCTCCTCACCTGTTTGATCTCCCAGTTCACGTTCCATTGTTTCATATTGGCAAATCTCCAAGTGGTCACTGGCTGGCGTGTGGTCATATCAATTCTGATCAGCCGGTTGTACGAAATACCCAAGATCTCATCCTTCCTACTTCCTCTGAATCTATGCATACACAGAAAGGGTAATACATTTTAACACGGGCAAAATACATAGCCAGTGAATAATCAACAAGCTTTAGATTTGGTGCATGCAGTAGCATGTGTTTTTTTTTTGTTGATAATAATAAAATCAGAATGACAGGTTTGTTGTAAAGACACTAGGGTGTCACATCTGAGCCACCTCAGTCCTGGGGAGAAAGATCTGGCTCACCTGACTACTGAGCCGTCGCTTTGTCTCCCCCTAGTGTGTTTGCATGCGTATTGTTCCCCATTAACCCTGTTTAATACTAGATTAAGTTCACCTGTGTCTACCCCATGTGTGTCCCTATTTATTCCAGTCGAACCCGTATCACTTCGTCTGTTCTCCGTTGTGCACCCTTCTGTGTTACATGTTTTCTCATCCAAATGTTTGTGTACTTTTCTACCCAGGACTGAGGGGAGTCTGCAGGTGTGGGCTCATTGATTTTCAAGGGAAACCTTCCTCAAGTTCAAGTTCAAGGCTGACCAAGAGTCAGCGCTGCGTTCGACACATAGGCTACGTAACCTGTTCGTTTGGTGTGGTCTAGTTAGCTCTATTAAGCCGCCTGCAGACCCAGCCTGGGGAAGTCACCCCAGCCCTGTTTTTGTGTGTTTGTTTGTTGTTGGACATTTACTTTAAGAATTAAATCTTGTTTTCCTTATAACCCTGCATCTGCGTTCGCCTCTTCAGTACCCAGTCATGACATAGGGTTAATTGTCTAAATGCATAACCTCTGTGGATTTATTTCATGAGTGTATGTGTAATAATACATAACAGAATATCACCATACCTAACTATATAATACTTGATTCCAAACTCTGGTAAAGATTGCCATGCTTGAATGAAACGCATTTTAGCCTCCATGAGTGAAAGCTGTGAAATGTTCTGATGGGCCTCCAAAATGCGTGTCGTCAGCTGAAAGCAGATGAATGTACAAAAATATCAGCAAATCTGATCATTGTAATAAAACAGATGACAAATACATGGATAAAAAAACACATATCTTACAAGTAATGTTATATTTCTGTAACAAAACAGTGTTGTACCTATAGTCTTATTTTATTACTTTGTAATAACCATACGGGGGCTTTCTGCATTATTTAAAAGGTTTTGATTTTTAGTTAAATGATATTTTGCCTCCCTGCCTAGAAGCTGACACCATAAGATTTTCACATTATCTGGATTTTCAGGGAAAAAATCTTTAATGATAAAAGGTTGTTACCCTAAAGCCTATTAAACATGATTGTCTATTAGAAAGGGCTCTATAATAGAATATCTTTAGACAGGTAAGAACTACACAGAACCTTTTTGCAGAATTTATTTAAAGTCAAACGCTATCCTTTGCATAAATTTGATTTGGTGGCACTGCATTGCATAATAGTGACCATGGTTTAAAATCTGCTTTACTTGTTTGGCCTTGTATTTTTTGCTGTATCTTGGAGAGACAAAGCATTCTGCGTTCATGTCCATGGAGTCCACATCAGGAGTAGCTTGGCCAGGAGGGGGCGCTAAACTCTTCATCTGCAGGAATGACTGGATGTTCTTCACTTCTGTGCGGTATGAACTGTACGCCATCGTCTTGCCTTTAGAGGCCAGGATGCAGGCAGCTTTCCACTTGGCATACTGTGTCTCCTTTAACATGATTAAGTTAATATGTAAATGAGGGAATGGAAAAAGACTTGCACATGCTAAATGTTGCACATGCTAAAATAGGAACAGGCAACGCTTACTTATATGCTTATTATAAAACAGAGCATTATGGACCTTATGTACTAAACTCTAAATCAACTTACATTGTCACAGCGAATATACACCTCATTCATTCCATCTGCAACAGGCAGCAAAAGTTTGATGCCAAACTTCTTTTCTGTTACGTTTACATCTGGAACAACTTCACACCCTACATGATCAATTGTATATAAAACAAATACACATCAGTAATTGACCCACAGAGAAAAGAGTTGGGCATTGTGACACAAACTGTCTATGATCCTGTTACCCCGCAGATGTAGCTGTTCAATTGGTTCCGCGTTTGCAGACTCTTTGTTTTTGTAATAGGAAATGCTGGTGTCTCTAAACACAAACCAGTACTCTTTGAAAGTCCGTAATAGTCGTTTGGGCCTGCAAAGAAAAAAGACAGAATCAGGCAAGAGAGTCTACTTAAGTCTGAGGAGTGAAATGAGCTTTTCGGTAGAGGGATCATTAGACTGCAATAATAATTCAAAGTAATAAGGTGTCTTAAATATCCTTGGCTCACCTAAATAGCTTTAGAGTGTCTTCCAACTTGGGAATATCTGTGATGTCTTCCTAAATACAGAAATAATTTTAATACAATTAAAATACTGTACATCTGAAAATGGCATTTCATAGACAGATGTAAAGAATACCACTGAAACACTAACTGAGATTTAAAAAAATCTTTTGTACCAGAATCTTATCTGTGCTCCGTCCTTCAAGTGTTGTCTCTAAGTGAGAGAGAGCTGCCTCCACCTCATCAATCTCAGGCTCGTCAGAAAGGTCCAGGGGTTTGGCTGACATAGTCAGTTTGCATATGTGATACTGAAAAAAGTGTAAATATTTGAAATGTAATAAATTTACTTGTCAATTACATAAATTAATACCACAGTGCTGTTAAATTCTTGATTCTGATTCTATTTTCTGCAAGTAGTTGCTGAATACAACAAATGGTTTAAAGAAAAGAAAATACAATATGTTTTTCTTTCTATCCCTCTAGGAACCTCTGTAGTCCAACGGGGGACCATGATTGCCAATGGTGAACACCACTGTATTTAGTCCCATTTTACGACTGCGGTGGGACCGCTGGTCAACACACACGTTCACACACTATGGGAAAACTGGAGTACCTGGAGGAACACAAGGTGACTAAATTTATTATATTAAGCATTTGGCAAACACCCTTATCCAGATCGACATTTTTATCTTGTTATACATCTGAGCAGTTGAGGGCTGTGCTCAATGGTGGGGCTCAAACCTGGGATCTTCTGGACTGTAGTCCAATCCCTTAACCACTGAGCTACTCCGGACCCACATGCAAGCTCCATGCACACAGACCCAGAGGTAGGAATCGAACTCGGCCCCTGATGGTGCAAGGCAATGATGCAAACTACTAAGCAACTGTGCCGCTATTTTTTCTTTTATTAATTGTAAATAACTGTTGCTGTTGTATATGTGGCTTAAAACTCGTTGTGTTACGCTGGTATTGAAAAATAATCTGCTTCAACATGGTTATGACCATCGAAAGATTACATTAATTAGCTCAGTTATACAAAAGAAAATGACTTGAATTGAGTACTTTTTGTTTTTCTGAGAAAAAAGTCAGAACTCAATTGGCCCTGATCCTGTTCCTTAATAGAGGCTGTTAAAATACATACAAAAATATTTATTGCATGATCTAAAAAAAATAAAAAGTCACATTTTGCAGTAATTATTAGTAAGGGAATATTTTAGGAAACAGAATATAAGAATATAATATTTCTTCTGTGGCATATATTTTTCTTGCTAAGCTAGTCTTTAACATGGTGTCATTTGTGGCTTGGGGGAATGGCTCTCACCGCACTCTGCTCATTTTCTTTGTTCTGACACGCTCCCTCACATTCCACAAATAAAGCTTGTCTGCTTAGTCCTTTGAAAAACCTATGCCTCCAGCCACACAATGGCTTGTATGTCCTGTCTCATTTCAGGTTTAACAGTAAAAAAAAAAGATAAAGTGCAATACAGGATAAGTTAATTTACACATGCAAGCATGGCACTGCCTTTTAAACAACATTTTTATATAAGCCACATGTAATCCATATAAATCTGTACCGCCTGATTAAATATGGTACCATTGTTAATGCTATGAATGAACCATTGTGTATTCATTTTTTAGAGATTTGCTAGGGTCTAGAAGAATGTGTTGGCCTGAGATTGTGTAAGAGTGTGGCACCTGCAGAGAGGCAAACATCAGCATCTCCTCCTCAGTGCACTCAATCTCCTCCAGGAGAATGGTCCAGCGTGCCTGTTCATACAGCTGCGTAATCCTTACTGCATCGTACTGGGACAGAGGATATACACAATGACTTTACTAAACTATTTACACTCTTTTGTATCATATCCCTGCTCACTGTTTGTTAGATTATAATGTTTACTTTTTATTATACTTTTTTTAAATATGTTTTTTGATTATTTACTGAAATCAAATTGAAATTTTAATAAAAGTTAGTTTTCAGTATCAGGGTTTCCAGTCACTTTTCAGCTAATGAAAAATGTGCTAAGTTGTAATTTTAAGCAAGCTGTAGATGTGGCTAGTACTGGGGTACTTCAAAAAGGAAAGCAAGCAAAACAGTTCAGGATAAATGTCAAATGTATTCTTACCTTTGGATTAAGGTCAAAGAAACAGTGATACTTAAAGCGCAGTAGGAGTCTGTCATTGTCTTGAATTCCCTGCTCCATCAGAGAACTTGAGGAATCCAACCAACTGCAAAACACCCACTTGGTTTTGTAAATACATTTTTAATTAGAAAAAAAACATGTTTTTTTTTTTTACAGAATTATTAAGATGATAAACAGTTACAGAATGATGACTGTGTCAATTAGTGCAGGTAGTCCTGGAGGAGAGGTTGTACTCTTGACCTTGATGGTTGACCACTCAATACCTTGAAATTATTTCTTATTTTAATCCCTCAGTGGGGCATTAAAAATATTTCTGTAACTGCATGCTTACAAATGATCAATAAACAGAAATATCTTTTATAAATGACTAGGTAATGAATGCATAAACCTATATGTCATTAACACTCGTTTATACAGTATGTGTGTCTTGCAGTAAGCTGCTGAATGCATGGGAGCAGAAAGCAAGAGTAGTGAAGAGTGCATTACCATGAACTGTTTGTGTCCATTTCCTTTTTTCATTTCATGAGAATTGCAGTGCTGAAAAGCATAACTCTTACCAGACATTTCCCAATGCCAGACTTGTGTGTCCTCATTTTCAGTATAGATGCAATTAATTTGACCACTGCCAACTTTACAATGATAATAACAACTGAAATGGTCACTAAAATGCAAGCAAGCTGGATCGCTGCATCTGAATCAGTTTGTTTTTTTACTAACTCTTACCCTGCATTGATGGCAGCTTTGTCCTCCATACTAAGCGGCTGGTACATCTTGGCCAGCTCATCTGGAGGCACATTAGGCTGGCTAGAACTGAGAGGGTTTTCTCCAAACCAGAGGCTTGTGGAAGTCATTGGGGTCCCACTATCAGGGTCATAGGTTGCAGTCATGGTCCTACTGTAGTGGCCCGTTCCAACTGCCCAAAATAAAACTAGTTACTCACAGAGCTTCCATCATTCATCATGCTAAAAATTTATGCTTAAAGTATTCCATTGAATTATGTACATAAAATATATATTTTACAGACATAGACATCTGACAGATTGCAACATTCTCTTCTTACTTCAGAGTCAGACTTTACAAACCGTAACTCTGAGAACTAATTTGACATTTATTTTTTTATTTAAAATGTTTCCATGTCTATTAGGTATAAGGATATAAGTTAATAACAGAGCAAATAAACGATACAAAGTCACATGTCTCTCTCTTGCTTGTAAAAGGAAAACTTCTAAGAGAAATGAAAGGGTTACTTCACCCTGGTTATGTTACCTGTCCCACCAATAACATCCATGTCTATAATGTCATCTTCTACCTCCTTAGTCTTGTCTTTTCTCTTTTTCTTTTTTGGATCATCTGGTGGTTTCAAGAGGGACAGCTCTTCAGATCTTCTTATGTCTAAGATGAATGAATACATCCACGGTCATCACAAAGAAATCTATTGATACTGTATCATGATATCATTATATTTATACACTTACTGAGCATTCTGCAGATTTCTGCTACAGATCTGAAGACCACTGTTGAGAAGCTGACTGTCAGTTTGACAGTCTTCATATTGGGTAGCTGCAGACATAGAGCTTTGTGCTGAGGAGTGAAGCGCAGGTCAGCGTCTGCCTGAACACCGTATTTATCCAGTGTCCAGTGGGTTTTTAGTAGCCAGCAGTTCTTCTTTTCCCACCACAGCGCATGATCTGACCAGTCCTGAGGAGCCTCTGCCACAAAACACAGCACTTTAGCCCCGCCAGCTAACTTACTTATTCATCTTACAGTCTAAATTTGACAAGAGATCATATGTGTTCAAGGGGTTAATTTGTGTTCCATTAAAACAATCTGTATATCAGATAAATCATAGCTTTAATACTTGGGTAGATGAATTTAATCTTGAGTGGTTACAGTAGGACATCCTTCTCAAATACACAGACAAAATATCAGCACTCTGGCATAAACATGGTGTGTGGCAAACAGGAAATTACAGTATGTGTCAAGGTGTGATTTATAATGAGGTCATTAAATCACATGATCCTGACCAGTGACTTAGAACTCAGCCAGTCACAATAATTAAAGGAACTTCCCAAAGGATGTACCGACTGACTCAAAAGTGTCCACTTTGACAGAAACAACAATCAATTCATGTATAATAACTATTATTTAATTTAATTGAAAGAATTCATAGAAATCAAGAACGAAAAATTTTAAAGTGTTAAGTAAAAGTCAATATAAAAACATTTCTACAATTGACAAACCTAATAAAAAAAATGATATTGGAGGAACACATTTTTTTTTTTAAACAATTTATGATAATGTAAGTAACAAATTTATCTAGACACACCCCTGAGTGTTATTCATAGATGAAAGAAGGTAATTGCAACTGGATAGCTAACTGGATAGCAAAATTCTGTTTTAATAATCTGCTATGATTATTGGGTAGCTACATAGTTAGATAACTGTCAAAATTGCCCTTTATACATTGTACTTAACATTAATAGTGGCATTTTAGAATTTTTTTAGCATTAATCAATTAAGAGAAAAAAATCTGTAGATTTCTAGAAGAAAATTTATAAATCTGTAGAAATAACATGTCTTTTTTATTTTCTCAGCTTGGCTGGTGTAGTGAACTTCAGACCTTATCGGCGTAAATAATACCATGGTGATTGGACAATGGCAGAGAGCCAAGGGCAATTGAAAGGAATGCAAGGCAAACACGGACGCACCCAAAGGTTTAAATAAGGAGTTAGGACTACTCTAGATACAGCTCTATCTCTGTGTGTATTACTATGAACTATAAAGAAGGAGCCTTGACTTTAACAGCTCTATTTAGCAAATAAAAAAGGCACTCACTGATCTTCTCCACAAGTTTCAGCATAAGTCCTCCAATGTGAAGGTCACCCTTGACACGAATTTTAAACCTCATAGTCTCATCTCCTTCCCGCTGGTCCACTTGAACCAACAGCTCCCATGTGTTTTGTACATTCTCAGGAGCAGTGACCATGGCTTCACCTGCAGAAACAGAATTAAAATACAGCTTGCTTTTTGCTAGCCAATATTTCTCAGAATATAAAATGCAATGACGAAGCAAATCTAAAAAAGATGCCTTTTTATTAGGTAGACCTGCCCAAATATTTACTATGCAGATATACAAATACTGATTGTGGCCCAAACGTTTGCTATGCACAAAATAACTGCATTACTACCACATTTTACTGACCATTCTGAGTGCAAACATGTTAGTTTCTTTTTAGTAGCTGTTGTGCTTCTGCAAGCATATCATGTAGCAACAACTCAAATACAAAACAGAGAAATTTGAAATGTTTCGCAGCATGTAGTACAAGTCTACTCCTGTAGTATGACTAAATTCTTAATGTTGCATGAGAAAGGTAATCCTAGGTCAATTTGGAAAACGCAAAAAAAAGCTAACATTAAACATCACACAACACCATCTGCAATGTGGTGTGCAAATATTCTTTACAACAGGGAGAACATACAGAAAGTTTCTCAACATTCGATACTGTGCGGCTTGCTTGGCTCTTATATACAGTCATGCACTAATCATCCAGATCCTTTATGAGCTAAAAGCAGCATGCTGGAACAAGGGGAAAAGAAAAAAAACCCACTGCAGGGCAAACACTGACTAAGAAAGGTACATTAGTTCACAATTAGGAATCTATGGTCACAGAGGAAAGAAAGAGAGTTGGACTTGGGTGTCTGAGCTGTGGTGAAGGGTGGTCATCAAAGGAAGGAGGGCAGACCTCCATCACTGGAATTCCTAACAAGCACAGACATGACCGAGAACAGAACATGAAACAGTTGATTTCCTCATCTAATACAGGACAGAGCAGTTAACAAATATTGTAAAGCAGTATTATTTTGGACTATTCCTGAGGATTCTTAACACTTGTATTTTACCTCAGTTCTATGGTTTACATTGTAACCTAGCTTACTAGAACAGGGGATGTTTGAATAGTCATGGGTAAATGAAACACTGAAGTAAGACTAGTGCACTTAAATTTTCTCCGTGTTTGAAGTAAACTATCCTGGAGGGCACAACTCTCAACCTGTTTCTATGCCTCGAGGCACTGAAAAGTTCCTTGGACCTCGGCAGACACAAGTTAAATCACAGGCGGAAAAAAAAAAACATTTGTTAACCACAATCAAGAAGCGCCATTTCAACAACAACTAACAACATTTATTACTAAAACGATTAAATGACGCCAGGACGAGTGAATAACGTAACAGAAACGGGCGGGAAAAATCGAGCGTAGTTTTTTAGAGTAAAAAGTTTAAGACAATGGACTTCAAAAAACTAATATTAATTTCAATATTTTAGGGTGTCTCTAAGAACTTAAATAGAAATTCACCTAAAACAAACAAAAATACACACTCACCCAAAACAAAATGTCCGGTATATTGCTCACACTTCTTCTCTCGCACTGTGCAGAATGAGACAGAGCCGCTTTCCAGGTGAGCTGGCGAGAAGAGACCCCTCCTTTCTTCCAGGTATGTTATGCTAAGGAAGTGACTACTACCAGACAAAAATATTAGCCTGGCGTAACACATACATGACGAACTACCGCGCTGTTTGGTTACATACTATTTTGTAGGATAGTATGTGGAAACTAGAGGAACCGTGTATATTTGCATTTTATCTGTATTGTCAGGGTTGAAGTGGGCTAGTCTAAAACTGGAGGGGTTCTCCTCCTTTTAGATATTACAGTATATAGCCTTTTGTTTCCTAAATATTTCATTAAACTTGCAGTCGCTCAATAATTCACGACTGAAATTCCCACAAACAGTTTTGTACCTGAACCTCTATTTGTAATAACACCTCTTCTGTTATACTGAACTTCCAGCCTCCTAACACTCAGTATGACTGCAAATCAATTCCTGCTAACTGTTATCACACATATGTTCCCTGTTGGGTCTGGTTCCTCTCAAGGTTTTTTCTTATTTTCATCTCAGGGAGTTTTTCCCTACGCACTGTCGTCCTCTTCTTGCTCATCAAGGTCAATCTGAAATTTTCATTCATATTTCCCGTTACTTTTCAAACTCATTTCCTTGTATTTATAATTCTGTAAAGCAGCTTTGCGACAATGACCATAGTGAAAGTGCTGTATAAATAAAACTGAATGGAATTGATTTGAATTTAATATTTCAAACATTTGAGGTTGAGGTAATGGCCCGTGTTAACATGATTGCATCGTTCTATTTCTGCAATGTCCCAAATTATTGGACGCAGATCCTGTGAACAGGTCCCTCAAGAACACTGTCATGCTGTCATGCTTATGAAAGCAGTTTGAAATTATACCACCTCCACTAGTCTGGGATGTCACAGGGCAATCAATCAATCAATCAATCTATATATGTACTTCATATACAGTACTATGCAAAAATATTGAGCTACCCTTCATTTTATTAAATTCATTACATAGATTAAAATATAGAAATAGGACCTTGTGTTTTATTGTGGTAGGCAAAGTTACCTAAAGAAACAATTAAAAAAAAAATTGTATGCAACAATACGCAACAGGAACCTCCCCTCTCATCTGTTTTAATCATTCAGCATCACTAGTATACTAATCACCAGCCTGATCATCTCTCATCATCTACACTTGTTTCTCACTGATTCATGCCTTAAGTTACATCTTTTTTTATATGTTTGAATGATTCCCATGTCACTATGTGGCTTAACAAACCAAAACATTCATCTGATACTGCCCAGGTACAGGGACTGGGGTGAAAATGAGACCCGTAAACTCGCCAAAAATGAGAGCCAAGAAAGTCTTTCAGGAAGTCTGGAGAACTATCCCTCAAGACTACATAGAAAATACAAGAAATTCTGACTCTTTTAAAGCAAAATATAAAGAAATGAGGGGTAACTCAAGACTTTTGCACAGTACTGTACAGATATATATATATATATACACTGTATGTATTTATGTATACATGTATCTTCCAGGGACACATCCAGCTTAACATTGGGACACACAGGCAACCGATGCAGTGCATACAGTATGGCATCTATCACCTAAGGTGAGCTAACTTGCAGCCCTGCTCAAGGTTAGGCTTTTTTTTAAACTTGTTCCCACATACAGAACAAATAACTTAATAGACAAACTCAGTCCAAACCAGCAGGACCGATAAATCCATCAAGACCATGTAAATGTTCACACATTTGTTTAAATCACTTTTTAACATTCGTAGAAAAGACAGTGAAATCTGATGGTGATTAAATATTTCAGAATAATTATGAGCCATTTATTGAAAAACATGACTGAAGTGTTTTTACCTCTGAATCATCGAACAATTACATGAATCAATCTAACCACTTTATTCCTTAATCCCTTAAAAAATAATGTAAATCTGTTTGCATTTTTGCTGATTTGATTTTTTCAGAAAAGAGCCATATCACTGTTTGTCCAAGGCAAAATAGCTCACAGAAAAATACAGAAACACAGAAACCCTGGCAAACATATAAACCAGTTAAAATCTGTCTGGTTTAAATGTTTAATATATGCAAATTAATATTGCAATGGTGCAATTTATGTAAAAAGGATGATACTTGGTATTGGAAATAAACTGCATGCTTTATTTTGAAAATGACGTATGTTATATATATTGTGGTCCACTAGAGGGTAGTAAAATTATACTAAGCAGAATTCGGGCCTTGGCCTCTCCACCAAGAAGTTTTTCTAGATCAACTGTACATTTAACTGAAAGGTGAAATCCTGTGACTTTCACATTTTCTATATAGTTATAAAGGCATTGAGCCTACCATGCTGACATTAAAAAAAAGAGACGTTCCCCTCATTGATGATTGGTCCAATTCATTAAAAGTTGGTTGGATAATTTGTAGACCAAAATAAATTTATGGGCCATTTCCCTTATATTAGCCTAAGAATTTCAGTGGGCTGTATTAATTAAATGAGGTATATCTTCTGAGGTAGAATTTTTTTTCATGAAGCTTCAACATTCACCTTCAATCTTTCTCTCCTACCGCCACAAAAAGAAATGGGGAATTTAATGTGAATGTTGACTCAAATTGTACATTTTGTTGGCCTTCAATCTGCTTCTCACATTTTTTGACATATGTCATAAGCTTTAGGTTCATGTTTAATGCTTTTTCATGTCTGAAAATCTAGCAAAGCAAAAAGGATAATATATTTAATTAGTGTGGAAAGATAGGGATTGCAATAAGCTTATGCTTACATGTAAAAGAACAAAGAAAACTCCAGCGACACAAGAATTAAATATGAAAATTAATCTTTAATTAAAAAACCCTAAACAGTCTCAGAAAAGAAAGCTTTGAATGCATTACATGTGCATTTGAAGGTAGACTAGTACATATATACAATTATTTAGACATTAAACAGTTGATTAAAACAGGATATATTACACAGCAAATTCCCAAGTGTTACATTAACACCCAATAGTGTTTATATGAATCTAGTTGGACTGAAATAAACTCTGAAAGGGTTACATCAAACACAGGATTTTACTGTGTACTAGAAACTTAGCTTTTGTATAAAAATTTGATAATATATTTATCTTTAGAATTTGTATTAAAAATGGGAATATTATAATAATTATAATATAATTATATATTCCTAGGTTAATCTTGTTGCTTTACTGCCAACTTGTGGTCTGGCATTATTACTGAAATAACATACAGGGGATAAAAAAATTGTAAGTTGCAATTTTCAGTTAGTTTAAAATGTATCCTGAAAAAGATTGAATAGGTCTTATTAATATACCTAATAAGATACCGTATAAGGCAATACATTTCAAGACATGTTACATGTTTAAAGGGGATTTTACAAAACATGAAACTAGACATATAAAAAATTAAATGTATATGGGATGTATTCCGAGGTGAATTGCTGATGTGTAATAAACATAATGCAACACATAAAACACAACTTTTTTAGTGATATAAAAATTAATACATAACTGATATGGAGAAAACCCCCTGGAATGACTCTTTTTTTAATCATATTCTCTCAAAAGTGCACTAATAATAGCTGTACAATGAAGAATCCTTCCTCTCCATCTTCAGTTTTAGACCTCCTTGTGGATCATACAGAATCCTAAGCAATAGTCTTTCAGCTGCTCCCGCTGAGGGGCCGCACAGCAGACCATCTGATCCACACAAAAAATATCTTAAAATTATAATTCCTGTATATCATTGACAAACAGTTTGTGACACAGTGGTGTCAAACAGTTAGCAAAATTATTATTTCACCTTTAAGCAATATCACAGTGGATAAGGTGGGAAGGTTGCGTTAGACGGGCATCTCGCGTAAAACCTCTGCCAAGTTTTGATGTGTGGATCAGATGGTCCGCTGTGTGGCCCCTCAGCGGGAGCAGCTGAAAGACTACTAATAGGAGAGGGAGTGCTCTTTTGATGAATATCAGCATGGCAGTGATGCCATAGGCATTACAGCTGTGATGATATCCAACATGAACTCGAGTATGATATTGCTTCTTCTTCTTTTTCTTTGTTGTTTAATGGCAGTTGGAATCTAGTAGTTTACATTACTTTAAGTATCATTCTCCCTTAACTTCCTGGCCTCTTAAAGCTAATTTTCCAGACCATTCTTTCTTAAAAATGTCTAATGCTGATCAATTCCCTGATCTTGTCTTGTCTTGCTTTGTCTGCTTCATCTGGCACTTACACACTCACATGTTTTCTCTTAGTATGTTCCCCCCTCCGCCTGTAGTTGGAGTTCTGTAAGTTGCATCACTGCCACTAATAGATCTCAGTCTCCCTCTACTTCTCTGTCCTTTAAGGCCGACTTTCCAGTCCAGTCTTGCTAAAAAAATAATTAAACAATCCTTCCCTGATCAGTGACTTGCCATTTTAAAATTCTTTTAACATTGCCTTCAACTCTCTCTAGTTCTTGGAGCTGTTCTATCGTATTATATCTAGCCTCTCCATATATTTCCTGCTCAAGAGCAATACATGCTTGACAGTCTCAATTTTAGTGCAATCCCCCAGAGTAATAACTCAGACATCACAGGTGTCCTAAAAACCATTAATTACACTAACTCTTGGTCTCCAGCTAGGGTGAAAGTAGGTCAGTATGGTCCGCAGTACTGAGAAGAGAGCAGCTGTACACTCAGTTGACCCATCTCCCTAAAAAAGCTTGCAGGACTTGGACTGTGTTGGCAATAGGAGTGGGTTATTGCATGTTTACTAATCTGTTTGCCATTGCAAAATACTCCACTTGCTTAAATGTCTACGAATTCTGCGTCAAGGTGCTTGTGTCTGACTACATTAAGCTACCTCAAAGAGATGACCTCTGAAAGGATCTATAAGGCTTACTAGAAGGAGGTGGAGTTTCACACAGTCACATTCTGCTTGAAACCAATCACATTGACTCTTCTGTCTTTATCTTTCCCGCTGCTCACTAAGACACATAACATTTATTAGGCAACTCCTATATAGGGTCACATCCTTACCACTCACTTTTCTCTCCGTCTGGAACACTATTGAGGCTATTAAATGGTGAGTATAATCTGTGGCAAGGGACCTAATCATGGTGGCTAAATGTGACAAATGTAAATTAAGCAATTAAGCAATTTCCCTATTGGATTAATAAAGTTCTTTGAATCTTGAATGTATAAATGTTGATTGCTTAGTATTTGTTTATTATACTGTATAAGTATATTATTAAGATAATAAACAGCAGAAAAATGTGAATTCCTTTACCTGATATGAAGTGATCAATACAACGGCACCAGTGGCTTCCATTCAGACGTCGTGGCTGTCCCTTTTTATCTGTGTTGCCTTGATTAACTAACTTCACATCCTTCCTCTGTTTGTCAGCACAAACACACAAAGCATATAGAATTCCCTCCCTCCCTCCTTACTCTCTCTGATTAGGACATTCAACTGTAAAACATGTGTCGGGCATTGTAAATCAATTATTGCTGTCTTTCTCCATGTGCTAGCTCATTCTCGTTGATGATTTTCCTATAGCATCACACCTGTTGTTTTTTATTCTTTACTGGTTATGTGTGGTTTACAAATGGTTTTATTTCAATTTTTTGAAATTATTATTTGAATCTGGTCACAAGATAAAAAATTATGTCCCAGTGTTTTTTGTTGTTGTAAATTTTACCTAAAACAACATTTAACAGTAAATTAACCCTGCTTCAATGCTACTGATATAAATTTTATATATGGATAGAGCAGGCCAGTGAAAGTGCAGATGCATGTTTTACAGTATTTCAGAGAAGGTTTAGAGAGAAAGAGTATACTGTGGTTATATGCCATGTTGTGGAACTTAAAACATAAAGGCAGGAGCCAGTGTCAGCAGTGGGAAAAGCTTTTTGGAAGAAATCTAGTTTACTGTGTTGACTTAGTTCTGTTTTTGCAACATTTTCATGCACAGGTCGAGCAGCTGTTGTTTTAGTGCATTTGGCACTAGGTGGGGCTAGTGCTGTGGAAGAGAGCTGCGTGAACTTCACTCAAAGACTCTCACACAGGCTGAAGTCCCTGAAGAAATCATTTTACACTTTGGTAAACGTAACATGGAATGTGGACTTGACCAAAATTTTAAGTGTCAAGGTTCTGTCAAAAGATCCTAAATATGCCTCATTAAAGCAGCTCCCATGGGAGATGTGTTCCAGTAAATTTATGCTTATTCAGACCAGGTGCTTATCCATGGTCATATTCATTTTCTCTGCTTGAGCACAAATTCTGCATGGTCAACCCAACCAGGTACAAAACTGCCACTTTTCCTGAGATTCCAACACCTGTGCCAGTGACTGTAACTGTGAAATCTCATATACAGCCTTGGAAAATGGAAAGCAGCATTGGATTTATGACCCTGAAGTTAACTAATTCTTATGTTTGTTATAGTTTAGTCAGCCAATCACTGGAATCCTGTTGGAAAATAGAGGCCCTATTGTGTGGAGTATTGGATTCTTTCATAGCTGGTGCAAAAATTGCGGTTAGGCCCGATTGCGATCTAAAACCTAAATCCCTGTTCAGAATCCTCGTGCAGAGGCCAGAAAGCCTTCAGGCCTTCAGGTCTGCAGTGTGACTGTTCCTTAAGTGGATCAGTCCATTAACAAAAAAGAAAAGAAAACTTTGTTGTTTACATCCTCCACATGACCTCACTTCACCTTTTCTTGCTGGCATTCCTGTCATAGTTTTGACATTTAAGCACAAGTACAAGAGGTGGACAGGGAAAACATTGCCTAATCACCCCCTAAGGGCATGGAAGATAACAAAACCACCTCTTAACCTGGAAAGATCATGAACTGATTAATGCCAAGCCCACTGGACATTAGTGTTTTCATTTCCTCCTTAGTAGACAAGTAAATATAAATTTTTACATGGGGAATGTAATCCTTTTGGGTCTTAATAAAGCTACATTTAATCCTTGAATTGTAAGAAATAAGCAACCTAACAAATAAATTTTTTTAGCATCTCTCAGTGCTTTGTTTGTCTACATTCTGGTAATACAGTATACTGTGCTCAGAATCATAAAATTTTTAACAAATGGTTGAAATGCGTTCACTACACATTATGCAAGCCCTTAGCATTAGAAAAAGGATATTATATTGGAGATTATATGAAAGGCCACCCTTATAAACAAATAATTTATTATATTATTTAATAAGAAATAATATAGAAATCACATTATTAGTGGAAGAAAGGTTTTAGGGATGTCTTTTGAAGTTAGAAATGATTTTAGGTGGTTTACATGCTTTTGTGTGTGTGTGTGTGTGTTTTGTTTTTTTTACAATTTTGTAGTAAGCATGTAATAATTTTTTTTTTTTTTTAAAGCTTGTTAGAATTTTCAAGGTGTCATATACCGTAGCATTCATGTTGCAGTTATTTTTTTCAGGTCTGTTTTATAGGCACACATAAATAAATACAATTTACATGCAGTAAACTTGTTATGCCTATTGTAATGTAAAATGTAATTTTCCCACCAAACATGCTTTACTTTTGCTTATGTATTCAACATCATCTGATCAATAAAGAGATCATATGATGTTTCTCATTCAAGAGAAAAAAATCTGAAACCCAATTCTCAAACTCATGTCAACTTCACTTAAGTAAGAGTTGAGTGTGTGCCTATCAGGCTTGGCTAAGTCAATACTCTTGGTGCGGGTGAAAACAAAGCACAGTTTAAACTAAAAACAAGTATCAAGCCTTAGCTATAAAATACTTATTCTAATGTCCACCTACCTTCTAAAACCCCATGTACATATGCATTCGAATACACCATGTAGATTACCTAAGTGGCATGCACACATTTACTGAAACACAACAATACAAATTCATGTAGCACTGAAGTGCACTTTTGGAATTCAAGGCAATATTTAATTTCAGCCATGTGAGCTTAATCTTTTGGGTCTTTTAATAAAATAGCTGTCTTTATATAATTGTTGTGTAAAGCTGTGATCTTAGAAGCACTATATCATGGTGTGCCTGCATGTCTGTATACAAGCACCTGTGTTTGAAGAAAACTGTTATCATCATATGCATAATGTTTGTTTAGCTTACCAGCTGTGAACTTTGCCTTCAGAGGAGTGGATGAAAAGGCGAAGTGTATGACAGCCTTGTTTGGAGGACTGTCTTCCCACTTGGACTCAGTTTTACATGGGAACATATTTGTACAATGTAAAGCAGCACTTCACCACAGGCTTCTGTTGATTGAGTATGTTCCTGAGACCTTCTGAAATGAAAGCCAATAGGGGGTAGTATGCAGTGATTCTCAACCATATGCCCTGTCCACTTAAATTAGCAGGGTCTTGCATCCAACAGCATCTGTTTTCAATAAGGAGCACAAAAAAAAAAAAAACGGAAGGG
Source organism: Heterobranchus longifilis (assembly GCA_028570985.1). NCBI lineage: Eukaryota > Metazoa > Chordata > Actinopteri > Siluriformes > Clariidae > Heterobranchus > Heterobranchus longifilis. Next base: position 821,685 of record JAOVVB010000035.1, on the reverse strand, counting down.
TGGGTGCTTGGCTTTTCAGCGGAAAATACAGCCTACTGTACTTTTAAATAGCCCACGGGAGACGCAGGACGGATGTGGGCCATATCGTCTTATCCCCATATCTGGACTGCCACTTCTTCCTCCTTTGTACGTCAAATGTACAATTAGGAAGGAATGTGTGTAACACTCTTTCTCAACATGGTGGCACCATGTGAAGCGACTGTTTAGTGTGCTGCCCACAAGCCAAACTGACACTGGCTTGGTTATATCACATACTACGCCATGCTCAGATTGTTTGCATATTGACCTTTTTGTGTTTAAAAGGTTGCTATTTTTCCTGCTGCAGGAATTGCTCATCCCTATGACTAACTGCTATGGAACAAAGTTGGAGAAATAACTCCCTGCAGATAAGAAGCACCATTGCTCCCCCATAATTCACAGCTTTGCCATAATTCACACTGCACTGCTTTAACTAAATGTACTGTCTGTTACTGGGGCCAATTGCATGTTTGTCCTTTAAATTGTCAGTGAGACCAGCAGCGAGACCAAGAGGAAGACATACAGAGGTGGGCTAGCAAGCATAACGATGACTTGCTTACAGATTCTAACATGTAGGCCAGTTTCATGCAAGTCATATGTTGCTAGCTAATTATACCCAAATGCACAAATGCAAGGCAGGACATGAACATACTCACACAGTCTTTGACTGGAACCTCATGTTGAAGTCCATTTAAACCTGTAATTTGACCAGAGAAAAGAGGAAACAGGGAAAGTCTGTCTTGTTGTCTCAAACCAAGTCCCAGGCCTTATTGAGAGATATGAAGGAACATGATATAAAGTTGTATTTAATGTTCAACAGGAACTATTTGTTTAAATAGTTATTAAAGACTAATGACCTTTGATTATGTGACCCTTGGAGTAGGTAGAGGCACTTGACTAACTTTATGTAATCTATACACTTGTTTACTGAGCAAATAAATACACAAGTGGCGAATAAGCTGTAACAAAAGCTCTTCACATCACAAAAAATATTTGTTATCTCATGTATCTCAGGGGCTCTGTGAACAGAATGGCCATATTGAGGCATGATCATAAATACAGCGCTGAAACGGCACTGTGAGCTGGTGTGTGAAACCATCTGGATGAGATCTGGCATTTTTCAGAATCCATTTTTGTTTAGCCAGCGTCAAAGACACACATACAGCTAGCTGCCATGCACTCTCCTAGCTGAATGAATTCCATTTTTCCATTCACGCCAAGGAAAGAGATACTGCACAAGGCAAAGCAGAATCTGATAAGGCCGATGACAAACCGAGGGGATTGTTGACAGGCTCCTGACGTTTTTGGCACTACTTCCCTGACCTCTTCAGTGTGCTGAAATGTGGATCACTTGAACAGACTCCTCTTAGCTCTGAGATACTGGAGAAATGTGCTAAAGATAAAATTTTAACAGCCAGTGCCATGCTCATCTTGTTATGGCCAGCGTTGGTTGTTAAAAGGTGTAAGAACATTATATCGTGGATCTGATTTTGGCAGAAATTAGATGTATGTGCAATGTATAATAATTTTTCAGATTTAAGCCACGACACTCTGCATATTCATATTTTTACTATAATTTCGCAAGCGTGTTTCTTCCCATCTACATCTATTGTTATGACCTGTTAATCCGAAAGCACGTGTAACGGTTTTAAGTTCATGGTGAGGAAGCCTAGTTTCACACACATGGAAAAGGAATTCAGACTATCGAAAAATCCTTGGCAGCCCTTGTTTTGAGATGAAATATTTAGATATATATTCAAGCGTGCTCTGTTCAGCCGTATAGCAAGACTCCCCACATGCTCATGCTGGCTGGCATGCCAAAGCCATTTGTGGTCATTTTCAAACAAACGAGCCCTGCTGGCACACCGCTTGTGTTTCAGTGCATTATTTAAAAATAATATTTGATTATTCTCCTTAAAGCATCATTATTAAGAAAGTTCTTTGTACAGATTTCACCCTCTACATTACATCTAGCAGTCGAAGGTCAAGAGGATCTGTCAGCAGTGACATGAGGATTATCCCATTGACATTCCATTTGCAAGCTTTCTTTGCTCTGCCTCCATGTATCAAGGTCTTGCTGTGTGCTGGCAGGCCAGGCATTGAGGAGCAATTACTGTCGCATTAGTGATGATCAAGCCATGGTTCCCAAGTGCACAGAGAAGCTACTGTTTTCAGCTCATTCTCTTTTAGCTCCCATCCATCGGACAGCAGCGTTCACACTGCTTTAAGATCGCTTTATGAAAAGTTAAGAACAAAGGTGCAGATGCCCTCAAGCTGAACCCACCATAAACGATTTAGCATCTCTTAACAACACAAGAAATATGGCTACTGAATATTCCGTTTTGAGGATGTTATCTTTGGCACGTTACTGGAAAATGACTTAATTTTTCCCATTCTCAATAAATCAAAATACTTGGTTTATGAATACTGTTAACCATCACTGAATCATGATGACATGTCATGGTGTTGTTAATTCAAACACATACCTAACTAATCATTCAGTAAATGGTGTGTGTCATGCAGAATTATACCAAATCTAGATGGAAAACAATAGTTTTTGCAGCTCTTTCCTAAAAGAGCAGAATTCCTCACATTCCTGCTAGAGCCAGAGGTAATGGATCTTAAGTGGGCAGATCTGCTTAGTAGCTGCTTAACTGGGATGGCCTGATGTAGCTCTCGGCTTACAGAAACCTCTCTGAGAACGGCCTCAGGTGAAGGGATTACCGCTCCTGTGCATGCAGAACAAAGACAGCCTGAGTCCTCTCTCAGCGGTTACTGCCTCACCTGAAACCCTATAGTGGGAGTAAACACTGTTGCCACACGAAGGAGCTGATGTTCCTGCAACCAACAGGTAAAGAAAAAAAAAAACCCGGACCGTCAACCTTTTGGCTATTGTTCACTCAGTAACTCAGATTTGTGATGGAGTTCTTGATGTTGTGTTGTGATATTATTTGTAATAAAGGAAACAAAAGGAGCACTGCATTTCAGTACCTATTGGTCTGGCATTGGTGGTTTTAGTCTGGGCAAGTAATTCTTGAGCTTTGACGTAGTCGGTATAGAACATGTTAATTGGACATTTAATTAATGCTTTAACCTGCATAGTGCTTTTTGGTCTCTTTTGGTCACACTGTGAGTATAACTTGATGAGAAAGAATCTTGAAACCATTTCCTTTCACACAAGGCAGCAAGTGTGCCTTTGGTAACAATTAAGCTTTTAAAGATTGCTGGACAATCTACGCACACAAATTAAAGCCCATCTCTTATATATACCAACCAAGCCGCAGTGTTTGGAGCTGGAGACCCTTACTCAAGCCTTTCATCTCAATTGCTCATCATGGGGAAATTGATTAAAGGCACTTCAGATTACTTCCTCTTCACGAAAACTTCAGATTGGGGACTAGCTCACTGGTGAATCCCCCTTCTTATTTGTGTTTTTTTTTTAGAAGCAAATGAAGCAGCTTCCCTGTTTGTCTTGTTCGTCATCAGCCACCAATACTAGAGCCGCTTGTGTAACATTAGACTTTTCATATGGAACAGCACACCAGACCTGCCACAGCTCTGAGTAAAGCCAGTCACCCTCCAGACTCTCACACAAAGAGCTTGGGTCACAAAAGGTTCTCTGGACGTCTACTGTTGTATTTAAATGCTTTTGAAGTCGCAAACAAGAGGGCTCAACAAGATAATGGCGCCCCCTCATGATTTTGACCTCTTGGTGACATGATTCCTCAGATGACTGTAGGGTCCTTCTCACCGTCTTCTCATCACTCAAGAGACATGCTATCCCTTCCGGAGATTATGAGCAAGGTCACCGGAGGTTAAATGATCAATGCAATTTTTTTCATCGATGGATTCTCCAATATCATTGGAAGATAAAAGACATGGAAGTAAGATAGATATCTATACATGTCCCTTGATTACCATTGCCACAAAGCAAACTTTGAACCCTGGATATCTTAGGATTAAAGAAGTCAACAGCATTATAGTGTTATTCTACTGCCTAATTTTCCTGACACACTTTGTCAAATGGATGATGCAGAAGGTTTAGAACAAGGATATGTCATGGTGCCGATATGAGTTGAAAGCAAAGTGGAGGTAGAAAAAACAGCTGGCAGACACAAAGCATGAAGGTGAAGAAATGAAAAGATAAGAGATGAGACTCTTTGATTTAGAGAAGAACACAGGGAAGGTGCTGAGCCTTTGAGTCTGCCATCTGCAAACAGGATGTTTCATACAGCACCTTCAAATACAACAGTTATCCAAAACACTCAAAACACCTGCTTTTATCTGCTTGTAGTATCAGTGCAGGAGCATATTTTTCATACTTCAGTCCATTCAAGTTCCAGCGCATGAGGTGTCTGAAGAGTCGCCATGGGTGACTTGACTCTGAGGTAAGAGAAAAAGGGAAGCCTACTTAAAGAAAAAAAAACATACCAGACTTTTTTTGCTCAACATCAGTAACAGTACATATGTACCTGCAGGTGGTCCCAGACACCCTATCCAAACAGTTGTGTTTGATTGAACTGCAGTCTGTTTGGTTGAACAGATTGGCTGCTGGCACACTGCTCGCTTTAATGATTAATCTGATGGAGACTGACTTTTATCTTTATGATGCTTCACTGTCCAGAAGCTCAGAGCAAGTAACAACAGGTGTTGTTGTATTTTACACCTTGCACTCCTATTTTTTCCTAGTAATATTGTTTGGATCTGACGTCCAAGGTAAGGAACATAGATCTACTTTTGGAAATTTCTGTCCACTTTTGCTCAATTCATTATGACAGAGTTCTTTCTGGTTAATAATTCACAGAAAGCAATGTATTATTTTTACAGGATTTACAGGTTTAAAAGAAGTACATTTCCTTAAACACTGATTTTTGTTTAATCAAGTAAACCTTTAAATAAATCCACACAACTCGTCAAGCGTGTCATGTAGCCCAGTAAACCATTCTCATTCATCTTTAAGTCTGCATTTCTCATAACTAAAAAAAAAAACACCCTCACCTGTAGATTTAGCTTACGTATGAAAGCTAATCTTCCATTCCTCTGAGGTGGGAGATGGGACTTTCCTCTCCCAAGCGGACCTTTCATCATCAATTCGAACGTCAAAGCAAGAGCGAGCTTTAACGAGGAACCACAGCTTACTATTTGACAGGAGTGAACAAAGCTGGCTTTTGTGTGCCTGTTCTGGGAGGCCAGTAGCTCTTGTCATGTACATATGAAATTAATTATAAGGAAATACTAAAACACTCGGGTGGAAATTGCTTTTCACCAGATGTTCCGCATATGAGGATCAATTTAGTATTCTTAGCGTAGCGAAATGGCTCTATAAGTTCGACGCTGGCCTCTTTGATGAAAGCCAATCTGTCACTCAAGGCACATGAAAAGAAGTTAAAGTTCTGTGCTACTGTTTGTTCCACTTTATAGCGCCTTAGGTAACGTGATTACTTAACCAGGTTATGAAAATAAAATGTTTCATTCTTAGGTAAAATTTTACATAGTGACAAGGAGTCTAGTGTTTCTAAATAATCCATACATAAACCAAGTCAGGGGCCTTTTTTCTGCTTCTCAGCAGTAGAGAGGGGCTTGTCAAGTTAATCAGAGACAAATCAACTTCATCACCCAAAAAATTCTCACGATGTTGGTTGGTGTGTGTGTGTGCTACAAGTGGGTAAAGTGTAAGAAGAGGGGAAAAAAATGAGAAACCTACTTTCTGTTGAGAATGGAAATATCATGGCAATTTTTTTCCAGGTGCTGATTCATATGTACCTAATAACGGTTGTCTCTCTTGAATTTGGAGTACTGTCAGGATATGAGACCAATGAGAGAACAGTGCTCTTCTTTGACCTAGGCAAGTCATTCATCATGTCTCAGTGTCAGACAGTAAGTATTTTAGTATACTGATTGCCTCATTTACAATTTGAAAACAATTCAAAAGTCTTAGCTGGTTTATTCTTACTTCATCCAATTTGCTTGGATATGTTTGTACTTAAAACTATAATCATGAGGGACTAGATTACAGTAGTGAGACATAGTCATATGAGAAATTGCTCTCTTTTGAAGAGCAGAACAGATTGAGGGTTGGTCTTAGAACCTGGATCAAAGAGGTGTGCGCTAAGGCATCTGGGGTTTGTTTACGACAGTTGTAGTGGCACATCATGGTAATGGAGTGTGTGATGAGAGAGAAAGGGAGAGAGAGAGAAGGAGAGAGAGAGAGAGAGAATTACAGGCACGCTGTTTACCCATGTGGATGAATGGGCATCAGCCTCAATTTGATTCTCTGGTGTAATTTAAGGCTGCGTTTGATCCGGCTGATTATTCATTACACTCTACACTTCTGCGCCAGTTTTAAAGAAGATAAATAGAGGAAACAGGCAATTAAGTCACACGAGATAAAGATACTGGAGGGCTGGCAAGCACATAGCCGTTTATTCAAAGCTAATCTCTACTCATGCACGGTATGGAGAGTCATGTGTGTATATTTATTTATTTTTTTTATTTTTTATTTTTGCAGCCCGAATGCACATAGACCTGATTTAATACCAAAATTCACAAGCTTTTTTTTTTTTTTTAATGTTTTCATTAAATTAAGGCAACATAGCAGGGAAATTATTTAAGCATATTCTGGCATCCAATTTGATGAAAACATCATGGTCAAGGGTTAAGTCAATAGCAGAAGAAAGGTATACACATGGAGATAAGCGTTAATATGTGCACACAATTGCATCAAGCAACAGACACAGTTCAACACGAGGATCCCATATCGTGCCACAAGAGGCGTGCTCAGTTAAATGTTTACACAGCTGCTCTGGAGATTATTATTATTGTGAAACCACACACTTTTAATGTTGCTGTGCGGATGCCAAAACACGTCTACTTTTTAACCTCCCTCCAGAGCTCGCACAACTGCTCTCTATCTAGCATACAGCTTAAATACAACACACAAATCCCTGGGGTGTTCAGTACATGTTCCACATAAAGGTGTTTTATTTTATTTTATGCTATTTATTTATTTATTTTTTTACAAAACATGAATCAGGTTTTACTTAACAAAAACTCAGATAAAAATCCTATGGCTCATCTTCGACATGATATGCCAAAGTATGGAATGCTTCTGCAAAGATTTGACTATAAATTGTGTACCTTTCCATAAAATAACACAACCTTTCCACATTAACCCACTTGAATCTGTTTGACTTTTCCTTGAATGCAGTGTTTAGGTTTGTGTGTCTGTGGTATGTACACTTAAGATCGCATCTCAAGTGTAAACCTGCAAATCAGGAGAGTGAGTTCATTGTGAGCGGCTTCGGAAGAGCATCTTCCACCAGGACACTTCCAGTTAGTGAGGCCCCTGTGTTTAATAGATATTTTAGCGGTATCATTAAGAACAGATGGTGTAGTTTATCCTGATTCATTCATAAATATATACTGTTGAGTTTATAATTTAGTAGGTAGCTGATAAACTGCCTATGTAGTGTATATCCACTTGTCAATGTTCTGCCTAGAACCGGGAACGCTTAATATGCATCAACATATTAAACGTAACATGAAGACCACCAGCCAGGCCTTGTGATACAGTCATTAAGTGTATTTAAGCTGACACTTTGATGTATGCTGAATGTTACGACTCTTTCCGTCTGTACATGGGTGATCAGCAGCCATGTTTTCCATAATTGACATTTAATTTGACATTGCATCCATTAATCTAAACGAGTCTCTCAGCATGGAGTCTTTCAGCCCTATGTATAGCAGAGTCTCCTCATTTCTCCAGGGGAAGCTATAAACAGCTGCTTGTGCTTAAGCGGTGAAATGTAAATCTTGACGCGGGATGTTTATGCAGCCCAAGCTTCTAATCATGCAAACGTATAATTCAGTGACATGTGGTGTCTTTACGAGGCTAGTTTGATTCAAAGGGCAGATCCCTGTATTTACCAGTCTCACTCCAAACTAAAACGACATTGCATTTCTCATCTAAATCTCTTTATTTGAAATATTTATTTATTTGAAGCACTAACGTTTTTTGCAGCAGCAGCAGAAGCAGACATGGTGCATCAGTAAAGCATTTTGGCTGACTTATTCAAACTGGTATAGCCAAATTTTCAGTGGAAAATAAATAATGGTTTTCAGCAGTGTTAATCTTCTGATTCAAATCAAATTAGTATGTGGTGCATGACAGATATGATTTTTCCCCCATGTAGTTTATGTACTGTCAATTAGCTTTAAGAAAAGTATTTTTGTGTAGGTAGGATAACCTGTGCAACATGCTTTGTGCTTCAGTGCAGGTGAGTTGGCTAAAGGCTACAGTAGGTTGTCGCTTACGGCTTGCTTCTTTACCCAAAATGCTGTTTGGCTACCTGCTGTTACCTGTACCTCTTGTTGCTAATGGATTTATTCTTGCTTCTTCTCTGCCTAAGGTAAGCAATGATCACCTCTATATCTGTAGACTCTGCTCAAATTAACAAGGATTCCAAGCTTTACCCTTTAAAGCAATACTGACATCAATACAATAATGTTTGTCTGGTAGATCTTGTAGATTGCAAACTAACAAACTAACATCAACATCTGTATCTACTGCTTCTAAGTTGGGTTTCTTTCTGAATATACATTAAACACTGAAAAAGGTTGGAATACAGTATAAGTGAAACCTGACCATTATCCCTTAGGTATGAGATCCCTTAGGTTTTTCTCTTGTTAATTACCCCTGGCAGCACCGTGGTGTAGTGATTAGCGCTTTGGCCTTACACCTCCAGGTCTGTGTGCGTGTAGCATGTTCTCCCTGTGCTTGGTAAGTTTTCTCTGGGTACTCAGGTTTCCTCCCACAGTCCAAAGACATTCACAGTAGGCTTATTGGCATTTCCAAATTGCCCATTATGTGTGAGTGAGCGTGTGTACTTTTTTGCCCCATTATTGTGCCCTGTGATGGATTGGCACACTGTCCAAAGTGTATCCTGCCTCGTGCACAATCTGAAGAGCCCAACTGGGTTACAGGAGTGTGTTCTCTGGTATTGTTATCATGAAAAGCTAGGGTATATGAGGACCCAAGAGGAGCACATAGCATGAATCCACAATTATTTGCATATGCCTTATGGCAGTCCATCTTTTAGTCCAGACAAGACCTTGCAAAACATTTCTTTCTGCTATATCTGCTGGCCTTGTTTAATATTTGCACCACATGTATGGTAATTGCTGCAGTCCCTGATGGGACACGAGAGGGAGGTCTGGAGCTGTAATAGACTAAGCAGCAAAAGCTTACTTGATCATCAGTGGAATGTGCGTGTACCATACGGCCAAACAACTGTTAGCACAGTATAAGAGCGGTCCGTCTGCAGTGTCATCTCTATGTCTTGTTTCCAGACAGTCGGGTGGAATGTGGGCGATGACAGGAACACTACTCAGCCTATTGGACAATACAGCAAAGAACCAAAAACTCTCTGATAGCAGCACAATAATCCCTAGTCTTCATCAGCTACCTGTGCTGCACAATAACATGCAGCTTGTTTTAGCTACAGAGAGAGATCCCTGCCATTGACAGGAAGGTTTAAAGCTAAAATAATAATAATAATAATAATAATAATAATAATAATAATAATAATAATAAAATGCATGACTTATAAGTGCATAGTTTGAACCCAAAGTTATGTTGAAATAGTCATTATAATTATACTGAACCTAAAATCCCTTTGTGGTTTTGCTATTGTTTGGTAACAAACTGGCAGTCAATCAAACTTTTTTTCTGAATTGAGGAAGTAAATTAAAGGATAGATGGCATTGCAATAGATGGCATTGCAGGATGTTTATAGTATGTCTTAATAGGAACGTTCAGGAATGCTTATAGAATGTACTATTTATTTCCTTGTTTCATGGGATGAGATTGTATTAATCAAGAAAATTTGGATTTTTTCCCCAACAAATAATTTCTGCTTCTGTCAATCTGTAAATAATCAGCAAAATCGAAACTTTTGATAAGTATATAATAAATATACTTTTTTCAAAAAAGTATGTTCACAGTCAAAATTGAGAACAATGTAAAAATAAAATAGTAGTTTGCTTAGGATCAGATTACAGGAAACAAATTATGTTATTTATTGATGTTCATTCTCACATTTCATGCTACCACAAACTAATTTCTTCAGTGCGTTTTATGATTTTCTCAATGTTTAAACTTCATTATACATAAAATGTTTGCCTGTTTTAATCCCACAGACTGACCACCAATGCCTGTGATCTGTATATAGTGAAGTATCTGAGCTACAGATGAAAGCTCCCTACTGCAAATTATGGTGTGTAAAACAGGAATTTGTTCCTCTGTGTCAGTGGGTGTCAGTTCCTCAATAGTGTTCTATCCAGGACAGAGAAAGGAATTAGCTTTGAACTCAGTGGGCATAATGCTAACAGCTTGTAAAAGAAAATGATAGATGAATCAGATAAGTTTTTATCCAATCAGCAAGTAATTACATCAAATACAACTACATTAGACTCAACAACTTCAGACCTTTTAATGAGTTACCAAAATGGTATTAAAACACATGTACTCCATGTGTGCACCCATACACACGGACACACACTGCACAAACACAGACATGCAAATGCATTGCAATAGAGTCTGTGGACACATTCTCTATTTAAGGACTGAGGCCATGCCAGCAGACAATAAAGAGAAGATAAACATTCTTTTCACTCTCCCTAATCCCCTTGTTTTCGGTAATTAAGTCTACTTAACACGTATTGTGAGGCGTTATCCCTAAATCTAAAACACCTTTGGCCGGTGGAGAGTTTAGAGCACCAAGTTCATGACCTGATGTTTTCACAACAACCAAGTAATCAGTATAAAAAAAACCCAAAAACCTTACAGAGAAGGAGATCAGGCCAAAAAACTGCTTGTGCCCTTTTGTATCAGTAAAACCATCCATGCACGCTTTATTTTAAAACAAATATCACAGGCTATCTTTTTAAGCTGTAGGTCAGTAGGTGCCCAGATCAACGACTCCCGCTAGTAATTTCATTAAATTACTTCAAAGTGATCAATTGATCAGTGCATTAAAGACTGATTTCTGAGACAGTCAGTCAGAGAGTAGCATCACCTCAGGAATGGAATGCATCAGTGTATTTTAATTGCTAAGTGGATGATCCCGGATTATCCCTTATAAGATGTTATTGTCTTGGAAGTAGACAAAGATATCTTTTGATCTCAATGGAGTTTAATCTGCTGCCATCTCTCCCAGCCCAACAGGCCAGCTGCTTTTGTCAAAACAAGCCTGCTATCATCACATAATTGAAATGAGTACCTGTAATCAATGAGGCGTTTTCATATGCTGATTTCCCCAACATAAACATTGTTTACTAAGCACATGTATGTTTTCAATATCAATGGCTTTCCTCCTTGTTACTAAGACCTTTCACCACTCACACACACACACACACACACACACACACAAACACACACACACACACACACACACACACACACACACTTTCAGGGTGTATGTCTTTTATATGGTCCACAACATTTATAGTGGATTAAAGCATAAATAAATACAGCTTGCTTGTATAAAAGAATAAAAGAAAAGGAAATGATACAGTGTTTATAAAAAAAAGAATACCACTGATTTTTTTAGAGAGAGGAGTACAGGGGATTGGTTTGCAGAGATAATCCTGTCCCCCCCTCCCTTGATATTCACTGACAAGAGTATCAGACGTTAACTTATCCACCTCTGTCCTCAAGTTTGCAGTGACAACAGAATGAATTATCAGGGGACTAGAAATGACCGGTCACTAACACCCTTAATCCCCTTAATCCGTAGAACCAAAGGCATCACATTTGCCAGTTATGTGTCAATCAATGTTAATCCAGTTTGAAAACATGATTCCCTTGAACGTAAATTATAGGTCGTCAGTGCATCACTAGTTTGCACTGACCACATGTATCTTAGCACTGATCAGAAACATAAAAACTATAAAACAGGGTAAACTCTGTCAGTCTGTAAGTAAGGCCAGTAGTGGACTCCATAATCTTACACTTAATTGATTGGTCATTTGAACTCAGACAGAATAAACTAGAAACAAGTATAAGTAATCAAGTCACTTAAAATTTAACAATTTTAATAAATAAAAGGGAACACTGTGAAACTGGTTTAAATCCCATGGAAGTACTACAGAATAATTACATTATACTTATCTTTAAAAAAAAAAAATTGCAAGAAATTGCTGTGATAATAAGGAGGTTTTTTTTCTTTTTCCCCCTCCCTTAAGACTGGTTGAGTGGGTAAATGAATGAATGTTTGTGTCTGTCTCTCTGTGTGCGTGTGTGTGCATGTGTGTGTGTGTATGTGCGCGCGCCTGGTTTCCATCCAGGGTGTATTGGTCACTAGTTGCGAAATGTTTAAGCAGCCCTGTCCTAATCCCTTGCTCTGGTCTCTCTGGGTTCATTTCTACATTTGAACGCGTTACTCTGGAAACTTGTTCTGCTCACGAATCAGCTTTCCTCTTCCCTTTTTTTTTTTTTATCACCGACACGATTACCTATAAAGGCGTGTTTGCAAATAAACCAGGTTACAAAGGGCGAGTTAAGATGTTTGTAGACTTCTGCGATACTTTTTTTTGCAGTGCGCGTATAAAAACGCATTTCTCAAGGCGCGAAAGGGCGCAGCTCAGGTCTCTCTCTCTCTCTCTCTCTCTCTCTACGCACCGAAACCCGGCCGCTCTCGCGTAGGACACATGATGGATGACAGCGTTAGGTGGTGACATCACGCGAAAACAAAAAGTATAGAGGCTGAAGCGGTTGCGCTGCAATCTGCGCGCCCACGGTAGCGCGCGCAAACACGCGGAGATGACGTTCCCAAGTGAACGCGAGCACAACTCGGGACTTTAACACAGCTTACACAGACTTCACCTGGCTAACATGCTACGAAAACATGTCTGAACGAGATTTCTACTTTTTCTTCTTCTTCTCATCGTTCACGTTTGCGCAGACACGTTCGTTTGACCTTGTAATCACTTTATACTCCGCGCGAGCGAGCACGTAGCGACACGTATTTGGCGAGTAAGCGGCGAGCTAAAGAGCTAAATCACAGCGCGTTCGCGTGGGATATTATATAAAAAAAAGTTGCTGTGGATAATTATTTTGGATGTTAAAGGACACTCGATGGGAAAGCGACTAACGCGTGTGTGCATCACCGACAGAATTACCGCATTCTGTACAGGTTCAGGTTAGTGGGTTGGGGAAGTTGGAAGTTCCATCTTCCTGGGACATCTTCTAAAAGATAAGTGAAGGTATTGTGGACATTACAGGCGTCTACCACCTGTAGCTCAAAGTCTCTCTCTCTCTCTTTCCTTTTATTCAGCTGTACAACTGGCACGCGCAAAACCTAAAACCGCACCGAGTTTCTTTTTAGCCTCTCAGCCCAAAGTCCCACCGTCTCTCTCTCTCTCTCTCTCTCTCTCTCTCTCTCGCTTTGTGTGTGTGTGTGTGTGTGTGCGTATGTCTGACTTTTCCTTTTATGCCTGGCCTGATGTAAAGGTCTGAAGGCAGTGTAGACATGTCGCGTTCAGTGTACACCCCCCACCCAGACCTTGCCCCTCTTATCTCAGCTTAATTGCAGCCTCGATGTCTGCTGTCTTCTTCGCGTCTCATTTCTTTCAGTTTCTTTGATTTCCCCGTCTCATCTCCACACGCTGTTTAAGGTTCCTGTACCTTACGTGCTCGATCTGTGTGAGGATATTATTATTATTATTATTATTATAGACCGCGGGCGGGGATAATATCCCTAAACTTTTTATTATTATTATTATTATTATTATTATTATTATTATTATTATTATTGTCGTTGTTC
>JAOVVB010000035.1:789220-804078 GCA_028570985.1 Heterobranchus longifilis | reverse complement strand
GCTCAGATTTTTAATATGTATTTATTTCATCATAACCACTTTATTTGTAAATGAATTATGTGTATTTATCATAAAAAATATATATGATTTCCCATTGTGGCTGTGGGAATATGTTATTTGTCAAAGTTTATTTATGTATTTACATTACGTATTTATATGTATTTACTATGTTCTTGAAATCACAATTTTGGTTTGTTGGTTATCATAACAAATGGACAAGTACTAAATTTGGGATACTAAATTTGGTCCAACAGCCTGTGAAAATCTTCTGTCCTATGCAGTGGTAAATTGTTCCATGAATAGATTTTCCTGAGTGATTATTAGGTACTTTGTTGTTCCTGTATCTTCCTGTTCAGCAGATTTTGAAATCTGGCACTGCCCCGTGCTTGGCTGCTCTGAAAGATAATTTTTTCCCACTCAAATTAATCCTGATCTGGCACTAAATTTCCCTGTCACTGGAGGTTCTTTACTGAAAATCTTCTTTGACTATAAGACTAGGCTTAAGAACAGCTGGCCCTACAAAGTAGCTCATCTAAAATCTAAAACCCACACCAAGTCCATGTAGATTTCAAACGTTAAGGTTAAAGCTATGTTAAATGTTTAAGTCAAACATGTCCTGGTGAGAGCTATCAATCATTTAGACAGTTAGAAATGTGAGCAGTGTAGTGAATGGTTTGAACCCTGGCATAAGTGAGCACTTCATTAATAATCTCTGAAAGAAACAAAGGAGAAGATTTGTCCTGCTGTTATTGTTCATGCTGAGGCACATTTTGTTGTGCTATCTCTTGGCAGAATTCCTGTATCATTGTTTAATTATATTGCGGTTGGAACCACCATCATCGGAAGCATTGAATGGAAAAAGCATACTTGATTAAGGTGATAAAAACTCAACCACATTTAAACACACTTCATATAAAACTGCATTTAACTTACATATTAAGGATGTGTCATTTAAATATTAACTCTTAAAGCAGTCATAAATAATTTTGTTCAAGCAATAAGAATGCAGATTCTGATATGCCGTAAGCTATCCGAGAGACGGAGAAGTAGTAGTCACTCAGAATAAAGCAATTGCAAAATTTCCCTAAATCGCTAAAATAGTCATTTAAACTTTGTCTATTATTATTGTCCCATACTATGTCTAAGTCATAGTGTTATTTTTGAGTCATATTGTTTTCTGTAATTGTTTTGAAGCAAATATGGTGCATGTTTGATTTCATATTTTGCTGTTCTCAACACACTGCATAAAACAAGGTGTATGTATTACATTATTATCATATAGAGCCAACCAAAATACCGCATTGTCTGTGGTCACTGCAGTTTTATTCACATCCAGGGGGGATTGTTTTTGCTTTAAACCCCTCAAAATGGACGTCTTTAATGAAAATTACATTTCATTCAACAATAAAAACCTGCGTTTCTTCATGGAAGTCTATCGGGGAACCAAGAGGGAAAACATGCTTTGGGAAACTTTTCGATTTAATGGTTGGCTTTTTACTGCACCAAGTCCATAAAGCTTTAATTGAGTTGTGTGGGAATACGACTCCCCTGCCATGTTTCACATTTAGCACGCATTTCTCTTGCTGCCTTCTACGTACTACCACATTAAGTCGTTCATTTCCCACCCTCCACACTCCAAGTCCGCTCTTTTCAGAGGGAATGCCATGGAAGAGGTCAGGGTCACCCTAGATAGTCCCAAAGGGCACAGTCCTAAAACCACTCTTGTAACATTAGCTGAACAACCATGTCACTTTAACCTTATTTTATGAATTCTTCCCAGGGAGAATTTTTATATGCCACACAGGAGATTTAATGTGTTTTTAGTAAACTAATGACATCTATATAGTAGGTGGTTGCTAAAAAATAGCAATTTAGCTTCCTTTGTAAAAACAAATAGGTGAATTTTACATTTGTATATTGATATGCAGGATCCCAGGGGCTGTAGTTCATAGGGTGGGTTTTCTTTTTTGAAACATGAAAAAAAAGGCTTGAATGAAATACAACCATAAGGATTTCCACACGTCAGGCTTAACGTCGGTTGGGAGTGATTCAGTTTGGAAAGGAACTGTAATTTGATTTGTCTCAGTAAGTGCAAACCACACTGAAAGTATCTGTAGTTCCTCTAACCAGACTCATACAGCAGCAGAATCAGATTTCCAGATTTCTGGCGGTTGACGTTCGGAAAATATGCAGCATGAACCTTTGATGAAGTGAACCCGGGGCTGGGCAGAATATGACTTTTGGCCATGTTCCAAGGGGATGCCGGCGTTCGGATCAGGGCTGCGGTCGATTGGAAGGCCTTTGTTATCCCACAGCGGCGTGCTAATTTGAGGTGTGGTTTGCTTTGCCTCTCAGAAAAGCATCCGTATCATGACGTCCAGCATACTTGGAAATGCGGCATCTGTGAAGTAGTTCAAAACACATCAAAAAGCCTTGTATCCACATTTTGGTAAGAGAGGAAAACACACAGAGAAATTACTTTTCCAGAATGCCTGAAAGACCTAGAAGCAAAGATTCTAATCTGTATATCTTTTTGAACCACCCATTATTTTATTAAATTATTAGTTTTATGGTTTGTGTAAGTGTGTAGGTGATTGATGGAGGGGGTGGCGGGGGGGATAAGTCTACCAGGCTGGAGGAAATGTTAGGAAATGATTCAGTATTATTTATGAAGTCTTATGTTTGTTTGTGTTTTTCCACTTCTCCCTCTGGAACAGCAGATTATCCTCTCATCAAAAGTTCACCTAACAAAAACACCAAATGACAGATTCATTGCAACTAGCTTCGGGGCAGACATCGGCGAATTCTTCGTTTGATTCGGATAAAATCTTCTACAAGTCCCCTGGAAAATCCCAAATCACCTGCTGCATTTTCTATACCGGTAGCTGTTTGATAGGTGGTTATGAGCTGACGACAGATGTCCTGCATAAAACAGAAGCCTCCATCAGTCATAATAATTACTTTATGACAACCGAATAAATCTTCATATACAAGCTTTTAAAGTTTAAAGCCTAGTGTTGTGAGCTCGCATTTACCTTCCTATGAAACAGTTGTTTACACTAATCACCATGGCATCCGCTCAGAATAGCGGCGAGTAATTTTGTCTTCCACACGCAGACACGCAAACATACACACACATACACACACACATACATATACACATACACCCACAGAGCAGGTGCCTCATTGGAGGTGAGTCAGAGCACTCTCCCAAGCCCTCGTGGTCAAACGCAATGTTTGCTTTGATCTCATGCCAATCCAATTTGACTCATACCTCTAAATATGTGTTGTTGGGACATAAGGCCTTTCTAACTCCCCAATGAACCACATCCCTTATGTTCCCAAGGACCCCATTTAGTCAAGTCTGGTTTCATTTCCTTAAATCTAGTGGTGTACGGTCACCATAGCAGCATAGTGAGTGTGCTGCATGAAAGCAATTTGGACTTTGCTTGTAAAAGCTGTGCGGAGCGTGTCTCTGTTAGGACAGTCAATCTGAAAGAGGGCGCAAACAGATGGCCAGAGCATACAGTCTTTAGGCTGTTTGTTCCTACAGGGCAGCTGGAGAGCAGTGCTGAACGTAGTTGGTGGTCTAACTGGTGTGTCTGTTCAGTGTCTTTTAAAGAGCTTGAGTGATATATGTATGTTCTCATGAATAAGTAGGTATGGTATTGCTGGTTTTACATGTGAGACCATTCATAGCATCTTTGTGTATATGGATACACTATGGCAACAAATTAGAATCAGCTGTGAATGGTTTGAGGTCGCTAGCTGTGTCATAACTGAGTTGGAAATGATTCACCCCTTCCCTGTTTACAGTTTTTCGTAAATCAGCCAACCTTTATAGGAATGTATTGATGACCTCTGGTTCTCTCACCTGTAATCATATGACTCAACAAACTCTAATCCTTAAATTGTGGAAAGAAAAGAAAAAATCCAAAACACTAAGTCGATTTGTGATGGAGTGTTTTTGCCCTGATTAGTGTTTATGCTGTTTGGATAGGTCCTCAACAGATCCTACCAGCAGATGGCATTAACCAATTTCTCATAGAAAGCATCTCCTCTTTTTTTTTCCTTTTTTTTTTTTTTTAGATCTTTTACACCACTGGATTAAAGTGTGTTTTTTTTTTTGTCTTAAAATTATATCAAATTTTGACTGATTATATTCATACTTAAGCTTTAAGCATAAACGTTTTAAAGCCTAGTGTTCTGAGCTTGCATTTACCTTCCTATGAAACACTTGTTTGCACTAATCACCACGGCATCCGCTCAGAATAGACCAGTTAATTGTATTTAGTATATAATATGTATTATGTCTGTGGATATTTTTTTCCCCCAATGTGGCACTATGTTTAGCATGAACGATTTAGTTTGTGAACAGAACATATCGCTCGCTGTTGGTGGCCTAAAAGCAAACCTGGTCTTGAATGTGCTGCTTAGAATCGATTAGCATGAGTTTGCAGGCATCTGCAGTGCAAAGGAGGAGGGAGGGGGTCCATTTTCTTGGGTGGTATGGTGCTAATTCCTTCCCCACAAGTTTTCCATTAGTTTAACTGGCTTCATATGAAGCACCCAGCAATGCTAGTCGGGGACACACGCCATCCCAGCCCTGTGCTGATTCATGGCATTTATCACTATGTGTCTGTAGGAGTCACATTTCACTATGCTTCTTCACGAGTAAGTAATGCTATCATAAACGGTGCCATCGGTAAAATGTCACAATGGATATCCTGGGCTCAGGAATCTGACAAAAAAAACAAGCCGAAAACAACAACAACAACAACAACAATAGTGGCATAGTAATGTGTGTAAACCTGTAACATGTTCATCACCTTTTTTATATTGTAAGAACGTACAGTGCTGTGAATGTTAATTGTATCCAAGTTAATCTGTTAAATTCATTAGCTCACCATGATTGTCCTTGAGGGGAAATGAACTAGGAATTTCTGAGAAGTTCTAATGCCTTCTTCAGGTCTACCTAACAGTAGGTCTGAAAGTGTGTTTATTTAAGTCTGGGTCTGCTTCAACCTAGCCTGCATTGCAAGAATGAGTGAATATCCTTGTGTATGTGTGCAAGGTAAGAGATAGATGGACACCTGCCTAACCTCACCTTACTTCCCCTGAGTCACTTCCTGTCTCAGGCCAAGAGTCCTGTTGTCGTCTGAGTGATGTCATGGCAGCTGTCCACTACTGCCTATGAAATACAAACATCTGGCTATAACATCATAGGCGAACCGAGCTGGATGCCAGCATTCTCCTCCAGCCTCCTCAATCAGCCAAAATACTGTATAACTAAAAGCACCGGTGCATTCTGGTGCTAAATTTATTGACTTTACAGTGAGTGGATGACTTGAAAGAGTGAGACGTTTTTTGTTGCTTGAATGAATGGTGCAAAAATGGTGCAAAAATACATCAAGAGCTTCTGTTGTGTGCGTAGGAATAGTTTAAGCTTAAGATTGCCAAAGATAACACAATAAATAGACAAGGCAGAAGTTTTTGAAACCACATGCAAATGAAAATATCATATGGAAGTAAAATGTACTTTTGTGATATTTTCTCTTCCTTATCTGGTTTGACCGTAGCCATATATTAAATCAAACACATTCGATTTTTTTTGTCCTTTTTCTGGCAGGAACCACTGATAAAGGCTGTATAATTCACATGGTAGTTAAACTTGACATGTCCAAGTTGACACTTCAACGGGTGTGTTTGCGTGCAGGCAGGAAATGCCAGAAAACGGCTGTCAGTAAATGAGCGGGAGAGTATCAGTGGGTTAGAGGTCAAAGGTGAACATGAGGGGGCAATGGGTATACTTCAACATTCATTTCCCTTCTACTTCATCCATTGAGCATGGGGAGAGCATCGCTTTTTCATTTCTTCTCTTTCATTTGGTTCCGCCCCATTTGTCCATGCTGGGCGCCTGTTGACAGCAAGGGCGGCACTAATAGTCTGCTGTGGGAAAGTTAGCATTGTGTCTGGGCCAGTCTGGCGCTGAAATCTATTTGACAGAACTGTTGAAAGATCACATATCCATACTCTGACCTGACAGAAAGAACAGAAATATTTGGATAGGGCTTAGCAGCAGCTCTCTCTCCTTTACTTGACTGAAACGTTCAAGTCCTTTGCTTTTATGGTTCGGTTATTGCCCATTTTTAGCATCTACATCAAACGTACAACACCAGACAATCCTGTGCGAAGCTTGCGTTTTATGAGAAGGATGGTACCAGGAGCTCTGGGTTTTATTAGTATATGCCATGCACCTTAGTTCTGATCACAGAGTGCCCTCCCCACAAGCACTGCATTAATGGGAAAACAAGATATTTGGTTTTATTTAAACAAGATGATTGATTTATTTTTTTTGAAGTCTGGGAAAATGGTGAACTGGATCTCTTCATGCACATTCTTACCTCTTGAGCAGGATGTACCATGACTTCCCACAACTCATGCAATTGTACATCATGTTCTGAGTAAGGTCCACTTACGTTCCTACAAACATTTAGACCAGAGTGACACGGTTGTGTATGGCATTAGTGAACATAAATCCTATAGGTCAATTGAGACCTTCATGTAAACAGCAGACATTTATAACAGCGGTGAGTATTTGCAGCAGTTATAAACAATTCTGACCACCTTGGCTTCAGCCTGTGCCATCACCGCTCAAACACGAAACATTTGTTGACTGTGACATAAAATAGTTCTGTTGGGTTTTGGGTTTCCAGAGAGGGAGCTGGGCTTGAGTATATTGACTCCATGTGGGGAGGACGGTTTTAATCGGACCGTTGCCCACATGTCTTCCTGTTTCTAATTTGGAGCTGTGGTGGTTTTGTCCCTTGGCCAGCAGCCTCTCATCCACAGAGTGTCCATTTCCTCTGAAGTGAATAGTAGCAGGTGTGTTGGCACGACTTTGGGAGAACAGTGTTCTGAATGGGCCATGTATTTATTTATTTCTCTCCCTCTCTCTGTTTCCTCCTCCCCTTTATTTCTGTCTTTCTTTCTTTCTTTCTTTCTTTCTCGTAAATAAGAATTTAAAGACGTAGTAGGTTGCAATAACAAAAGGTAATTTGTGAAATGAATCACCATAAACAAATCACACAATCTATTTTAAGGAGTATTACGTACTTTTTGCCCTTGTAATTTGAAAGTGATTAATTTTGACTGGAACTTGCTTGTGATGACAGATGTAATAAAAGTGCCTCCATGTAGTATATACACCCATCTCCACCTCCTTGCATGACTTCAGAGCAAGGGAGGAGAAGCCATTCACAGTGACAAACAGGCTTGTCATCTTTATAAGAAGGGATGACCTCTGCTCAGGAAGAGCAAAAAGAAAAATCAACCTGTTTAAGCTCAGGGAAACAGTTAAAACACACAGACGACTTCATCCAAACTCTCCACTGGAGATTTTTCTCTTCACTATCTGTACTCTTGATGAACTGAACGGAATTAACCTCTGTGACCTCGCCTTTAACATCGACTGCTTCTTTCAAAGACTCATGCATGTTGATGGACCTTCTTTTGGGGACCACTTGCCATTCACCTTAATCTACAATTACAGCTGCTCCAGATCCTATTTAGGTACTGCACTGAATCACTTCCTGTATGTCAGAATTAGCGGGAAAGGATGAGCCTCAGGGAGGTCTAACATCCTATAAAACTATGACGGTTCCTCTTTGGGGGTCTGCTCATCTTGTTTACAAAGATTAGTACCTGAATCATCAGTGTTTTATATAATTCGTCACATGGTAAACTTTACTTGAAGTGCGGGAATATGGTGCTGCCAGGTTTTAAGGAGGGTGAAAAGATTTTGTAGCCGTTTCTTCCAAATGTAGCATAAGCACTGAACTAGTTTCACATTAATTCAGTCGAACAAACGAACACATCAGGAGTGATTTAATCTCCCCCGTGATTAGTGGACTGCTTTACTCACAATCTGATAACGAATTCATTTTGCATGCAGAGTGGGCATCCGGTTTAGCCGTAAACATAGCCAACTTTTCTTTTCATCTCTGAAAGATTCCAGGTTTCTCTTAATGTGTTGGGGCTTAAATCAATAGGGAATATGGAAACACATTAATCTTCCTGCTAGGTCTTTCACAGCTTTGAAATAGGAGCTATAAGCCGAACCCTCGAAGGAACCTTATCATGGAGCATTTTCAGGTGCACTTTAACTAGGCCGGCACTTTAACTAATATTAAGCCTGTAGTGGTGTTCTCTTTTGCTTCAGAGTGAATGAATGTGATAATATAATCTCTACACCAGTTACTACACCAATGTGAGATCATTGCTCGAAATATTCCTTATAGAAGACCCAGAATTTAATCTTCGTTTAAAAAAACAACAACAATCAGATCAAACAGACAAACCTCAATCTCCCCATCACTTGCTCTGGTTACTTTCATCTGGCACAAACTAGACCTGGTGGCTGTCTGCTTAATTGTATTGCATTGTCTGCTCTTTGTTCTCTTATCCTCCTGTGAAGAAAGCTTGCAGAAATTTCATCTGCCACATCACAGGGCCCTATTAACCTCTGACCCCTGTTCTGTGTGTAGGGATCCTCACACCCAACTCTGGGCCCATTAACACGTTGTGGCAGTGCAGAAAAAAAAGCAATTTTGATGAGCTGTAATTGCTGCTAAGTGCCAGTGGACAAAGGTACCCTTTGTTTGTGGGGCAGGCACAAGTCCGAGCGCTCTGTGTTAATATTTCCTAAATATCCGACAGATAGACCTCTGAAACATCATTGTGATAGCACCAGGTCAGGCTTGCGGCAGCAAACCTTTGAAAATGTGAGATAATGAGATGTGGGTTTCGGAGGACAGCGCCCAATTATGTGCTCCAGATGGATGTGCTAGGCAGTGGTTAGGGCATTGTGACGCCACTGCTTTCCCTTTCTGAGGCTCGATGAATCCTCCCTCAGGCCAAGAGTGCATAATGAGTTTATGTTAACTACAAAAAGGTCAGGGGCCAATACAGGCTGTGGCATTTTCTTAAAGGCAGAGTGCCGCAGTGCAGGTGCTGCCATGAGGTCATTCAGCCCTGGCCTGCCAGCACTCAGAGTACAGCCTTGTCACAAAGCTAGAGGAAACAAGGCACTGTTTGTTCTCAAAGTGCATCAGAATTGATTGATTCTGTGAACCGGACATGTCATCTTCTTGAGATATTGGCAGCTAGGGAGTAGATATACTTCAGCCGGGCTAAATATATCAGTATGTGTGCATAATCCCCTGTGTTGTTTTCATTTTGTGGTTTAGCCGAAATTAAATTCTGAGCTAGACCTCTGTTCTGAGAGCTTTCAAAGGCTTGCGCACAGGATACATTAGGCTTTAAAAATGTCTTTCGAAAAGCTGAAGCTTATTTTTGTTTGAAAAACTATACCTCCTCATAAAATCCGAACATAATAAGGTTCTGTTCATCATGGCGGAAAAGCCTCAGTGATGCATGGTTGCCACTGAGGCTGTTTCCTGTAGTTCGTAACTGTGTCAATGAGCGAATGACAAAGGTAAGAGAACATGGATGCCTTGTTAAATCTGATTCAACCCACTCATTCAGAATAATCATGTTTAGATTGTGTTGCTAACTTGTTAATATTTATAAGTCTGACGTCAGGCACAAGAGTATTTTAATACCACTTCGTTGCTCTGTGATTATGGGATTGAGAACCACCTATCAGAAGCAGAGTGAGTGATGTGGTGTAGTGGCCCTCTTTCCCCACTCCTCTCACTAGCTAATGGGAGGCCCATAATGACATCACCGCACTTCCTTTTGGAAAAGCCTCTCTGGCGAGAGACAGCAATGGAAAAAAAAACTCTCAAATTAATTAGTCCTGTATTGTGGAAACCTTTAGCCAAACTGCACAATTTAGTTTTAACAGAGGAGCCATGTAATGGGTATAATTAAACAGAATTTCACATGTTCCCATAATTTAGCTGTTGAGCTTGCTTCGGGTCAGCCGTTAGCCATTAAATGGGAATTTCCTTTTCATTTGACGTGCAAAAAGCTTAGTTTTCAAACCCGCTGATATGGCTATATTCACTTCATCTTTAGACTACCCCTCATACTACATTAAAACGACATTGTGAATGAGGCCCCTTGACTGGCAAAACTACATTCTAATAGACAAAACACTATTGTTCATTAATATTCCAACTGGAAAAATGGAGGTCATTATACAACTGATGTCTAAGCTGACCTATCCTATATAATAAACCTCATTTGACCCTCCATTTAATAGAAATCCTACTGATCTTTAGGGCAACACCTGCAGCTGATCCTTAGTCATATGCAACCTTAGTCTTTGTTCCCACACTCGGTTGCCTCTCCTGGTCTTGTCTCCACAGCATCAAGCATGTGACTTTGTGGATGAACACCTGCAAACACAGCCAGATTGTTGGGCAACGAGAGACCTCTGAACCTAGCAGGCGGAGGAGAACCAGGCCCTAGTTTGGCCCTGCTCAGTGTGGTATCACTCTGGTCAATGGGCCTGTTTTTGGCCGTGCTTGCTTACTGTTCCATGAAATGCGCCTCTGGAACAGTGCGAACTTCTCTGAAACAGACCGGACACTGTTAGGCAACAGTGCTCCCTTTGTGTGGAACTGTCAAGGCTGGCCTATTCCTGATGTTCCTCCCTTTCTTCAGAACTTCAGCTGTGAGCAAACAAAAGCAAACTGCAACACTGTGTGTTGCTATGCATCTAGCCATGTCGGAATGTATGGCTGTTACAAGAGTTGCCATTTTTCCTTACGTTTTCACTTATGCAAATAAAACATGAGCAGCAACTGAAAGGCCCAGGAGGTCTGCGGTGTAAACAATTATTGTTTAAGAGAATATGTCACATGTTCCATCAGATGTAGAGATACATAATAAGAGAGCTCTACCCAAAACATGGTTTATATTCATTGTGTTCAGAAATTTTCATTTCAAGTTGTATAGAACCAGGAAATGGTCAATGGCTTAAATAGTCTATACAGGGCTGAAATGTGAGTCTTTTTTCACTTTGTTAACTGCTTCTTAAATTACCCACAATGCTGTTCGAATACTCGCTTAGCCCTAAAACTCAACCTCTATCTCTACCGATGAACAGAGTGATGCAGCGGGACAATAACCATTTCCTGTCCAGCCCTTTCACCTGAAATCTTCAGCCATCTATGTCATCATGCTCATTATCTCATAACATTATTTATGCTAATATATATATAATACATAATTTATAATACATAATTTTATACATATAATACAATAATTTTAGGATCTAACAGCAGAACTAGAGATCATTTGCAATCACTCTTTTTTTGTCTTGCAAAACAGCACACTAGCTAAATCATCTGTATCAAATAATAGCCATATTCACAATCCCTTTGATGTCATGATTATCAGTATATGTGCTATATTGTGCTATAAGCACAAGTTATACTATATACAGTAGGTACAATTACACTATATGTGGTTGGATGAAATATTTTTAGAATGAAAAGCAGTAGCATTTGGTTTTAAGGCTCTTTTTACTTTGCATGATCGTCCCTGAGGTTGCCATTTTTTATTTTTTCCATGTACTCCCTGCCAATATAATTCAATTTCTTCATCCAAGCTAAATATTTGCTGCATGGACCATGGATCCACATGCGTGCACTGCTGTACAGAAGACTTTAGCAGCGAGGCTATTTTTTATTTTTTTTTGCTGTACCTGACATTATACAGCAATGATGCAACTTTAATAAACTGCTTCCAAAAATTTATTCATGATATTAATAGTTTAATTAATTTCAGTGGCATGGTAGTTTAGAAGTTAGTAGTGTTGTCTTTCACTTCTAGGGTTGAGATTTTGAATCTTGCTTCCAGTCTCTGTGTGCGAGGTTTGCATGTTCCCCTTGTGCATTGTGGTTTTTTTCCACAGTCCAGGGATATGCATTGTAGGCTGGTGTTTCTGTGTGTGATTGCCCTGTGATGGGTTGGCATCGTATCCAGGTCTTTGACCCTCTGATAGCCTTCAGGTCCCCTGTGACCCCCTCAGGATAAGCATTCCAAAAAAAAACAAACAACTGAATTAGTATGATTAATACCTTAGTATTGGCTGAGGATCTACATGATTTATTCATTTTTGGATAAACCTTGCACATCAACAGGGGAATTATCTTGTCTTTTCCATTAAAACATGAACACCTAGTTTTATTCGCTTTTATTTTAAAAAAAGGCTCATCAAACTTGCATTATCCCATATCTGCGTTATATCTGATCTCTTATAGAAGCCCAATATTAAATATGAAAAGATCATATATGAGGTCAAAGCAATAGTACAGTAAAAAGAAATGAGTCAAGGATAGATTAATCTAACCATAGTGTAACTGAAATATATATACTGCCGGAAAAAAACAAACACCACCTGGATTTAACCAAGCAATAAGTAAAAGTTCCATAATTGCTGCAGTTATTAATATGGTTTAGCTGGCAACAAGTTATTTCACCCTAACTGATGCAGTGAGTAGCTTCTTATTTCTTAAACAACCATGTCAGAAGACATATCCTGTGGTCCTGGCAAAGATGTTACTCTGTTTTAGAAGTGTCAAATTATTGGCCTGCATCAAGAAAAGAAAACAGCTAAGGACATTGTTGAAGCTATTAAAATTGGGGCAGTGTTGTCAGCTGACAACCTGAATATACTGAATGACCAGGTTTTTCCATCAGTGGAACATTGCGAAAGAGTGGTTCAGGGAACATGAGACATCATTTTCACACATGGGTTGGCCACCACAGAGTCCAGACCTTAACCCCATTGAGAATCTTTGGGATGTGCTGGAGAAATCTTTACACAGCGATCTGACTCTCCCATCATCAATACAAGATTTTGGAGCAAAAGTAATGCAACTCTGGACCATAATCAAAGCAAAAGGCGGTTCAATGAAATATTAGTGTGTGCGACTTTTTATGGATTTATTATTTAATTTCTACATTGTATAACAATACTGGAGATTTCAAAACTGTGAAATAACACATATGGAATTATGTAATTAGGAAATAACAGCAACAGTCAGTTGTTATTTAAAGACATGCTGTTCTGGAATAGATCTTGCAAGAACAGTATTGTCAAGTGTATTTGCAAAACGAATCAAGCACCATGATAAAAACGGCTCTCATGGAGACATGAAGGCTCTCAGGAAAGCAAGAACAAAACTTAGCTCTGCTGCAGAGGAGAAGTTCATTTAGAGTTACCAGCCTCAACATCACAGAGGCAGCTTTCTGTCACTAAGTAAATGTAAATCTGTGTATTGGTAATGGTACTTGAATGTGGAATTGCCATAAACCTGGAAAATTTGACTACAACTTAGAGAACACCTCAGTTCACACCTTGCAACACTCTCCTGACCTGATTCATAACTGCATCAGGAAAATAACATGAAAAGTGTCACTCCACAAAATGTCATGTCCAAGCAATTTAGTTCTAGTTAAACACTTGGATAAGAACCATAAAGCTTTCATATATCACAAGGTGTTTATAGATAACATAACATATGTTTAAAGATTTTCATGTTTAAGCATGTTTGAGTTTATTATAGTTAATGCTCTGCATTGTTTTCATGCTGTTTCCAAGAAACGACTCGCAGAGTTTCCTAATTATATATGCATGTGTAAAAAAAAAAACAACACAAGACATACAAAACATCTGTAATTTAACAGGTGCTTATTGGCATAAAGACTGTTCCATGGAAAACATCTGCATAGGTGGTCTCTCTCTCTCTCTCTCTCTCTCTCTCCATCTCTCCAGGGCTGTAAGAAGGAGAGGTTGATTATAAATACCGTGTGCTTCTCAGAGTTAGGGAAAAAAGCCTCATATTTCTGGAGCGGTTTTTACCAGAGCATATTTTTATCTTTGAAAGCCAACGCAGATAGACCAGGCCTGCACAGCTGTGCCTCTCATTTGTTTAAGCGTGTACAAATAGGCCGACCAACACAAGCCATAAAAAGTGAGAGGAGGTTTTGCTCAACATGGCACTTTTGTCTGACCATAGAGGAGCAAGGCCACATTCCTAAAAACAAGCACATTATAACAACATAAAAATAAAAAAAAAACAGAATGAGACAAGGCTTGTAGTTGGCATTGTGCATTTTGTTTCTGCAGTAACTTACCTTGCTTGTGAGTTATCCTAATGAATATGGATGGTGTATGCAGTCTATTAGTTGATGAGAAAAAAATTGCTGCAGATTTTAATGATTTCATAAAAAGAAATATAATTGGTACCTAGGCAGATCTACAACATATTCGGACTGAAAGACATGTATACAGCAAAATGTTAGACGTTACATGAATGTCCTTTGTGAGGTGGGCTGGTTTTGCCTTGCCTACTGACAGAGCCAGTGTAACTTTTCTCTTTTTTCCCCTGATGAGTCACTACCAGGTTTAGTTCAGGTTTATAGGTTTGGGTGACATATGAGATCTTATCCCACTTAATCATCTGATAATTTTATACAAACCTAAACACTGTGATCCTAAATATTGGATTACTAAATTTGAAAATGTGCTGAGTCAACCACAAACTTATCTGTATAGCAGAGTCTTGTAGGAACAAATGTGAAGCCATATGTCCAACAGCTAAAGCTTGGTGGAAATTATGTCATGCAACAGGATAATGATCCAAAGCACACCATTAAATCTATATTAGAATGGCTGAAGAATAAAAGAATCAAGGTGTTGTAATGGCCTAGTCAAAGTCCAGACCTTGCAATGCTGTGGCGGGACCATGAGAGGGCTGTGCACAAATGAATGAACTAAAGCAATGCTGTAAAAAAGAATGGGTCAAAATTCCTTCCTAATAATATGAGAGACTGATAAGGTCATAAATGAAACAATTCCTTCAAGTTATTGCTGCTAA
>JAOVVB010000035.1:709845-726140 GCA_028570985.1 Heterobranchus longifilis | reverse complement strand
GCACTAAGACCCAGCAGGGGAGACGATTACCCACAATTCCGCAGCGCAAGAGAGAGAAAAACCATTGGCTCAGTTGTAATCATGTGACGCTCGGCGTCAAAAAAAGAAGCGCATGCGTGATACGTGATACTCTTTACTCATAAACCAAGACTTGTTAGTTTTCCAAGTCAAAATGTATTAAAAATCTTTGCTCGTCTTGCGGAACACTCGCAAACCGTGTTACTCACAATCCAAGGTTTCACTGTATTATGAAGATTTACAAAATGATTTGGTAGTCTTGTATAGAAATGTGTTTGGGAAATTTGAAAGTCCTGAAAAGTGTACAAACAACTTAAAAAATTTAATTTGTCTTTCATCTTGTATGTTTATACAAGCTTGTAGTAATCTCTGTTATTAGGAGTTTATGTGTGAGTCTGTGTTTAGGCCTGTTTCTAGCTATTAAGCGGTCAATTAGGATCTCAGACTGCCATCAGGTGTTTAGTAAAACACTTTACTATCATTATTATCAATTGGTGGAAAGATTTATGTATCAGGCAGTCACAGGTGGCCCACTCATGGTGTGAAAAGAAGACAAATGAGTGTACAGTTAAACTAAATCAGCTATCTAACATGACTAAAGTCTCCAGCGGTAATAAAGAAGAGGTAATTATAAAACAATTTTCCTGAGTTTAAACCTTTTACCATGCTAAGAAGCCTTATGGTCTAATGGTAATTTCAGGTGTTAAGAAATACCTTGGAGGATGTTGTCAGCATTAGAACCAACTTAAATTACGGGTACAGTTTTAAGCCAAATTAAATTTGACTCTATACACTACACAGATTAATAGCTAGCAAGCATTTCAGGGTTATGATACACTGAGTATAACAATTTTGGTCTGCATTTTCTCAATAGAGAAAATATTGTGCGATTTTGAAAACAAGCTTCACATCCTACAGTTTGTCACAAATGGTAAATAAACCAGTAGTTGTGTTTGTGGTTATCTAAATGTGTAATTTACTATCTAAACCATGTTGGTTGAGTTTTAATAAAACAAAACAAAAACAACTGTGATTTTGTAGTGAGTAAACAGAAAGTAAATCAAGGACAAAAGCGAGACAAAAGAGCTTTCTTGCATACAAAACCTTTTTTAATTACAAAGCACGTTGAAGATCATGAGAAGCATTATAAGCAACACTAAAAACTCAGTTTACAGCATCATTGACCTACTCCTCTAACTGTTTTACTTTCAATTTGGTACATGACGACAGCTCCCTATCATAGTACAGGTATTTTCCTCACCCAGCATGCGCATCTCGTGTGTCTTTTATCCAACTGGCATAATATCCTATTTCACAGAATGTACCACAGACCTTATGTCTAAGTAACATTTTATCAAATTGTAATGCATACCTATCATTCATTACTACCGGAGTGACTGCAGTGACAGTAACAGAGTGTAAACATCTTTTTCTGCCTTTTCCTGGCTTCAAAGTTCTCCAAAAACCCATTGAACACATTCAAACCGCTCACAGCAGCCATTGTGTTGCACAGGAACTATCTTCACTTCATTGATCATGCAGGAGAAAAAAAGTCATGCTTTGCTCAAAATGTGAAAGCTTAAATCTTCCAAAATAAGGGATAATAGCAGTTTTCAAATAATAGGGTTGGTTATAGACAATCTGATTGTTTCAGATAAAAAATCCTAAACTGGTATTTATCATATTTTGCTGGTCATGTACAAAAACGGAAAACATAACAGACTCAGTAAACCTGTTTAATCTTCACCCTAATCAAATTTAAAGACATCCCACCCCCTTTTGAGACTAAATGCTTCATGATGGTTTGGAGCTACACATGCTGCTCCTGTGCTCCCAGTGATCCAGACCCCATCTGCCATCTGCACCTACTGAACTGGACTTCATGTTAATTTAAATAACTTCTGTTATATTGAAATTTCAGCTGCATAACACACATGACGTTACATAATTTCTATCCGTTATCACCCAAATGAGGATGGGTTCCCTGTTCAGTCTGGTTCCTCTCAAGGTTTCTTCCTATTGCCATCTCAGGGAGTTTTTTCTTGCCACTGTCGACGTCACCCTTGGCTTGCTCATCAGAGACATTTCATTCATTCATCTCATTATCTAGACACATTTTTTCTCACACACACACAATTTATTATTATTTTTATTAATTTTTTTTTTATGAATTTCTTTCATTTTTGTGAAGCTGCTTTGAGACGATGACCATTGTTAAAAGCGCTATATAAATTGAATTGAATTGAATTGAATCAAAAAAACAAATACAATATATTCTTTGAAAGCATTCTTTTTTACAGCATTTCTTCACACCAGCCTAAAACTTTTGAACAGTTATCTGTGTCTCAGCAAAGCCAGATGAGAGACACCAGGTTAACAACATTGAGGAACCTTTTGAAGGACATTAGACAGTTGATGCTTATTAACTTCTTACTTAATTCTGACAAGAAAGAAATACTGGTACTCTCAGTGCGTGCAATTATCAGTGAGCTTTCTAATAACAATAATTCTAGATAGTCATTCTGTTTCTATTTGTTTGTGTTCCAGATTCCAGGCTGACCTTACTCAAACTTTTTAATGACATATATTAACACTTCTTTATAACATCAGAAGAATTTGTCAATTTCTCTCCACACTGGCCACTCAGGTGTTCAGTACCTTGTTTTTTTCAAGACTGGAAGACTGGACACCTGTAACTAACTTCAAGTAGAGCTGCTTTTGTGGCCCATTTATTTACTGCAGCTGATCCAGACTGCAGCTGCACAGCTTGTTTGCATGCTTCCTAACTTTCCTAGCCTTCTCTCACACCACCCCACTACTCCGCTCCATCCACTGACTTCCTGTAGCAGCATGCATCAAATTCAAAGCATTGATACTTGCCTACAAAGCTAAAAACGGCCCAGCATCCACTTTTCTCAAAGTACTCAAAGCACACCCTACACTGCACCACATTCGATCTGGTACACATGTCTTTGTCCTTGTTTTATAAAAATAATTATTGATGAAATGGTGTTATGAACATAGAATTTGCACTACGTTGTTAATACATTGGCTTTAAATTGGAAACAGAATCGTCTTGCCAGTGAGGTTCATCCTGGATTATTATTCCTGTTGTGGCAATGCATTGCTAAGAACTTGAGTTTTGGGATATTTGTACTGATCAGACCACATGACCTTTGTCCAATGCTCCATGGCAGTGACGCGCCCATCTAGCACAAGTATTGGGCCTAGGGAATGCCATGATATTGCAGCCCAAACCATCACTGATTCACCCCCATGCTTCATTTTGGGCATGCAACAGTCTGGGTGATACGCTTCTTTGGGGCTTCTCCACACCGTAACTCTCCCGGAAGTGGGAAAGACAGTGAAGGTGGACTTATCAGAGAACAATACATGTTTCACATTGTCCACAGCCCAAGATTTTTACTGCTCGCACCATTGAAAACAGGAGAGTTGAGGTGCAGATTTAATTCTGCAGTGAATTGGACAGCTGTGGTTTTATGTTTTTTGAATACAATCCAGGTTAGCACCTGGACATCCCTTTCAGACAGCTTACTCTTGCATCCACAGTTACTCCTGTTGGATGTGGTTTGTCCTTCTTGGTGGTATGCTGACATTACCCTGGATACCGTGGTTCTTGATACATCATAAAGACTTGCTGTCTTGGTCACAGATGCGCCAGCGAGACGCGCACCAACAAACTGATTTGAACTTCCTTTGAACTCTGATATGTCACCCATAATGTGTGCATTGCAATATTTTAAGCAAACACTAAATTGGCCAGTGTTTCAGTTTCATTGTCCAACCCCTGTAGTTGCGATGTTTTAGTGAACCTGCTGCTACATTTTTAGTATCTTTATAAGAAGGTATGTGCCACTTTGACATCACAAGTGGGCATTGTTGGTACAGTCGTCATACTATTTAATTTAATTTTGTTAAAAAAAAAATAAAAAAAAATCTTCAACATAAGGCATACCAGGTAAAAAAAAAAACAAGATTAAAAAGAGCTCTCATATTTTATCCAGGCTTGAGACCAGCACTAAGGATGCCTTGCACCTAGTGGCTTAATTTGGGTATGGGCTGGGGATCGATCCTGAGTGGGAAGTTCTCCACTGAGCCACCAGTGACCCCACTGAAGATAAAAATGTAATAATAAATATTAATAGTCAAGCAGATTAGGATGAATATCTCATTTAAAACAAAATCAACAGGTATAAGACAAAGCACATGGATGATTGATTTAGTAGCTAAACTTTTATAGCAGTCCAGGATTCCAAATGATACTGCATTACAAAACAGGGTGACCAAGTCACTAGGCTAGTTGTATATGTGTATTTTAAAATTTGCTTTATCAATTTACTCATATGGTGTCATGGATTTATTTGCCAATTTATTTATTTTTCCAATTGATCAACCACATGCTTTATTGCTTTTAATATAAAATAAATAAATAACTTTCAAGATTGACCGCCATTGTCATTGTCTCTCAATAAATTTTAATGCATCTTTAAAAACAATTTCCAATATTTAAATTTTTTTTTTACCAACATGTTTTAAATGCTTTTTTTTCCTTTTTTCTTTTACATTGTGCCATCTTATATTCTTATACTAGGTGCCTAAAAACTAAACTAAAAAAATAAAGTTTTCTAGGTACCCAACAAGGTACTGGGTGAACATGCTGGACCAGTTACATTGTTGTGTCTTCCATTAAAACTTACTTAAGTTAAAACAAGAACAGCTGCCAATGAGGGTTTTTTTGTGATAAAAACTGAATGCTCCAAATGATTTAATTAAGCAAATATCTTTACGCCTGGCAAATATTGTAATCTTTCATGCATTTATTTCATTTCAAGGTATCTATATAATCATATTTAGTACCAGGTATCATAAACATTTTGCAGCACAGGCAAATTGTCAGCAGCAAGTAAGAAGAACAGCTTGTCCCTGATTCACCTCTGATTTTCTCTGAATCCAGCATGACACATCAAATTATGATGCCACACTCAACCTCTCTGAAGCATTTTCTCTTGAAAATTGCCAGTAGCTTATGGCTTATTAGAGTCACTCTGCCTCGACTATTATTCCATCTATTTCCAGCACACCATATTTCACATGGGGAGAGTTAACTGTGCGGTGGTTGAACCGCTGTGTAGGTGTAACAATGGCAGAAGCGTGACCTTTCACCCTTTTTCACTCTTCTATCAAGCGCAGTGAAGCAGAGCGGCTAGCCATTCCCTTGATTCAATTCCAGTCATTCAGAATATCACAACGGAAAAAGGAAGAATAGGCACTCAGTGCTTCTAGAAATGGCCACAATTCTGACTAAATCAAACATCAGCTTCTCCAAATCTGGCCCTTACTGGCCTTCTTACCATTTCAATAGACTAGTTCTTATTGTTAACAGTGCAGTTAATCACTGCAGAGAAGGAGGTGCAGTTGGGGACATTCCCGGTTTGATCCTTAGTTTAGGTTACCATCTTGCTATCTTTGCATTTTCACGTGGTTTTCCTCTGGGCTCTTTAATTTTCTCACACTTCCCAAAAATATGTAAGTAGGTGGATTGGCAATGTTAAATTGCCCCCATGTGTGAAGATGCCCTGCAAGGACAGGATGGGTATTTCCCACTATAACAAATATTACCTGGACTGCCTCCAGATTTACCATGACAAATGATGAAGTGGTTACTGAAAGTGATTTATTCATTAATAAATTTTTTACCCCATTTCTTCGCCCTACATTAGCCAATTCCCACTCACCAGCTAGCTCTCTCATACGATGTGAACTGCTGCTCATGCTTAGTAACGTACTTACAGTATCCTCCCTCTTTTGTGTATATAAACTTAAAGTTGTGTATGTTTGTCAAGTGTTGCTGTGTTTTTGCAGCTATTTTTGTTAAACTGGCTTACTATTTACATAATGTGACCTTTGCTAGTGCTTAGAATAGTTTGGGAGGTTAATAGAAACTATTACTATTCAAAACTTTTATTGACTCTTAATGTACATTTACTCAAACTGTGTTATAAGTTGGAAATTGCTACAAATGTAACCTTGAACAATGGATATCCCCCAGAGGCAGTGATTAGAACCTGAATATGGTTTTGTGTCTATGTGCATGAAGTATCGGTCAGTTATGCCCAGTATTTTTTCTTTTTTACATATAGGTCCTCACAAGAAATAAGATGATTACAAGCAAGAATATTCTTCACACTGTGGGCCAGAGCATGAGTCTGATGTTTTTGTTCCCTACTGAAAAAAATAAATAATAATTGAGCCTCGTAGTGTAAATTGTGTGCAGTCATAGCTCTAAGCAAACTTGAAATTCCTGGAACGTACACTGCAGCTAAATTAAGGAAATGCAATAAGCTTGGCAGAGCTGAGCTTTACATATATTTGATTGTAGGATTGAAAATGACAGCCGTCACCTCCAAACATCTAATTTATTTTGCACTCTAAATCCTTCAGTACTATATGTACAACTAATGCATGTGCAAATCTGAAAGCTGAGCAGCTGTTTTTATTGGCCAGTAATGAAGCTCAGCTTATTTAAGGTGGTGACTATTGTTTGGGAAGCTACACAGCACTGATTCAACCAGGAATGTTCTGGGAAATGGGCTTATTTAAAATTTTTATTACCCAAGTCACAAAAGGAAAGTTTGAAATGGAAAATAGGTCCATTTACTTTAGGCATAAGCAATTAGGGAAACATTTTCTGCCCAGGAACAAGAAAAAGTAACATTTTTTATATTACATAGTGTAATTCAGTTTCTCATCACAGTAGTTAAGAAAATACTCAACACCGAGTACAATCACTCTTAATTGCCCCTCCTTTTAACAATCATTATTAGTATTATTAGTATTATTATTGTCCATGCCGTTAATCTCAGGATTGCTTCGTTCAGGCTGAGGTGTATTATACAATATTTAATAAAAAATTTTTTTTAAAAAATTGTGTTTTGTGCAAGATTTAGTGAAGACAGTGCACCATAGGTCCCAAGAATGTTATGAAGCACATCAGCAAGAAGAAAACGGAGCCACATTAATTTTTCATTTTTTAAAGCAGCCAGTGGTAAGAGGAATCAGAAATTGAGGTTAAGTGAGGTTTAATGTCTATTTATTTCATAGTTTAGATCATTTACATGTCTTTTCTAAATGTTTTGATTGTTTTAATATTCCAAAATATAATTATAGTAATGGAAATTGGTAATATCGGTAATATTTTTTGGGTGGCTGGAACAGATTAACACATTTTCCTTTACGAAATTTCACCTTAGGAACTCAGCTTTTGGAACAGATTCAATTCGGTGTCCCGAGGTACCACAGTATTTATTTTTGTATAATCACATTCTACCATTTATCTATAGATCGGCCCTGATGGCACATATTTGAGCATACACTCACATATGTCTGTGCATCTCAATTATTTGTTAAGTCTTGTTTTTTTGTTATATCACAGAAAATGTGCTCTAGTTTTTAGAAACTCTCTATAATCATTTTAGCACCTAGGCTGGTGGAGATACTCTCACCAGGCACAAGTTCACACACACAGATGTCCCATTATGGCATATTCACTGCAGTTTGTATGTGTGAAGCTGGCATGGCATGCTTACAGATGGATGTCCTCTCAGAACAGAAGGTCTCTAGAGTATAAGAGCTAATATACTGTATGTGAGTACAATGTTAGAAGGATGAACGAGCCATAAAATATTTGCATCAAAAATGAAAAGTAATTAATTACCAATTAATAATTATTAATGTCAATGATGTCCAAGGGTAATAAAAGATCCGGTTTGTTCCTGTGGGCTAACTGGCTCTATACACTACACGGCCAACAACAAAAAAAAAGTCACACTCTATATTTTGTTGGACTACCTTTTGCTTTAATTACAGAATTCATTTGGAGTGGCATCGTTTCATTTCATTTTCATTTCAGCAAGTTCATGAAATATACAGTATAGGGGAAACTCGTTTAAATGCACACAGTCAGCTTTTAATTTTTTTTACCAGTGGCAGCACATTTATCACAATTCAAAACGCACTCATTGTTTATTTTCTAATTCATTTCCAACTTCGTTAAAAAAAATCTGTTTATACAGGAAGTGCGTTTAATATCCATCTTCAGCAGTAAATGGAGTTTGAGCAGCACCAGTCGTCCTCCTAATAGTGACTCTATCCAGTTCTTGCATGTTATTTTGTATCTGTTTCCCCTTTTTTTTCCCATTTGTTCCTGAGAGAATTTTTCAAATAAACCACAGTTGTATCCAAAATCATTTAAACTACCTCCTGAACCTGGAGTCTGTAACACATCTCAGTAAGTATTTGGATCTGTTGCTTTTTTTTTTTTTTTTTTTTTTGCTGAGTAGAAACAGGGCAGCAGTGTGTTCAGCTGTTCAGAGTGCCACTTCATGAAGCATTTATCTCCTTCAGTTACTCCTACAGAAATGGAAGAGTCACCAGGTAGACACTCTAGGGGACGTGATACATCATTGCACACTAGGATCCTTTGCAGTTCTTCTGAGCAGGTTTTTTGAAACCTGTGGCTACTTTCTTGTAACAAAATGAGGAATTATTGTCCTGAAGAGGTTTGGGCCACATTCAAGTAAACAGGGAGCTATCTTTGTGGGAGTGGAAGGAAAAATACTGAGTAGTGCAAACCAAGGATTATTAGTATAGACGACCACTGGCTAAATCAGCCCCAGTTTGACATTTGGCTAAAAGTTAATTGTCATACAGTAGGCATCATTGTAAACAGTTATGTAATCGTTGTAAACCCACAAACACACGCAAACACCAATTGGGAATGGCAATTTGGGATCGCCAGTCAGTCTAATCTGCATGTTTTTGGACTGTGGGAGGAAACCGACGTGCCAGGAGGAAACCCACCGAACAACTAAATGCACACAGACGCCCAGGCGGGAATCGAACCCGGAACCTGTAGGCATGAGGCAGAAGTGCTTACTGTAATTGCAAATTAATAGTGTATTTAACAACACATTATAACAAAAATTGGTGAACTATACCAACAGTTAACCTTGTTATAACCATGGGCATTGGTAGACCCCTATTACTAGGGCATGTGCTCCTGTTCTGATCTACTGTGCCCCAGTAAAGTCTCAGTAAGTGACTAAGTAAGTGAAGTTTATAAAACACATTAGCACATTTCAGTCAAACATCAGACATTCAAGAAAACAAACGTGTAATTTGAGTAACATGTAACCTTGTATACCAGTTGAGCTTTACATCTAGCAACACCCTGTGTATACCCATGGTTATTTGTGCTGTATTCTGCGCAGTGATTAGATGGATGATTTATTTTGTATTTATCCTGAATAAACAGGGTTATGGCTTGGCATAGGACCAGGCTTCTCCCTGAAGGAGATGTTCTAGCACTGTGTCCTGAAGACTGAGTTCAGCATTAGCCACTGCTGATGCTGCATAGTTAATGATAAGTCAGCACATTGCCCTGTCATCAACCTGGCATTTTTCCATAATCTTTTCTGCTGGGTTGAGTTTTCTCACCTCAACCTTTTCTAACACTTTTTTCCACAACCTTTTCCCTTCTTCAGCCTGAACCCGAGTATTAGTCAGAGTATGGCACCAGAAAAGGGACACACTTTTTTACAGGCTAGCAAGGATCAGTACCAAGATTCATTACAACCGCAAAGGTTTTCTGCAGTGCTCGTTTGGACATACAGGGCACTGTCGCAGTGTGCATTCCCCCTAGCATAATTGCACTCAGGTTTTTCTCTCAGTGTGTAGTGTTTACGGACTGCATTGAATTTGGCCTCATCTTCTGCCTCTAACTCAATAATAACTGTGTTTAGAGAAGATCTTTTAAGTACTGTTTTTTGGAGTGAAACCTTTTTCAAGAATGTAATTTTTATGAAACAATACAATTTGCCTGGCACTATTTGCCTTGCCTCAATATTTTTCGTCATACCTGGAACAATCTCTGACCCAAAATAAATGAATGAAATATGATTTGGATTGGTTGGGTAATTTTGGGTAAGTTTTTTTTTATATAATACAAGATCTTTACATTTTTCTACACCTATTCTATTATACGAATTAGAGACATATTGAGAAAAGACAATGCATGATGTATTTTGTACATGTGCCCATGAATTTGATTGATCTGTGGAGCTGCACTCTGTTTTTGAAAAAGAGTCATAGATTTCCCCCACTTATGAGAAAGTAATTGTCCACTTGCAACCTTTTGTCTAGATAAAAATGGAGATCTGCTGAAGTGGAAAAGTGCAGGTTATATAATTGACCCTTTACCATTTGATCATTTAATAGAAGATGAAAAAGTCAAAGCAATGATTTTTGAAGCATACACATCTTCATCATTCAAAAAAAGCCTTGTGTTATTGGCCACATAAACAATGTGACATGATCTATAGCTTTAGATTGGCTCATAGCTTTGTTTGGATCTTTTGATGAATGGTAACAGCAAATTGAGATAATTTATAGGTGCAGTTCTAGTGATTTGAATATACTTGTATATATTTGTAGTTTTTTCAGCTTGGTGTAAGGGGCGGCACGGTGGTGTAGTGGTTAGCACTGTCACCTTGCCCCTCCAGGGTCCGGGTTCAATTCCCGGCCAGGCTCAATTCCCGTCTCTGTGTGCATGTTCTCCCCGTGCTTGGTGGGTTTTCTCCGGGTACTCCGGTTTCCTCCCACAGTCCAAAGATATGCAGGTTAGGCTGATTGGTGTTCCCAAATTGCAGGTAATGTGTGAATGAGTGTGTGTGTGTGTGCCCTGCGATGAATTGGCACCCTGTCCAGGGTGTACCCTGTCTCGTGCCCTAAGCCTGCTGGTATAGACTCCAGGTCGCCATGACTCTGAATACAGGATAAAGCGGTATAGAAGATGAGTGAGTGAGTGTATTACAAGCTGTGTGATAAATATCACCAAGGAGGATGCTTCTATGATGTGCACTATATGGCCAAAAGTTTGTGGCCACCTGACCATGACACCTTTGTGTCTAGATGTCTTCCGGTTTTTATATAATAATGCTCTCCACTTTTCTGGGAAGGCTTTGAAATAACAGAATGAACAGAAAGAAGTTCATTCATCTGCAAGAGCTTTAGTGAGCTCAGGCGCTGATGTTTGGAAGTCGAAGAGGCTCCATTTTTAGTTCATCTCATCCCTAAGGTGGGGTTGAGTTCAGTCACGACACTTGATTACTTCCAGTCCGACATTACCACATGGTGTCTTCAACGAGCTGGCTTTGTGGATCTCACAGGAGCATCATCAAACTGGAACAAATTTCTGGTAAAAAGACAAAGCAATTCTATACAGTTGTTCACAAACATTTACCCATATAGTGTAGGTCTTTAAATGTTTTTTAGCATTATAACCAGCCCTTAAGGGTAGACACAGCGATGCTATCTTTAAGAATGACACTGGTATATTAATAAGACATTTGGCTGCCCGATCAGTCTGACAGTGTGATGGTATTTTCTCAACACACATTTGAATCATGATTGAAAATATCACACTTATTAATAGTCAGCTAATATTTATACACTGCAGCTAGCAAACATTAACATCCCACCGTTTCTGTTTTAATCTAAATAGTTGAGCTTAGGTATTTATTTTACCATACTGTAATGATGTCACTGAGGTGAGTGGTGCAAAACACACACAGTAATGTTAACAAATGGTGGAAGAATGTCAAAAGTTGGGAATTAAGTCTTACGCCTTACAGTAGTACTGGGTTGGACCCCTTTTTGGCCTTCAGAACTGCCTTAAGTCTTTAAGGCATAAGTTCAACAAGGTGTTCGAAGCATTCCATAGGAAATCTTTCGTCGATGTTGACATCATAGCATCACGCATGGATGTGTCATCTGTACATTCATGATGTGAATCTCCTGTTCCACCACATCACAGAGCTGAGATCTAGTGACTGGGGAAAACAGTGAACTTGTCACATTCACAAAACCAGTTTGAGACGATTTGACCTGTGTGAAGCTGATCAATAATCTATAAGAGAAATATTGTTTCTCTGCTGTTAATCTGCACCTTCTGTCCGATCAGGATACAGAATTCAGCAGCGCTGTCTGTGGTGTGAAATATGTTACTAAAAGTAGATGCCGTCGTTGTTAGCAAGTCTGTTTTGGTGTAAAAGTGAAAGTAAACCTAAGTATAGCCTCAGAAGTAGGCTGCATTCTCAATCCAATCGAGTCTGCCTAAGGAGATGTGTGGAAGGATTCTCTGAAAGGTGAAGGTCAGATGGGTCAGACAAACCTTGCATGGTGCCGTCTGTGTCAATGCAGGTGTTAAAGAAGCGAACGCTGGACATGGAAGCAAAAGGATTAATTCAGAGGATCAAACTGGATTATTTCTTTTGGATTATTTCCTTCCTTCATCAGTTCTTTTGGTTAATTTCATTTGTTAACAGTATTTGTGTAAAATAAGCGTCGTTTATGTTCAGGGTACGCTCAGTTACTCTTCAGTTACGCTCACTATTACAGATGTTGCCATTACGCACAGACTCAGTTTCATCGTCACTTTTATGCTGTTCTTTGCATAATTACGTAATCCTTTGCACAATTAATACTATTTGCACAGTTGTCACTTATAACACATGCCACACACTTGCACATTACGGTTACACTGCAATTAACTTCGTTTCACTTATTAGTTCCATATTTTTTATTTGTGATTTATACGCTTTATTTATATTCTTCTGATTTATCTTGTAATTTTATTGGTCTGAGTAGCACACAACTATATACCCCTGAGGACTATCCCTTATCTTAGCTGTAGAAAGTCTTAAAGATGCAACACTTTAAGAGGTCTTTAGGATCTGTAGTCTTCAACACGTGAGGACTTATTAAAATGTTAAGGGGCCTGAAGACATCCTGCCATCCTACATGCCCACTGGAACTTAATCTATCAAATGTAATTTTATTTGCAAAGTGCTTTTATCAATCGTTGTTGCAAAACTGCTTTACAGAAACAAAAGAAAATGATAAAAATTAATATGAAATGTATGAGATAATATGCATGAGCAAGCTGAGGGCGACGGTGGCAGGGAAAAACTCCTTAAGATGGCAGTAGGAA
The DNA here is from genome assembly GCA_028570985.1 of Heterobranchus longifilis. Lineage (NCBI taxonomy): Eukaryota > Metazoa > Chordata > Actinopteri > Siluriformes > Clariidae > Heterobranchus > Heterobranchus longifilis. The sequence continues at coordinate 713,053 of JAOVVB010000035.1, read as the reverse complement.
GAAACCATGAGAGGAACCAGACTCAACAGGGAACCCATCCTCATCTGGGTGATAACGGATAGCAGGGATTGATCTGCATAATACTATGTGAGACTGGAAGTTCAGTATAACAGGAGATGTGTTAAATTGGCTTATGCCAAGAGGCTCAGGGCACCAGACGAGGTGCACACACAAACACACACACTACAGGGAATTTGAAAATTAGTCTGTCTTATTGGCCTATGGGAGGAAACCGGAGTACCCAGAGGAAACCCACCTAGCATGGGGGTCTCACATGCAAACGCCACTATTCACTCTTCACATTTCACCTGAAATATCAATAATATTATGCACATTGTAAAAGGTAACGTCTTTTTTATTTTCTTCTCTTGTGTTTGATGGCAGCTCACAAACCAACTAGTTGCACACTGCCACCTGCTGTATCAGAGAGAGTAAATATGCAAGCGTACCTGATATATATAAATATAATGTGAATGCTGGCCAGCAGTCAATCCTGGACATGGTACAAATCAGTCATGTCTGGTGTGAAAACACCCTTAAGACCACACAGTAGAGTTCAGGACACACACACACACACACACACACACACACACACACACACACACACTTCTACAAGCTCTCACCTTGACCCATAAACACAGAGTAGGAAACCCTTTAAAATGCGTTCTGTGTTAAAGTTGATCATGTGACCTGATTAAATAAAATCTAAAGTGACTTTCTGCTGCCTGTATTTCTGCTGCTGCCACTTTACAGGGCCCTGGGTTGAGAGGAAACGGTTTATGATACACGCTGCGGCTTGGCTTGAAATTTTAGCGTGTTACTCCATCACGTCATGAATATTCATCTCACATGGGACGAAAGCTGAAGTGAAAGCTAATGAACCGGCCAGAAGATGGACTCAAAATATTTCTAGAAATACAGCAGATTGGCATTAAATGACGTCTGCTCTGGATCCTCCTCATCACGCTGAGTGTTAAATGAATAAACACGTGGTCTCATAAGTGTGTGTGTTCTAAATCTGCACTCACTCCGGGATGTTTTTGTGTCGGTTCACATCAACAGAACTGTTTTGAATCCTCTCTCAACTGATGCTGTTTTATCCTCACACACTTCAGGTTCCAGCACTTTCTCTGCAGAATCACTCAAGGGCACTTTGTCATTGTTTGTTCTGTACTTATTGCCTTTTTATCTCTGTATCCTTGTGAATAACAAACTCTTCAGCAAGGAACAGGAAGCTGCCAATGGCTGTTTGCTCTCCGTGTTATAGAAGTCTTATCTTCAGTGAACAGAATATCGAGATGCCGATCGCTCACAGACCAAACATGCACCCTTTACGCCCCACGCTGAAGTCTCCGTCGTACTTTTTCATCCACTTTCATCCACTTAACAGTGTGTATTGCTCCGCAACAAATGAGTGTGTTAGCCTGAACAGAAAAATTCACATTCAGCAGCTGAAAAGATTTGGTTTAATCGCTAGCAGAGTAACTCATCAAGATGAACACACACAAAAGCATTATGCAGCTAATTTTACAAATCTCCTCATGCTAGCTGGCTAATCGTGATTGTAAATGATCCTTCAGAGGCACACGGCAGTACGCAGCAGCTCGCGTTTGGGGTTTGTCTCAGATACATGTGCAGTGACAGAACATTAGTGTGTGTATCTTTATTAATGTAAATAAGGGGTATTTTATCTGAGTAAAAGAATTTCAACACATGTAGCATTGCTGTATTAGAACAGCGGTGCTTGCATGTTAATTTTTTTTAAAGCAACTAAAGCATCTAGACCTGTTACCACTTTATAAAATGGTACCTTCTGAGTGACCGATGGATGAAGCTGTGAACATCTGGAACACATAACTGTTTAATATTCATTCAGCTGCTTAACCAACTTTTACGTGTGAACGAAAGGGCAAAACCACAGAGAAAAATCTCAATTTTTAAAAATACCCAGCTATGTGTGGACATGGACTGAAATTTCTATTTTTGTCTCCTTTCACTTTGTTTCAATGTTCGTTTGTTGTTTTGTTTAAGATTTTTTTCTTTTGTTGTTTTTTGTCTATTTAATTTTTTTCTCTACAATAACAGAGGAACTAAATAAGCAATGCTTCTTCTTATTATTATTATTGTTCATGCGGAGCAATACAGTGGTAAATTTTGCGGTAAATAAGTTCAATGTGTGATATTAAGTGATAAATCTGACACACATACACACTGTGATGATCTGTCAATGAATGAGCTTATGATTCTGTAATCAACATCGGAGTATTAAACTGTGATAAATATCCTGTTAGTACTGCGAGCATCACAGCCTCACTCTTCTGTCTCCATTAACGGGTGGAGGAGAAGCAGCTGGACTCTCTCACACAAGAAATATGATGAGCGCACACACACACACACACACACACACACACACCACAGGCTGACTGACAGAAGCCCACAATGTCAGCAGGTGACAGTTTATTTATAAGTATCCATTTTTGTCTGCCTGTTGTTTCTTTTTCTACTCATCCTAAGGCATCTGGAGATTGTCCCAGCACCATTAGACAGAGGCCCACCCTCCGAGGACACTGAGGCATCCAGAGAAGGACCACCTCCAGCTAGATTCTGCTTATGATGGTTTGGAGCTCCACACGCTGCTGCTGAGCTCCCAGTGATCCAGACCCCCTCTGCCCTCGGCACCTGTTTGACTCGTGCCATCCTGGTGCCGAACTGGACTCCATGTTAACTTAGACATCTCCTGTTATATTGAACTTCCAGCTGCATAAGACACAATACGCCTGCAAAATAATCCCTGCTATCCGTTATCACTCAAATGAGGATAGGTTCCCTGTTGAGTCTGGTTCCTCTCAAGGTTTCTTCCTATTGCCATCTCAGGGAGTTTTTCCCTCAGCACCATCACCCTTGCCTTGCTCATCATGGACAATCTAATCATTCTGCTTTATACACATTTTTTTCCCGCTCATACACATTTCCATAATTTCCTTTTAATTTTGTGAAGCTGCTTTAAGACAATGACATTGTTAAAAGTGCTATATAAATAAAATTCAATTCAATTCAATTCAATTTTATTTATATAGTGCTTTTAACAATTGTCATTGTCTCAAAGCAGCTTCACAAAAAATTAAAGAAAATTTTTTTTTTTTTTAGAAAAGAAAAGAAAATTTTTGAAAGTGTGTATGTATGAGAAAAATGTGTCTAGATAATAATG
>JAOVVB010000035.1:694784-709745 GCA_028570985.1 Heterobranchus longifilis | reverse complement strand
TGCAGCTTCCCGTCCACATACCAGCAAATTTCGGATGATAAAGATACGTCGTATAGACGTCGTATAGATGTAAAGACAATGTATCATTTAACAGCTCAAACAGGCGATCTACAGACGATCAAAATACGACTATAAAAAAACTAACGCGATTTTTACCAGATGACACGCTCTTTAGCAGGCGTCTCCGCGACGTACCTGTGCTATCTGGGTAGTTAATATAACATTATTGGTTAACATTATCAGAGCTTTCCTTTAAGTATCAAAACCCTAAAATGTATTTGTGGTTATAGGAGGCAGTCATGTGCCTTGATCCCCCCTCCGTGTGGGCTCTCTTTCGAAGCTTAAAACTCAGAGTAATTTGTAGAATTGCAAAATATGATTTTAAATAAATTTGAATAAATGTTGCTAACCTGGCTTGGGACAAATTTGGTGAAATATGTCTTTTCCAGTAAAACTGGGTTTTAGTGTAGTGATAACAGAAGCAATGCTTTCCTCAGTTTGACTGAAAAAAAGTCACTTGGTGGTAAGTTGATCTGTGCACTATTATATGCTTAAATATTGGATTTGGAGAAATTTGGGTATAGGATGAATGAGACTTATTTTATTAAAATTATTGTATAGATTTAACTGTAAAACTATACATATAAAAGTATTATTTATGCACACTCTAATGTCTGTATATTGATCTGTAAAACTCCATTAGATGGTAATAGGAAGAAACCTTGAGAAGAACCAGACTCAACAGGGAACCCTGTTTATTTGTTTGTTGAAGCTAGTTAGAAGTTTTTCTGCCTTCATTTGCTCTGGCTTGGCTTTCCATCTTATTTAGGAGACCATTAGATGCATTTGTTGAAAATGCCAAAAGCCTAAAAGTCATGATGTTGGGACAGAGGTTTCCTCTATGGGAAGATGGAAATAAGATAATGGAAAGAATGTGGAAAAATAATTGTAGCTTTTATGACACCCTAGTCTCATGTACTATGTCATATGAATCAGATCAAATATTTAATTACACTTAATTGGCATTTTAATAGTCAATGATTACACAGTAAATTCTCATTTCTAGAACGTGTTCGGGTGCAATCTGTTGGAAGGATGTGATCCAAAATGAGAGAATGGATTCCCTGTGACCTTTCACCCAAATCTGTTTATTCATTCTGTTTCTTTTCAGAGCTGTAATACCTTCTTGTAAATTGTTGGATGCACTTGTGTTCCACTCTATTTCACCTCTAGATATGATAATAGGAATTAAGTTAGGTAAATATATGAAGCATAAAGCCACAAATTGTGTTTGGTGTGAAGGAGGAAGCAGCATTCAATTGTAGGATAATATTAGGATAAACCAAATGATTACTGAAAGGTAAAGGTGCAGTGTAACATATTCTTTACTTTACCATTTTTGTTTACAGAGTACAAGTTACTCATTTACTACCTATAATTTACAATTCTCTGTGCATTGTTTTGTATGCGCCCTGTTGCATTGTTGAAGCCTTTTTCATATTTAACGCTGACCAAATGTTTGGAACTTTGTTATTTATAATTATGACAAGTCATTTTTTTTCTTGTCAAATATACAGAATAATAAAATTTTATTAATACTGCGGCACAGTGGCTTAGTTGTTAGAACCTTGCACCTCCACAGTCCCGGTTCGATTCCCACATTGGGGTCTGTGTGCATTGCATGTTCTCCCCATGCTTGGTGTGTTTCCTCGAGGTAGTCTGGTTTCCCCACACATTCAGAATAGGCTAATTGGTGTTCCCAAATTGTCTGTAGTGTGTGAATGAGCGTGTGAATGTTTACTGGAGGTCCTAAGATGGATGTAAAATAGAAATAAATGCAACGGTAATCATCATTGGCTTCCACAGTCCCTAGTTGGACTACAGGGTTTCCTAGATGGATGGATGGATACCTTAAGACAAACATGGTTGACTGAATGACAGCATTATTTTGTTGCACTTCAGCATACTGGATTATGCAGATCTAGTCTGTCGTACCAGTCAAAAGTTTGGACATAATTTATAACAATACAGAGAGTTCAAAACTGTGAAACAAAACATATGGCATTATGTAATTAAGTAACAACAACAACAACAACAGTCAGTGGTTCTGGAATAGTTCTTGCAAGAACGGTATTTTCAAGTGCATTTGAAAAACCCAACAAGCACCATAATGAAACTTGCACTGATAAATAACAGCCTCAGAAATCACCAACTAACATCCTGGTGAACCAGGATGGCCGAGTGGTTAAGGCGTTGGACTTAAGATCCAATGGGTAGTGGTGACTCAGAGGGCTAAGGCACTGAGTACTGATCGGAAGATTGACGGTTTGATCCCCAGCTCCACCAGGTTGCCACTGTTGGGCCCTTTAGCAAGGCCCTCAACCCTGTCTTTTCCAGGGGTGCTGTATCATGGCTCACCCTGCGCTCTGACTCCAGTTACACTGGGATGTGTTAAGAAAGAATTTCACTGTGCTGTAATGTATATGTGACAAATAAAGACTTAACTTACTTCGTTTTAGCTCCTTTATGAAGGTTTTACAGGCCATAAAGACAGAGCATATTGACACATCTCAAAGTTTTACCATGTAGGAAGAAATAAAAATTAGAAAAGACCAGTGAATAGGAATAAGGCGTGTAATGTATATATTGTATGTAGTGTATGTACATACTGTACATGTACATAAAGCCAATATTTTGGTACTGAAAGTGCATTAATCTCTCCTACAAAGAGTTTCTCTTTTGTCAGGGCTTCATGTGGACAAACAGCAGTTCCACAATGCACCAGTAAACTAATTAAATATTTTCTCTAGAAGCAGGCTTTGAAACTCGAACAAGTTTCCTGCATCTTTCTGCTTCTTGCCTACAAAGCAACAGAGCCAGAGAGTGACTCTATCCCTGCAATCAAAGCATTTTTACTTAGCCCTCATTCAATAAACATTATTGTGATTTGCCATTTACAGCAGGATAAACTTCATAGACATGAGCAGTCGAGCATGATGTTGTGGGTTTGCTCACATATTTCCTCCCTCGCCTCACTGTCATACCCAAATCAGTAAGAACGAATTGTGTGAAATGCTAATGTGGAGCAGTAAGCAGTACACACGTGGTGGTTTTGACCGCTCTGAATGCTGCCATTAGTGAAGAAAAAATATGCAATGGTTTATTGGTTTTTGCTCTTTGTGGGTTTTAAAGACATACATGATAGGCTTGATTATCTTCTTTATTGATTAAGCTTCTAATGCCATATCCGCCTGGCTAATTTTTTTTTGTGTTCTGGCAGATCAGAGACTGGGTCTTTGCAGCCTTGCTCTTCTAGGAATGTTTCTGCAAATGGAACTTGGTTCTGCATCATGTTATTTGCACCTCAATGTTGCTGGAGATACCATTGAAACTCTCTGAGCTGGGCTACAGATATAGGGATTCAAGGTTAGGGGCATATAGATTGTAGTACCCCAATGCAAAATGTTGCTAGTAGGAGAGATGGCATTTTATCAAACAGAAAGCCATACTGTTAGCATTCAAAGTATTCATCTCACACCATGCATTATACAGCTATTTCTGCTTTATATATTGTATAACCTGCTGCAAAAAAAGTTTTGCCTTTTTTTCATTTACTGTATATTGAAGTTTGGGAATCAAATCCCACTTGAGACCTTGAAAATGAGAAAAGTAAAAAAAATAATCACTACCTGCAGAAAGATTATGCTAATACAATACCTATGTACCTTGAAGCCAATGTCTGATGTGATTGGGGGGCACACAGAGGACATTTATCACTATGGCACAACACATCAACTCTCTTTGTTTGATTGAGAAAATTAGTGCAAGCTCATTTGCTTCTGCTCCTTAATCATCCCCGGTTTTTTGGTGTGTGCTGAATAACACAAGAGTTATTGAATATGCCCAGGTCCGAGATAGAGGAGAAAAAAGGGGCAATGTTATTCACTGCTTGTGCTAAAGAAAAATGCATTTTATTATGACAGTTTCAACAGAATCTCTGACACTATTTCCTTTTTTCTTTTTTTTCATTACTCTGTCATATTGGATGGAGAATAATTTCGATTTAAATGTGCAGTTTATTTCACAAGTAATAAGTATGACAAAACTCAATTCCAAACTCATCATTATGCTTATTAAAACATTAATGTTCATTTTGTGTCCCCAATTTTTGCCTGGTGTCTGAAGGATGGACCACACACAAGAAGTCATTTTATATGTGTAAAATGGTATTAAGTGATTCATCACCTGCTCATATAACAAAGCTGAAGCTGTCGGTAGTCATTACTGTCAACACTGAGAAATATAATGTAGTCTATTAAACCTATTAAAATAATATAGATGGTGGGAGAGTCTAATGGCATCTCTGTTTTTGAAGATGGAAACTTTTTCTTGGTACGTGGAACATATCACTCGTGAGTTAAGGAGTCTGAGCTGGGTCGAGATGTTGAGCAATACCAGCTAGATATAGTTGTCTCACTTCCCCATATGGCTTTGGCTCTAGAACTAAACTCCTCGATTAGGGGTAGACTCTTTTCTGCTCAGGAGTTGCCAAAGGTGTGCAGTGCCAGGAAGGTGTGGGGATACTTCTTCGCCCAGCTGCACCACAGTTGGAGTTTGTCCCACTATATGAGAGGGTTGCCATAACGTGACTTTGCAGAGAGAGTTGCATATGCACCCAACAGCAGTATAGAATACTCTGCCTACTTGAAGAAAGTGGGGATGTCTTAGAGAGGATCCTACAAACTCCATTTTTCTACTGGGAGACTTTTACTCTTATGTGGTTGACTGGAACACACCTCCTTCCCACTACTTTTCTTTACTACAGTAGGTAGTGTACGTGGACATTAATCCTGGCAGTGTTAAATTAATCCCAGGAACTCAATCCCATTTATCACCATTTGTTAGGTTGAAGAAGCATTTTAAGAAACTTCTGAACCTGAGGGACATGCCTTCCTTATAGGAGGTAGGGCAAGAAGCAGAGTCTGAACCCATCGCTCAGGACTGAAGTCACTGAGGTAGTTAAACAATGTTAAAGTTGTGTTTCATAATTAGTGTTTAGTCAAGCCTGTTCAATATGAGTGTTGAGCTTTTCCAAGGCTGCACCTTGTCTCCTCTCCTGTGTGTGATTTTCATGGACAGAATTTCAAGGCAAAAATCTGCCATCCTTGCTTTTTTTTTTAGGTGAGAGGGAGAACCTATCCCAGATGAAGGATGTTATGTCTCTCAAGAAATTGATATGAGCATTGAGATGAGCCATTTGAGGTTTTTCGGACAGCTGATAAAGGATGTCGCCTCGTTGACAGTTAGGGGTGTCCCAGGAGGAGCTGAAGAAATTTACTGGAAACAAGGATATCTTGGGTGTCTGCTTCTCCTGCTATTACTGTAACCCTGAATTAGAATAAGCGATATAGATAATGGAATGGATGGATGGGTTGTGACTTAGCTTGTAGTGGCATGTGCATGATGGTATAACTAATATCTGTTTTCAAAATGAAGCAAAAAATATTACAAACAGATAGACAATATTTTGTGCATGTTTTTTTTAGTCAAAACTGATAAAAAGCAGAAATGTCAAAATATTATGCTAGAATACAGTATTAGTCAAATGTTTGGACACACTTTCTAGTTCAGTGATTTATTTTCTACATTCTAGAGCACTGGAGATTTCAAAACTCCAAAATTTAAAAAAAGAAAAGGCTGTTGAATAAGAAGGTGTGTGCAAACATTTGTCAAATCCTCTAGTTTTGGTTAAATCAATATTGAATATTGTATAATTTTGCAAAATGCTCCACCTCCTACTGTTTTGTCACAATGGATAAATCAGCCTGCAGTTGTGTTTCTGGTAATTTACAGTAAGTATACAACTCACTATCAGCAATATGTTAGTTGACGTTTTAATTAAGAAAATAGCGAATTCATGTTTTGATTGTATTTTTGTTATGAATCACTGGTGAAGAGAAAAGTATTGGTTTTGTTGCATACAAAAAAATGCATAAGGTTTTAATAAAGGTTAAAAATCCCAATTGAAAAAAAATCAGACATAGCAAAACCATCAGCTTGCTGCAGCTGTGTGTGTCTCATGCCTCTTGTACACATATAAGCGTATACATTCAAGCTTATGCATCTTTTGAATATTATTGCCTTATCTCTCTGCTTAATTGTCCTTAAAAAATATTACCGTAAATGCATCATGGCCTCTAAAACTGATGAAAGATGAAAGAGAAGTGTCGATTTGGAACTGTAGTTAAACTACACCCTTCCACATAGCTTTGTTAAGTACATAATATGGTGTTCACGCAACATGCAAATCGCAAACTGTATCGCTGACAGTAAGCGATACATTCCTGTAGTTCATTAATGCAGGGGTGACTGCAATGGCATTAACAGATCATTTTATTAATTTTATTGGCTTCAACATTTTCCAAAAATTCACTGAATACATTTAGCTTGCTCATGTCAGCCACTGTTTTGAAATACAGCGTTTCGAAAACATGGAAGTTCAAAGTTTCTAAAAAAAGGACAAGCTTGTGTCCCAGGGAAAAAATAATTTTCCAAAATGAGTCCAAAATAAGGTTTATAGCCATCAAACCATTCAATAAATTATTTCAAGTTTTAATAAATCGGTAATTAATGAAAAAGTTTATTATTCCTTTATTATTATTATTATTATTATTATTATTATTATTATTATTATTATTATTCTGCAGTAGTTAGTGTAACAGTTTGCACCCTTCACATTTACTTTTGGAGAAAAACTGTGTCAATTACTAAGTAAGCTACAGTATGTAGGTTTGCACCTTTATTGCCATCCTCTAGTTAATATATTAAAGAGTGCCTCATTAAAATGTCACAGCACGTTAACGTTGTAAAGTTCAACCAGGTTCAAACCCTCAAGCACTTTTCTGTGAGCAGTCTAGAAAGAGCTATTGTCAAACGTAAAACTGGAAATACTTACTCTTGGCAGAAGTAGAGAAACATTTAAAGATATATGAAGGTGTTGAGGGATACCATTATCAGTGACAAACATAACTCAAGAAATAGAGAAAGCAGCCAGAAAAAATAAAAAAACAAAAAACAGGAGACATTACGAATGCCTTAGAAGCAAGTTTAATGACATTTTTATAGTTCTTCTTTACTACTGCAATATTAATATCGTAATATTCATATGTATAATTTCTGATCGTTCTGTTGATTGTGATTCATGTCTTGTTGGTTCCATCATTATAAAGTATGGATGTTCAGACTTTTACACTCAGCCACATGTATAACCAAGCTTGTCCTGTTTTTACAGGATGCTAAAGTGCGGGAGCAGCTGGGTTTGGCTGGTGTGTCAGGAAGGATTGAGAACAGAATGCTGACAGTGGTGACTGGTCCAGATATGGTAAACATCACCTTCCTGAACTTCATGTCCTTCCAAGATGAGGTGGCTAAGGTAAGCATTGCATAATCAGTTTGTATGTAAAGTGTATGATTCATTATATTACCGGTATGCTACAGGAGAAGACAAAGTATAGACTTATTCAGTAGCCTACCTGACAAGTAAAACCTCCAGTGTGCAAACCATGTTATAGTTTCCCAAAAGTGTAATTGATCATGTGCATGTACTGTAAAGGTCAAGCTGCAAACAGAAAGGGCAAAGACAGATATCGTAAACAGGAAAACACACAAACCCAGTAAAACAGAAAAGCTATACAAGGACATGAAATGCTTGTTAAAAATCATACATGGAAACCCTGATCAGTTACCTCTCAAATAATTTTTGTGAATGGATTTGTTTAATTCTGTGCACAGATGATCTACGCCTTTAAATTAAACAAATAAATTAAGAAAATAAGTCTGCTTTGTTCCATATGAGGTGCTTTGGACCCTTTTTGAGAAGTCAGGTTAGGAGGTGTACAATGGTGATGAACCTTCAAAAGAAGCATCTGTAAAAATCACTGCAACGTCTTTACAGTTTTGTGGATGGGGTTGTCATGGCAGAAACCTTGTTCTGGTGCATAAAAAACTCTTTCATTGTAAATGATGTATCCTGGGAATAATAAAAGGGAACATGGTGAACATGAAATTCACATTTATCTCCTTTTATAAACTTGAAGCAGTTCTTGAGCAGTGTCTTGAGAAAGTTTTTGACATGGAGAACTTGGTTTTCATAGGACAGGGAGGCAATTAAGATTCAAATCATTACACATCACAGTATTGTTAGTGGCCGGAGGTGGTACTTAACGTTGTTTTCTATTTATTACTTTCTCTGATGCAAACCAGATAACATCCACTCCTGAGATGGCGTTCGGTAAAAACTTGTGCAAATTGTTGCTGTTCCAGCTCTGAGGGGACTAATGGCTAAATGACTAAAGGGGGTACCTTTACTTAATGGTGATGCGTTTAAGTTCAATTCCAGCAGTCAGTGCGAGAACACAGACTGAACTGACGGAGGTGGGAGACAAGGAGGAATGAATATGCAACCTCTGTTTCAGTGCCTCCTGATTATCATCAATAGACACATGTTTAAGAGTTTGATATTCAGTGTGGATTCTGTTCCGTGCAAAGCTTTCAGGGCTCTCAGCGGTTGTTTAAGTAAGTACAAGCTGTGGTGCAAGGTGACACTGGAAGTGGGACCAGAATGATTTCACCAGTATATCTGTGGATCGTGCCGGTAGATCCACAAAAGCCCAGGATGATGATTATTGTGACTAGAAATGAGAGTGTTCTTGTTGAAGAGCACTGACTAGGAGGAGGATGGGTCTGGTACAGAGTTACTGACAGTTGGGTGCTGGGACGTGCAATTCTCAGAGGACATATTTGTGTCCAGCAATGTGTGCTGGCAAGTAGAGTCTCTAGTGGATTCTCTGAGTGATAGTTTGGTAGATTTAAACATTTATAAATATGGCTCTGTTATTATTCATTTTTTGGAAGGTGTCTGAGCACACTGTGGTTGTGCCCTGGACAAAAAGTCAGCACGTCTCTGGACAGGGTCTTGACTATGGACTCTGTGTTTTTTTCACTGCATTAAATGAAAACTAATGTCTTTTTTCCCGCGACATCACTTCTAGGTGGTGTGTGTTGTTTTATAGAGAGTTATATAATGGCTATGCATTGTGTATAGTGTTTTCTATGTGTTTTCTGAAAAGGCTGTACACCATTTGTGCAAACTCTTGGCCAAATGTCATCCATGTTGTCCAACCAACGCAGATAAGCTGATATGCAAAATGTTGCAGGCAGTGGAAATTAGAATGAGTATCTCACTTTAGTATCTCAGACTATAGTTACTGATTCAAGATGAATTACACCACTGTGAAATGCATTTGGCTTAAACACGCATAATAAATCTAAACAAAAAACCTTGCTTTGCAAAAGTCTATAGTGAATAGTTTTTTTTTTCTTTTCCTGGTTGTTATATAGTAGAAGTAAAAAATAAAAAAAGCCTACTCAACCACTGGGCAACTAGGAATACAAACAAATAGCCCAGACATAAAATGTGGTATTATAAAAGTGAATTACAAATATAATAATTAATAGGATGACAAAACCCACAATAAATGAAACAAATATAACAAATTTCATATAAGGAATTTTAGTTTAAGATTCTAACAATTGAGAACAATTTGCTGACTAAAAGCCACCCTGTTAAAGACTTTTGTATGTAGTAATATACAGTAGATTGTGTTGTATAATATGTGCACGAAAATGCAAAAGAAAAAAAAATGTTTTTGACCAACGCAAGCCTTATTTTTGACATGTAGGAGTGGTCAGATGAGCTCTTCAGCTTGGCCTCCAACCTCCTGATCCAAAACGTGTCCCGGGAGTCCTGTCTAGAAAAAGTGTGAGTGTACCCCTTTATAATACCCCATGTTTCTTTCACTACTTTTAGAGCTGTATGCTATTGGTCCCCATTAAATCACCGGTTCAGATAAAGGTACTTCTGAGGCATGCATTATGTGAGAAATGAGCATTTTCACTGGATCTAATGATTTATCTTAGGTTTCAGATTTATCGGTCACTTCAGGACCATTTTAATGCACCCTGTAGAACTATACTGACGCCTCCATAATAATAAAAATGCTATATAGAAGGAGAACCCATACTGAGCAGTAAATGTTCATAAATCAATACTTGGCCTACAAAAATTGAGACAAGGTTTAGGACTATGTCCAGCTAGTAGCCCCAATGTAAAATGTATCCAGTGTGTTGTCTAGAGATGTAGTATTAAATAAAACATTAAGCCATACTTTTAGAAAAGTCTCACACTATATGCTCTTTATATACTTTTACAATCATCGGCATGTACAATTAATAATTTGTAGTAGTATTATTATTATTGTTATTTATTATTTTTATTATTACTTTAATTTTAATTTATCCCTTCTGTATATTTTGACAATTCTTTATGACTGTCATGCATTTTGCTTTATGTTTTCAGGGAAGCTATAATTTAGTACTTTAATAAAATAAAATAAAAATTTATAGTAAGAGAATTACAATACAAGTCGAATCAGCACCTGGGTATCGCGCTAATAGTGGTGATTTCTATCCTTACTGTCTAGTCTTCACATCAACAAGGTGTTTTAACCCTGTAGGTCTGTCACCAGCTACTGTAGATGCATTTTGCGTTATGCAATATTCTGTTTAAACTATAGTCTATGAAAAATCTGAGAGAATCTGCAGTTTCTAAAATACTCAAAACTAAAAACAACAAAACCCGTCGACACCTAGAATCATGCTGTGGTTGGTGACTGAGATGACACTTTATTATTTTGATGCTGGATGTAAGTATTTGCTGGCACTCTTGATCTATTTTTGCATTAGTTTATGAATTGAGCTGCCTATAATTACATGAATTAGTAGGTGTAAAGTTGCTTGAAATAAAGTGAATGGTGAGTCTAAGTGATGATCAAAATAAATATTGTATAATGATAATGATAACCATCATATTTGACTTTCACTTAGTGTTAGCTCATGTTATGAATTTTAAACCTGTGCTTATATTCCACTGTCATACAACACATTTACAGTGATGCGGATTGAGAAAATGCGGTATTGACAACTAAAAACCTCTAGGAGTGAATAGTGTCTAACTTGTTAGATGATGTGTCAAACAACCCTTGCTTTTTTCCTAAAACTAAAATTTTATTCTAGAATAGTGCCAGTGCAGGAAATTCCAGCATGTGTTTTGAAGAAAATGTGAATAAACATAACAATGCCAGATGTCAACAAAGTTCAAGTCAACGATTAACATGTGCACATAGATGATGCACCATATACGTATATAAACAATGCACAATGAGATCTGAATTAAGGATTTCAAGATATATTTAGAACCAAGAACCAATGAAACTGTTCAGTTTTTAAATTGTTTTTGGATATAACTACATTACAAAGTATAGCACATCTGTGAAACATGTGGGTGAAGCTTTCTATATACATGGCATATTCTGTATACATGAATTTTGTGTGCCCAGATAGAACCAAAAGATGTATTATGCCCAGATACAACCTACTGACTGCTTCTATGAGAAACAGAAAACTTTGCTCTGGCAATGAAATAGTATTTTTTGGCTTTAACCATACTCTTTAATGTCAAGCGAACACCTCATGTATATTTAATGGGGTGTTCATTTTTCCATGCTGATAAAGGTTTGAAGAATTTGAGATGAATTTTAGAGTAAAAGCTGTAACCCTACCAGTAGGAGAAACTCAAAGAAATAGAGGCAGGCAGCATAAAACATATAGAATACAACATTACTTAAATGTTTAATCAAATGCATTTGGCAATTACGATATACAGTAAAGTAAATATACAGTATATGTGTTGAGAGTTAAAAAATGACTATGAAAGAAAACATTAATAAACACTCTTATCTCGACACTTCATGCTTTGTATATGACAGGCCTTCAAGTTAAACCACGACTTATGCCTGCACAGAATAACATAAGAGAGTTATGAAATTAAAAGATACCATTATTTCTCTATATAATCCCCTGCTACACTAATGCACTTATGCCACTATTGCTTGGACGCCAATCAAGGTAGAACACTTTCTCAGTTTGAGGTTGTGCATTGTTTCTGCAAAATGGAACGCCTTTTGTGATCAAACCAGGCTGTTTTTCTTTCCATTAAGGGCCATAAAGTTCCATAGTCCATTCCAGCGTACTGAGAAAACTTGCTGCTAGTGAAGCACTGAGATAAATGCATTAATGTAGCGGCGAGTGATGTAGAAAAATAAAGGTAGTTTTTGCTCTCATAACTGTGTCCTGTTCAAAAGTGCTACAGTATATGTTCTTCTTATTTACCCCAGACACTTTTTTTTGCCGTTTGCACAATTATCATTAGTGAAATATGCACAGAGCCACAGAAAAAACATGTGATCATCTGTGAAGGTTACTACAGCAGCAGTTTTGATGTTCTTGTGCTGTGGACCAAATTCAACTATTCATGCAGAGTGTGACCAGGGTTGGCGTTTAAAAAAGGGTTCACTAAGTTCAAAACCTTCACACTGATGGTTAATAAATACTAGCATGACTTTGGCAGTCAGTAACATGTGCATAATGGTCATTAATAATTTGCCAAAAAAAAAAAAAAAACTTTGTCCATAACAATAGCTCATGTTGCATTCAGGCTATTTTTAGTATGTTCTCGTGGTCCGGTGCTGATGCAGAGCATCCTGCTATGAGTGCAAAAATGTAAATACCTGCAGTGCAAACACACAGACACACACAGAGGCTATAATTAGAAACACGTGGGGACAGATATGCACTGGTGCACGCACGAAAACAAACTCTTACAGAAGGCTTGTTGAGGTTAGGCAAATGAGGCTGGCTCATATTCATGCAGAGGTATATACAAAATGTCATTAATATTTATAGAGTGAAGCAACAAATGCCTCTACAGTTTATGCCTTTGTCCAAATGGATAGCACTATTTGTAATTTGCAAAAAGTGACATATTCTGAAAGGAATTCATTTCCTTTTACAGGTATACTAGATTAGTGCTGCAGCTCACGCCTGAGGGTTCTATTCCGGTCAAGAAGTGAGTAACACAACACAACCTGAGTGTCAGTGTGTGCTGTATGAAAAAAAAAATTATGACAACATGATTTTCTGTTCAAACTAGATTTCATCCACAGCGACGTCCACCGTGTTCTATCACACCACCTTAAAATAATATGAAAATAAAGAAAATTAAAGTCAATAGTTCATTGGATAGTACTGTAGATATTACAGATTCTTATGTGTCTGTGTACAGTGTATCAGAGTTTTGTATGTAAAATGTGGGGTTAGTGGTCTGTAGAATGCATTTTGTTGCTGATTTATTTTTTTGCGCCATGTTCTACACTTCCCTAAGAGAGCCTCTTGTGTGTTCTGTTCTAGTATCTTCCGTGTGTTTTCGGCAGACAGGAAGCGGGTCGAGAATGCGCTGGAGATCTGCGGTCTTCCATCCGGCAGAGTAAGCCCTGGTTTATGTCTGTCAGTGCTGCTGAGTTTGTTTACTAGCACTGAGATATATTGCAATGTGTAAATGTGTAATAACATGATTACAACGTTCAGCTTCAATTCTTCAGATATGTTATGAGGTTATGGTTGGAGGTCGATTTGCAAAAGACACACAAACTAATAAGACATTAAAACAATTGTTTAATCAAATATAATATCTTGGGTATCCATTTTGCATGCCACGCTGAAGTCATCTCCTCTGGAACAAATTCTTATAAAACTGTTTACTTGTGATGTTGCCTCACACATTTAAGGTGAAAAATACGAAATGTTAGTGAATATGCCATAGTTCCCACTGAGCTAAACATCTGCCTCTTTAGTCACATACATCTGATATGTAACAACGCTAATTTGATATATAACATACAGTACACACACACACACACACACACACACACACACACACACACAGTATGTACAGTAGAATAGTGCACTGTTGTGTTGGAGGCTAGCTGGGATTATTATTACTTGTTTTTATTGTTGTAATGTTGAGTTAATTTGAGCTAAATGTCAGCACTGCTAATCCCTTTGCTAACCGTGTCGTCTTTCTGTGAATGTGGCTCTGTCTTTGCTCTGATAAAAACCTGCATGACTGAATCATTACATAAACAAGACATAGCGTTCAAGATCCAATTTTTTTTTTTCTACTGTTAAGAGTAATCTTACTTTTTTTATTTGTGCACCTGTTTCTTTTATATCCTGTTAAGTCTCACATTCTCCACAATAGATAGGCAAGCACTATAAAGCATACTGACTAAAGCAGTTAGTGGTTAAAATACAATACTAGTCCTGTATTTCGATTTTAGTTATACCAGTCTTGTTTGTTTTAGTTGAGACAAATTGCAACTTCTTTTAATTTAGTTAAACTGCATTGCTGAAATGTAACCTTCCTTCTATTCTACGTAATGAAGAAGAATCGAAGTTATCCGACAAGCAGGAGTCAGGCAATGTGTGAAGTCAAACAGGCTTACTTGGGTAAAGGCAAAGACATAAAGCAGAAACCAGAAACATTGTCCTAACCATAAACACTACAGCACAGAGAATACTACAGCACCATGGGTGTTAGAGTAGGAATATACTTGCTGTTAAAAAGTGTGCTTGCACTTTTTATACGGCAGTGTCGTATTTTTTCGCGTACATGGAGGATTCCAGTAGAGGGCACACCAGAAAATTTAATCAGACAATTTTGGATAAAGTAAAAAACGTGTACAGTGGGCACAAGGCATTATGGGTGCATAATTTCATCTTCTTACCCTGTTGCAAAGGGGTAGGTGCATCAGGGTAAGATGAAACGATACATCCATCATTCCTTGTGCCTAATGTACAAGCCTGTGGGGGCAGTGTTATGACCAAGGGTGTAAGGGTTAACCCCTAGAGGGCGCCGATGCGCCCAAATACTCTTTGTTTGTCGTTTGTTTTTTGTTCTGTTTAAGTGGAAACTTCAGTTCCCAGGTTACACCTCGGTCAGGTGAC
>JAOVVB010000035.1:674101-685585 GCA_028570985.1 Heterobranchus longifilis | reverse complement strand
CGACTGATTGGCAGTAGAAGCTTAATGTGGGAGCCTCCAGTGTCGGGGTGGAATTGGACACCGCTAAATTAGGGGAGGAAATCGGAAAATTCGGAACAGGGGGATAAATACATGTGTATGTGTTACAAATCCTGCAATAAATGTGCACATGCACACTTCATACGTAGGTGTTCTCCAGTAATACTACAACTCTGATTATTTTGCAAAAAAGGGTGGGTACAGTGGGTATAGAAAAGATTCACTCTCTTAAAATAATCAAATTGTTAATATTATCACACGGTTTTTGTTTTTCCCAGCTGCATTTCTTCAGTATTGTAATGTAAGGCCACCAGCACCGAGGACTTGTAGAGGACTTTCGCTGTTTCTGTAGCGATTGTTTTTTTCCGGGGCGGGTTGCTAGCCAACCCTTCTCCTTTCTCATCCGGCACTTGGGAACCAGCAACAGCGGAGCTCTAGACCTCCGGCTGCGAGAAGTTACAGTCTCACCCGGGAACCGAACCAGCGATCTGCGGATGATAGGGCGAGCAGTTTACCACTGCGCCACTTGGAGGCCCGCATTTCCTCAGTGCACCTTTTAATATGCAACTGAAAGATATAAGTCCAACATGTGAGAAAAAAATGTAAAGAAAGAAAAAAACTTAACTAACAAACTATTCAAAATGCACCTCACAGAAGCCAAGTGCAGAACAGTTACTGCTGTAGTCACACTAGATTTTCTAACAGTCAACAGAAATAAAAACAAAGAAAATATGAGCTCACTGCTGTTGCTTACTTTAAAACAAATTCTATTTTTCTTTCCTCTTAAATGAAGAAGACAGTGACCTAATCATTCAGGTTATCCTTGGCCTCAGTAAATCTAACAGCATATTCTTTTATTGAAGAAACTGTTGCTCTTCAAGCAATCTCACCCACAGTTAGTGATGGGAGTCTGTAACCATTCATCATCGGTTTGAATAAACCAGTTGGTGATCGTTTAATAATTGATTTAACAGTACAGTGCTTCTTTGAAAGTTTGGGTCATTCAAAAAGTTTTTTGAGGTGCATTACTAGCTTACAAACTGCTGCAAGCCATGCTGGTTAAGTTTGCTCTCAATTTTGACTAAGTCACCAACAGTGTCACCAGTAAATCACCCCACAATAATTAGATGATCACACCTTTCCCCTAAGGAAATTCAATGCATGCAAAGATTTTTGTTGCTCTAGTTTATTTTAATTATAAAATGCTCAGAAGTTGTTTAAGTTTAATAAACACCTTAAACTCTGAACTCTATGGAAAATCTATATTTCTGTTTAGAAAATCTACTACACCACACACACCTTGTTGCTTAGGATATGTTACAGTATAACACAATCATACGTCTAAAGTTTATGCAAAGATTCCCATTCCATTACCAACCAAAACAACAATTAACTCTCATAATGCATATTAGATGAAACAAAAAGGAAAAGTGCCATACAGTACAGTATACATTGACAAAGAGGAGAGTGCTGGAAAAAATGGGGTAAATTGTCTAAGCATGTTCATACCCAGCAAATGCAATGGATTTGAAAAAACCCAACTTGAAGATAATTTGCACTCTCTTATTAGGTCATCATAGCTAATCTCCCACTTCTGATGAGACACACACACAGATTGACTGGTAATAAGATTGCATTTCCATCTGGAGTGGCATAAGAAATATCTCATTATCAGCATTCATCACTGCAGCACGAGGTCTGTGATGGATCCTGAAAGTGATTTGTGGCTTGATGATGATTGTGCAATGCCACATGTCTTTTTCAGGAAGTGATTGAGGCCATTGCTGAGAGTGCTTTCAAGACATCCCCTTTTCCTGTCATCCTTTCATTTGAGAACCATGTGGACTCGTAAGTTAAACGACAATCCTACTACACTCAGACTACGTAGTCCTCAGTTTCTGTTCTCTCAAAAGCATTTGATGATGAGGCAGAAGTAATCTGCTAATAATTGTTTCAATGACTCACCTAGGGTACTTGTACCAAATTTGGTCCTGATCAGTGTTACATAGAAACAATGTGAAAGGAAGTGGTCTCAGTTATTGTAGAAGACCGGTACATTGCTCACGATATGTCATTTTAAGAGCAGATGTGTAAATAAGCTTTGCCTTGACAAGGACAAGAAATTTAATTGTCTTTTGTCAGACAGCGGAGAGTTAATGTAAATGTCTGGGGTCATGGCCATAGCACTGATTGTCTGTCTTTTTGTCTTGTCTTCACAGCCCCAAGCAGCAAGCTAAGATGGCTGAGTACTGCAGATCAATATTTGGAGATGCTCTGCTTACAGAGCCACTGGAGAAATACGCAGTGGGTTCACATCCATGTTCTACTAACCTTAGCTTACCTTCAGGATAAATTTTGAAAAATTTTGAAATTGGCTTGATACCTACACCTAACCAAGCCCCTCTCATCCATTACCAAATTTCTACTTACACGTACACATGAGAACTCCAAACGTTTGCATAAACACAATATTTATGCAACATAATGTATTTTCTGTCATTTCACACCTTGTATCTGGTGAGAGTTCCAACATTAAAAATGGTAGGAGAAAAAAAACATCAATCAGCCATACGTTTATCACAATGCCGAGCACTGTCACTTGGAGCAGATTAAATGGAAATATGCCAGTGGGTGATCTAAATGCTAGTGCTTGGCAAACCTTTATCTGTACCCCCATCACAATCCTCACCCCCAGTTGTCATAGTAACCAGTTCAAAGCATGCTTTGTGCTCCTTGTAGAGGGACTCTGAGCCCCTGTTTCTTGTCCTTACGTAACTGATTTCCTCCTTTCATCCCCACTCTTTGACTCATTAGGAAAGGTTGTGAATGACTTGTGGTAAAACACTCATTGTGCTGGCTAGATTTATTGCGGGAGGGAAGGCCTGTATCTTGGCTGCACTGTCACTGTGGCCTTTGTGTAGGAGACCATGTGAAGTTAGCCTTGTCTGTGCAAGCCAGGCCAACTGTCCAACTGTGAAAAGCTTATTGGAATTAAGATCCAAGTTATCTCCATTTTCCCAAGCGTAGCAAGAGAAGGCCCAGAAGGGGGGCGCAGACTTTTGCACCTGATTATTCCTCTAGAAATCATCATGGAAAGATCTGAGTTTTAAGATAAAGTTAATTGCTTTGAGTCACATGTTTTACACCTGTCCTGCTCTCCCCTCTCTCTCTGTCTCTCGCTCACTCTGTTTTAATACCTTATTAATTAAAGTAACAAAAAGTACAGGGAAACTTTTTTTTTTTATATAGAAACATACCCAAACTATGTTTTGTCCTGGACTCTAGACTATATTTTATTCTGTAACATGTCTTACACTTTGCTATGAAAGGCACCACTAAATCTGCAGAACCGTTTAAAATTATAAGAATGGATAATGTTTTACTTAAGATTTTTTTAAAGATTATTCAAAATAAATAATCGAAATTGTTTTTTCCACATCCAGGAAGTAACCAACTGTGTTGATATTTGTTTAACAAATTTGAGATTTTTTATGCAACAAAAATATTAATGAAATAAAACAAAACAATCATAAAAACATGGAATAAGAATACTAAATTGAAAAAGAAAAAAGCTGTTATAGCAATGTATTGGTATTTTTCTGTCATTATGACATTATAACAAGCCTGTAAACATCCAAATGAGTTCATTTTAAATATGACCAAAAACATATATGTACTAGACCTAGAAAGATGTAAGCCTGTACATAGATTCCTCAAATGTAGTGTTATGCATTTATACCCATGTTGATTATTGGTAAGTTGATATCATTATTATCCAGTTCTGACATACCACTGATATACCACTGTTTTTAGCTGGAAGCAGGAAGCCCTCTGCCCAGTCCCATGGACGTCTTAGGAAAAATTCTCATCAAGAACAAGAAGAATTCCCACAAGGGCGATGGCAGCACAAAGAAGAAGCTCTGTGAGCAGACCTCTAATACATACAGCGATACATCCAGTGTGTGTGAGCCATCCTCTCCAAGTGCAGGTACTTGACTCTTTATTTTAACATGCCTCAGCACTTCCCTTTAATTAGCCACTGGTTACATGTCACATAGGCATCTTCATCACTAAAATGGTTCCATAGGTTTTACATGTAAAAAAAAAAAAAAAAGTCTGCTTAAATTCCTGTTTTTTTTCCCTTTCCTTTGTTCAGTACTACAGTTGTTCTGTATATGTGGATATGTGGATAGCTTATGCAAAAATAGAGAACACTATTAAAACAAATTAAAATAACACTGATAATTTGTTCTACACACTTGCCCTCCTACTAGTTAGTTAGTCTATATTTCAGCTGCAGCTGTAGAATAAGCCTGTAATTACTTTTTCAGCAAGGATGCTTTTGGCTGCCATTTGTGCTGAAGATCCTCAGGGGGTGAATGATAGCAGGCAGCCTGGTCGATATTTTCACTGTTAGCTTTCAACCTCAGTCACAGAGAGCTCCATCAATAACCCTGCTTAAACTAATCATCTGCTAGCCTGAGCTGATATTGCCCTCTGCTGGGCAAAACGCTCCAACACATTACCAAGAAATATCCAATCAAAGTGTCAAAGTGAATACTCAAGTATAGACTAATTAAGACTTTTCCTTAAGACTTTAGTTAGAAGATAATAAGTGTATTGATTGAATGAAAGTATTTAACACTTGAGACTTGAATGTCCTCATATATATATATATATATATATATATATATATATATGAGGAACTAAGTTTTCAAAATCTGTGTGAAGGAAAATGATCACTATCCTAATAGAAAGGATTTGGCCTTTGTATTGGGAATGACTGAACCTAGGCTTCTTTACAGGCTCCACGAATCATGACATGCCAGACTCCAGCCAGCCAAGCTCAGAGACGGGCAGTGACAGCAGGCTACAGGGCAGAAAATATATTGGTGAGAGAATGTTGAGCTACCCTGAGGACCAACACCCAGGAAAATAATGTGTTTTTTGTTTTACGCTAAGAAGAGTACACTCTAGAAGTGTGCTGTATAAAGCATCACATCTGGAATAAATTCGAAATGAGTAATGGAAATTATATATAAATATTTTAAAGCATTATTTAGTCCCTGTTTGACTTGAACAGCCCTCGTATATACAAGATTTCCCCCCTCGTGTTAATGTTTATTTTCTTGTTGTAGTTCGCACCACATTTGTTTCAGAAAACATTTTGATTCAAGTTCTTATTGCGTATTTATTATTAAACATTGCATGCATGTATTAACTGAAATATTAGAATAATTTGCCTTGATCTGTTAAATTGCATTATGATATCCATAACATTTATAACACAAATAAATACTAGCATTTTAACTGACATTCTGTTTCATCAGGTGAGGTTGATGGAGAAAGCGAGGATGAGGATGAGGATGATGACGACTGTAAAAAGTCCATGGATGAGGTAAACACTTATCTCTGTAGGCGTAATATATTTTAACATATAAAAATACAATATATACTATCATGTACTATTACTGTTCTCATAAATCTCTGTGGCAAAGATGTCTTAATTACACATATCTGCCAGCTCACTTACACACACTTGCACAGAAAAGGGCGTTTACTTTGTGTGCACTCAGCTGTCTATCGCAAACATGTACTAGCTGTGCACATTTTACAAAAAAAATAATAATAATTAGCTTGATTTCACTTTTTAATATGAAGCAGTATTAGGCAGTGATGGAGGGTGAGTAAGTGTGGGTGCACGGTTTACCACGTATCTTGTTTAGGGGACAGCAGGAAGTGAAGCATTTGCCACTGAGGAGATGTCCAACTTAGTCAACTATATCCAACCAGTCAAGTTCACGTCATTTGAAGCATCTAAAAGTAAGTTTGTTGATTTATTAAGATAAAAATGTAACGCATGCAGTATTCTTACATAATGTGCTATAGTTTAGCAGGAACACATCATGCTTCATATTGTAGATGCAATGTATTATAAGCTTAATCATACACACATCTATGTTATCTTATTTTACAGAGTCAAATAAAAGTTATCACATGTCCTCATTTGTGGAGACAAAGGCATTAGAGCAGCTGACGAAGGCTCCAGTGGAGTTCGTGGAGTATCCTTGTTTGCAGTTTAAATACAGAGGAACTTTTTTCCCGGTGTCCAGGCTAAAATAAAGTGTAGAATTAAACATAACACAATGTGCTGTTTTAGAAAAATATAAACGCTGAAGCACTGTTATACCTCCCAAAGTGTTTTATTCCTTTTAATCCAGCACAAACGAATACACATTTAGATTTTTTTCAGTAGAGTTTTTATCTGTTTACAGTTATATTCTGTTAAAAAGTAAAATCCATGGACTAAGTTGTCTCTTCAATTATAGTGGCTGGAAAGAGTCATTCCTTTCCCAGTCTCTCTTTTTCTTCTTCTTTTTTTTCCTCTTCTCATTTGTCCTGAAATTCATAATAACCTAAATAAGGTGATTTGCATCTGACAATAACAAAACACTGCGACTGGAGTGTTTTTGCGTAAATGTCAAATAATCTCGGTACAAAAAGTCAAGAAAGTTTAGTTTCACCTTAAATTATTCCATTCGGGCATACATCATACAGGTTTGTGTGAACGAGTTGCTGTTTCTATAAGAATAATAAAGTTTAATGTCTCATTAATATATCAATCTAACTAATCTATACATATAATGAAACTGTAAAATTGGCGTGTCTGTACATTGAAGATATTTGCGAAAAAATTATTTAGACAGACATAAGATGAGTAATAGAACACATTAAGTGGAACTTTTGTCTGTTGTTTGTGCACACATCATGTAAAAACTACTGAATACATTTTAATAGGGTTTTGACAAGTGAGCTTGAGGTAACATATAGGTTTTGTTTCATCGCAATCGGCTCATGGGAAGAGAAGATATGCTACTTTGAATTTAAATAAAATAAAACAATATATCATGAAATACAATATCGACCTTAAAAATCTCAAAATTCAACAGATGGCACTGTACATTTTTAAATAAGCGCTTATAAGTGTGCAATTGAAATCTGCTTAATAAACGCGATCTCACACATTCATTCCGTGAGAATTTTAGTTCATTCCAAAATTCAACAGATGGCTTTTTGCATTTTTTAAAACACACTTATGAGACTGCAATTGAATTCCACATGAGCAAAGTCATTTATAGACCAAATAGAGAATATATCACAACAATATGAAACGGTATATGTATGGTTCTGAATGTTGTTGAATAGTGAAAAGCAGCCTGAACTAGACAGACATTCCACAACAGGAGACTAAGGACAATCTTTAAAATATTTTGGCTGACCATAATTAACAAAAAAGAACTACAGTACAAAAAATGCAACAATAACTAAATATCAACTGAAAATGACACGTGATGTCAATGCCCCAAAACCTCATTACTGTATATTGGACACAACCAAGGTAAGGAGACAAAAGGAAGACTCTGCGCTATCACCAACAGAAAACAGAAACATCAGAAATCCAAGACCGTGTTAACACTTAGTGATAAGTGCCTTCATGAATAAGAACCGAGGCAGATAACAGCAGTTGGTTGTTGCTTTATGTCCCGCAGTCTGGTGTGAGAATTCAAGAGATTAGATGCACAGTGAAGGTTAAGCCATGAAATCAATTACTCCTTGGTGTTCTTTAACCAAGTCCACACAGGTATAACAAACTCCAGCTTAGTCGAATCTACCCCAAAGGTACGAGGGTGGATTCCTCCAACTACATGCCTCAGGTGTTCTGGAATGCTGGATGTCAGCTGGTGGCATTGAACTTCCAGACAATAGGTACAATAATTATACGAAGTTAATTAAAGTAAGCAGTCAGTGATTCACTAAGTATGGTACATATATACGGTATATACTGTTATTGGTACGTTTAGAGTCAGTCTGAATAAAAGTAAATGTTAATTAATCAGTAAATGAAATACTATTGCTCAAATAATAATGTTGGTAAATAAAAGCGTAATTTACAGTAGGAGCAAAAATAAACTTTCTGACAGTTTGTGATTTCTATAACATGAATTAAAATTAAAGTTAAATATTTAAATAATAATTCAATTAAATAAAAAAAATTTACATATTTATTTTTGTATTGCGTTTCTTAAAAAGTAACAATGGTTTCCTAGGTGGCCTGTTTTTCCCTCAATATGAACAGGTTACTAGCTATCTGCATCTTTTAAGGAGTGGTTTTAGTTTAATAGTACAACAGCCACAACATTAACACTACAGCCAGGTAAATAGAATAAGATTGATTATTAATTATACACTAAATATAAAATTAAAAAAACTTAGCTATAGAATATAGTAAATACTGAAATATAGAAAATTATTTTTAAAAAACTTAGCAGTAAACCTTTGTTCTAAGTATAAATATAAATGTACACATTATGTAAATTAAGGGAGGTGGGGAGGTGATTTGTGTACTGAAAAAGAACTGGATTGTAGTAAAATTAAATAGGAATATCCACGGAGTGTGCAAATGTGCATAAAGGTGTAGATGTACGTATGTCCATAATGTGCAATGTGTGAAAAATAAAATGAAATAGAAATGTCTAGGATGTGTGTAAATGTACATGAGTGTGTCGTTGTGCAGTGATCGTAAATGTCCATAAATATGCAATTTACAAAAATGGAAAAATTGTTAGTCCAATGTGCAATAATAGAAATATGGTTAGTCCTATGTCCTAATGCAAAAAAGGTTAGTCCTACATATGTTTTACAGACATAATTTTAGAAAAAATATAATTTATTTAAAGAAATTGCTTAGGTATTTGGTCAACTGTTCAACATTGTAATCACTTGTAAAGGCTCATTCTTAGATCTACAGATATCAGTCCCTCAGCCAAATTATTTCCCCCTCAAGCCTGGACTAAACTTAACTGACTTTTCTGACATTATTCCAGATGTGTATACACTCTATTACTATATGTGAAACGTCTTGATGAAAATGATGCATGAATGTATTTCATGACTCACTGCACATGTATTTTGTTTGACAGATCTGGCCATGCAACTGAACCTTGGCATGTATGAGTACAACGGAAAATGTGGCTACAGGCTAAAGCCTGAGTTTATGAGGAGACCTGATAAAAATTTTGACCCCTTCACTGAAAGCACAGTGGATGGGATTGTAGCGCACACACTTTCAGTAAAGGTAACCCTTTGATGTATTGTGTGTACAGAGCATGCTGTTTTGTTTTTTTTTTAAATACTTTTTCTGATTTCTGATGTTGGCTTGATGTTCTGGAGCTTGTGCTGGTATAATGAAATGGAAGGGTGGTACTGTATGTTTACTGTTGAAATGTCCTTAGTTTCATGTCAGATACTCTTACTGTAACCTCAGGTTTAAAAAAAAAAAGGATGTTTACAGGAAATGTGTTATTATCATTAAAGTACACTTTAAACAAATAGGAATATAGATTGTTTAAATCAGGCTACTATTTGTTGTTATATATGCAGGTTCCATATTAATATGGTATTACTGACCCCAAAATCTGATCTTTTTCATTAGGGAAATTTATTTTGATAGTTTATTTAAACCTGCTTCCCATTAAAACAGCATGATTTAAAAGCAATATTCGTTGTAATAAAGCATAGTAAATGGGGGAAATTTGTTCAGTTTGTTATTAAAGTGGTTATAGAATTTTCACTACGAAATTGAATGTATTTCTTTTAAATACTGGGGAAATTCCATCTTATTAGACCAACTTATTGTTTTTTTCCCCCACTGGTTCACCCCTCACAATCCATATTTCTACTTACAAAACCAAAAAGATCATGATAATGATTATGAATCATGTAAGACTTGATACTACTAGACAAGCTGATCATTAGTGTCTCACAAAATATTTAACAGATCATATCAGGACAGTTCCTGTCCGATAAAAGGGTTGGCACGTATGTGGAGGTGGAAATGTTTGGCCTCCCAGTGGACACAAAAAGGAAAGCATTTCGGACAAAAACATCCCCAGGCAATGCTGTTAACCCTGTTTGGGATGAGGAGCCCATCGTCTTTAAGAAGGTAAACTTAAAGCATCTGGATTTACTATGCACTTTCAGTGTTTTTCTTGCGCTTTATAGCTATCTTTCAAATCTGGTCTCATTGATGGTCTCCATTCTGTGCTTGGTGCTTTCTTCAAGGTGGTTCTTCCCACTCTTGCGTCTTTGAGAATAGCCGTCTACGAGGACAGCGGGAAGATTATCGGCCATCGCATCATCCCGGTGAACGCCATCAGGCCTGGCACGTAGCTAGATTTTATATCCTCACTTTATTTTGCTTTACACTGTGGTCACAATGTCGTCTGTACTGTACACATCACTACTTTCTACTGTCTGGAGGATACCTCTTACAAGTGCTTAAGCTTAGGACATTACTTCTTTAAAAGCTGCATAATACTGTGAACAGCCATGATAAACAATCTTCTCTCTTTTCTTCACTCTGTTTCAGGTTACCATTACATTGGGCTGAGAAGTGAGAAGAACCAGACACTAACACTACCTGCTGTTTTTGTCTACACTGAAGTCAAAGACTACGTCCCTGACACTTTTGCAGGTATGCGTTCAGGCTAGAATACTGCACTATTGGCTTTTCTAAAAAATAAAAACGTTTAAATTCTGTGTCTGTCCTCTGAATAGCACACAAGCACACATCTATACCATGTTGCTTACGTTAGCTCGGTTGAAATACGTCATATCTGTGCAGCCACTTATTTGTTTTAAACAATGGATGTGATTTTAGCAAAAAATGCTTGGGATTTTGCTCTGTGGAATGGCAAGCAGTTAGTTGGCTGTATTTGTTGAGGTCCAGAAGAAGTAAGAAAGGCAGATGCCTTGCTTTAGCTGTTATAGCAGCTGAGCTAGCACTGTTGTGAATTGCCGGTACTGACTGACATCAGCAAGCACCCTGTACGTGCACATATGGAAAAAGTCAAATGAATTCCCGATCTGCTCGTTCTTATTCAAGTCTCCTAGCCACATAGCAAATATATATTCGATCTAGGACCCCATAGGAAAATAACTAAAAAACATCAGATTTGTGTTCAGACGGCCGTGAAAAAAATCAGATCTGTGACGAATTGGGGTAAAAAAAAAAAGGGAATTGAGTCTGATTTCTACATTATGTGTATAACAAATCTTAACACTTTTTTGAGTGACTTTTTAGGCTGATTTATTTTTTGTGACAAAACTATGGAGTTATAGCATTTAGCAAAAATCATACAAAATTCACACTGATATAACCAGAAATATTTTGAGATAATAATTTGGCACTTGTGTTTATTAATGGACCTATTATTAAAAATATTGTAAATACTTATATACCTGTATATATATGAGAATGTGAGAAAAATGTGTCTAGATCATAATGAGATTGTCTCTGATGAGCAAGCCAAGGGTGAAGGCTCCAGTGTCAAGGAAAAACTCCCTGAGATGGCAATAGGAAGAAACCTTGAGAGGAACCAGACTCAACAGGGAACCCATCCTCAT
>JAOVVB010000035.1:659125-674001 GCA_028570985.1 Heterobranchus longifilis | reverse complement strand
ATGGAAAAAGGCTGTTTTTGTGATATTGGAAATATGATTTTCAAAGGACAAGTTACTGTCTAATATTACGCCCAGGTCTTTCACTGTCGAGCTGGTAGTAACAGTACATCCTTCTAAACGCAAGCTGAATTGTGAGAGCTGTTGTGTGCTGGTTTTTGGGCCAATAAGTAATATGTCTGTCTTATCTGAATTTAGTAAAAGAAAGTTATCAGTCATCCAGTCTTATATATACTATATTGCCCGTATTCACTTGCCTGCCTTCACATGCATATGAAATTCAGTAACATCCGACTCTTAATCTATAGAGTTTAATATGATGTTGGCCCACCCTTTGCAGTTACAGTATAACAGCTTTAACTCTTCTGGGACTCTCTGTTGGGATGACAATATAGTGTGTGTGTGTGTGTGTGTGTGTGTGTGTGTGTGTGTGTGTGTGTGTGTGTGTGTATAAACACTGCAAAAATGTAGTTATCTCATTATCTCATGTCTGATATTGCCTGTGCAGATGTGATCGAGGCGCTGTCAAATCCTATCCGCTACATAAACCTGATGGAGCAGAGAGCCAGTCAGCTTGCAGCTCTCACCCTGGAAGAGGGAGGACAAGAGGTTAACAACAAAGAGGTCTGTACTATGTTTGTGTGTGTGTTTTAGAAATATTCTTGTCAGTTGAAGCATGAGCTGATTGGCTGGACCTGTGGGACCTCTCTGTCCTTCAGTTGTGTCTAATCAAGCTGATGCAGCAGTGGAAGAGGCAACTGATGAGCTAATGCTATAGCAACTGTTTTCATAGAAGCTGTAGTCTTAGCTCATGTCGAACCTTACTAAAAAAAAACAGAGAGCAGGGTAAAGCTAAAGACAGGCTTAGAGGCTTAGAATTAGCCATGATGAGGGTGGGGTACCAGCGCTACATCTATAAAGTCTGCACTGGATCAGAGGTAACTCGGGAACTTTTAATATCAGTCTTGGTGCATGTTTCAAATGTTTTGAAAGGTTTATTTTAGTGTGTTTAAGTTCAGATCAGCCTTTAGTGGGTCAGCTGTCTGCACAGCACTGATCAGGCTTCTATCTTTTTTAATTTCACATTAATCTCATGACTCGTCATCAAGCTTGCCAGGATTTCTGATTTCTTTGATATCCTTTGTGTGTTGTAGATAGATGCATGCAAGGAGCTTGTGTCAGAGTCGAACAGCGAGACTCAGCGTCCTCCGGCTGAAAATGGAACGAGCCATGCTCCTCTTATCTCCCCCAAACCGCCTTCAGTGGTCAGCCATCATGCCCACTCCACAGGTACATGAGCCACAGTTCCACTTTCGAGCTTCAGAAATGATTTATATTAAGAGATAAATGTTCATTTGTGATAATTTGTGTAACATTTAAGGTGTTATGGTGGTAAATATTGTGTCTTTATTGCCTTTAGCACAACTTGTAAACTGCTAAAGAGTTCAACTAGAATAAATACATTATTAAGAGGTGTATGGATCAATCATTTTATTTTCTTCCAGATGTGATCAAAATGTGCACTTCTGGCTTATCTTAGTCATATTTTCACAAGTACATATTATAGCCATTCACTTTACGGAGCTTATATAGGATTTATTTGGTTGACAACAATTATGTCTCATCTTTTAATGCACCTTATTAGTGTTAACTATATCTGCCCTGTGCATCACCCAAGTAGTTAAGTATGATATTAATTTAATTTTGTTAGACATTTTATTAATTTTCTGTGTAATCAGTAACGGGTACTTACTTTTTGTTGCAGATTAAATAATTTATTCTTTTTATGAAGTTTTGGGATTGCATTTAAACTAGGATAGCTCCCAGGATATTAACAAGTGGTAACACAAGCACAATTTTGCACCGAAGAGAATTTGCAAATCCTGTTGCTCTAAGACAATGCAAACCTCAAACAGCCTATTGCAATACGCCATCAGCGTGTACATGTGTTAGTGTGTGTGTGTGTGCATATGCACCTTTGTGATGCTCATTTTATATGTGCTGTTTGTTTCAGGATCTGTGAAACCAGTTGTTAGGACTGAAGATGTGATTCAGAGTGTTTTGACAGGTACTATAGATAACAAATTCTCAGCATTTCTGATCAGTATGATATGCTCTGTGTGTACTGTATGTGTGTGTTTGTGTGTGTGTTATAGAGATGGAAGCTCAGACACTGGAGGACCTGAAGCAGCAGAAGGCATTTGTTCGGGAGCAGAAGAAACAGTATAAAGAGCTGAAGGAGCTGGTAAAGAGGCATCATAAGAAAACCACAGACATGATCAAAGAGCACACAGCCAGACAAAGTGAGCTGCAGGGCGAATATCATCGCCGGCAATCCGCCCTGCAGAAGAGCGCCAAACGAGATGGTAAGAAAAGGTAGGTTCCCCTTCACTAACACTCTCTCTCTCATCCCTCCTCTCATTCAACTTTTGAGTACTCATGCTTTATTTCTTGTAATTATTTTAATTTTAGTTTTCTCTCTCAGCTTCTCTTTAGGTTTCTTCATACTGTAGGTGTATTATGATATCACATTAATACTAAATAGTTGGCAGATGTTTTAAGTACTTCTTCAGTAGTAACTCAGTCTGTGTGTATGTGTGTGTGTGTGTGTGTTAGATTAGGTTCGGAGCAAGCCCTGTCTGCTGTGGCTCCGGAGCTGGCTGCTTTGGAGGAGGAGAACACACACAGACTAAGCGAGCTGAAGGAACAACAACAGCATCAGCTGCTAACTCTCAGACAAGACCAGTACTACAGTGAACAGTACCTCAAAGGCAAACACATCAAACAGGTACTGAGCGTCAAATTCAGCCATCACAGGCCAAAATTTTACTGGTTATATCAGCCATATCATTAACATCACATAACATTATCACTTCTCATCAATTATATATTGAGTAAGCTGGTGAACGGATCATGGGCACCCAAGGCTCACCCATGCTCCTGGAGAACAAGATCCTGATGCCAAACACCACAGCACACCCCTAAAGGAGTTGTGGGGTCATGAACTGCCCCAATGGCAGATTTTCACGTTTTTCTCCCTAATTTAGTCCTATCCAATTGCCATGAAGCTCCCACACAAAGGCCACCACCACCAGTCAGGTAGGGCTGAAGACTACTTCGGCGGAAACGTGTAACTGCTCGCTCGGCCAATCAGCTTTCTCTAGGCCCCCGGCTGTCACCCGGGAGTTCAAACTAGCGATCTCCGGATGATAGGGCGAGCACATTACCAATGCGCCACTCAGGGTGCCCCTGGGCATAATGTGTTGTGTTGTAATGTTATGGCTGTTCTGTGTGGACTTGAGAACAGCTGACAAGCTTGTGTGGAAACATATCCAACAAAAAAGCATTCCACTGGGTAATATTAAAATAGAATACAATACTGTATATGAGGAAATGTGTCCAGACATTTGAATGATGCTATATTTACATTATGAGATGTAGTTGTGCAGATTGTACTACATGCTTATCTTTCTATAGCAGTATGAACAGTTTAGATCATACTGTATCTAGCTCAAAAATCTGGCTGCATTTCTGGTCAATCTCTTGCTATCTAAATAAAGTCTGTCCACATAGTGCTTATCCTGGCAAAACTCCTGAGCAGTTATTTTCAGTCATACAAGACAAGACCTTAATCTACTTAAAGAGGGAAGAATGCTTATACTAGAGGGGCATACACAAACAACGGGCATGTTTTTGTCTCCTAATACAGTAAACAAAAATCTATATTTTTTATTCCATTTGTCTGCAGTTCAGATGTAATGTGTAAAAGTACCAACAAGACAAAATATGATATAATATAAAATGTATTATGTGTACTGTATGTCTCACTCTCCTCATTTATATGTGTGTTTGTTTGTTGTGTTTCTGAACTATCTACTCTAGCTAGTTGAGAGGCTGACCTTTGTAGCTGAAGAATGTCAAAGTAACCAGCTGAAGAAACTTAAGGAGCTGTGTGAGAAGTGAGCACTGTATAAATAACCTGAGTCCAAGCGAAGCTCTATTATTTTTTTTTGTGCATGACTACTATGCGACTTGTCTAACACTTTTCTGTGGTTTATCTCTAGAGAAAAGAAAGAGTTAAAGAAGAGGATGGACAAGAAGAGGCAAGAGAGAATACATGAGGCTAAATCAAGAGAAAAAAATCTAACAGAAGAGTAAGTCATTGCGCTATGTTTGAGAGGGTTCACGTCCTTTGAAATATACAGTACAGTGCAGGTCAAGAAAGTAGACACTGACGGCCTTTGTTCCCTCTCCTTGTTCCATATGCACTATATTGCCAAAAGTATTCACTCACCCATCCAAAACATTGAATTCAGGTGTTCCAATCTCTTCCATGGTTACAGGTGTATAAAATCAAGCACCTAGGCATGCAGACCGCTTCTAAAACATTTGTGAAAGAATGGGTCTCTCTTACAAGCTCAGTGAATTCTAGCGTGGTACAGTGATAGGATGCAACCTGTGCAAAATGTCCAGTTGTGAATTTTTGCTCACTACTAAATATTCCACAGTCAACTGTTGGTAGTATTACAACAAAGTGGAAGCGATTAGGAACAACAGCAACTAAGCCAGGTGGTAGGCCGTGTAAAATCACAGAGCGGGGTCAGCAGCTACTGAGACGCAAAGTTGGCAACTTTATGCACACTCAATAGTTACAGACCTCCAAACTTTATGTGGCCTTCAGATTAGCTCAAGAGCTGTGCATAGAAATGGCCGAGCATCTGCGTCCCAGCCTTACATCACCAAGTACAATGCAAAGCATCGGATGCAGTAGTGTAAAGCACGACGCCACTGGACCGCAGTAGAAACGTGTTCTTTGGAGTGAAGAATCACGCTTCTCTATCTGGCAGTCAGATGGACGAGTCTGGGTTTGGTGGTTGCCAGGAGAACGGTACTTGTCTGACTGCATCGTGCCAAGTGTAAAGTTTGGGGGAGAAAGGGATTACAGTATGAGGTGCGGTTGTTTTTCACGAGTTGGGCTCGGCCCCCTAGTTCCAGTGAAAGGCACTCTTAATGCTTCAGCATACAAAACAGTTTAAATAATTTTGTTCTCCCATATTTGTAGGAACAGTTTGGGGATAGCCCCTTCCTGTTCCAACATGACTGCGCACCAGTGCGCAAAGCAAGGTCCATAAAGACATGGATGAGCAAGTTTGGTGTGGAAGAACTTGATTGGCCTGCACAGAGCCCAGACCTCAACCCCACAGAACATCAGTGTCTGACCTCACAAATGTGCTTCTGGAAGAATGGTCAAAAATTCCCTTCAAGACTCCTAAACCTTGTGGAAAGCCTTCCCAGAAGAGTTGAAGCTGGTACAGTATAGTGGCAAAGGGTGGGCCAACATCATATTAAACCCTATGGATTAAGAATAGGATGTTACTCAAGTTTATATGCATGTGAAGGCAGACACAATACTTTTGGCTATATATTTTATTTGATTTTATTGATTTTATTTATTTTATACATCATGTCCTAAAAACGTAAGCTCCCTACTTATTTAGTGATAAATATACAGGGGGGCATTCAATTCAACCTGGGACTTTTAGATTGTGCAGAATAACAGAGCACAATTATGAGAGTAAAAATGACCTTTATTTCTCTATATAATAATTTGTTACACTAATGCACTCATCCCAGCATTTCACTAGTGAATAGATACCATTAAGGTCGAAAGCTTTCTCACTATACCGGAGACATGAGCAGACTGTCTGGTTGTGGATGTAACTCCCAGCTGAATTCCTGTAAGGTTTAAGTGGTGTTGGTAAATGATTGTGTGTACAGTTTCCACAGACAGATGTGTCTTCTGCAAGTTGGGAGCAAGTTATCCATTGTTTTTTATAGGACGCCTAGTATGTGAAAATACAATACTGTAGATTTTCTAGGATCAGGCGTTCCACTCTCTGAATATTCGCATTGGGCTTTGAGCCGGGATCATCATTCGTAGATGTACAGCCTTCTTTAAATTCAAATATTTTACTGCGGCCAAGATTTTCATTACTGTACCGTGCTTGAAGTCTTCTGTAAATGTCAATAAGTTATGCCGTCATTCACAAGAGATTTCAACACCCAGTCCCGGTTTGACCTGAACGACCCCAAAACATTTCCCACATACAGTAGAGTAATAATTTCATAGTTAGATAGGTGCTGCATAGCACTTGAATTCAGACTGCTTTTGTTACAGCATTCATTGTGTCTCTTACAGAGAGAAGTTAGAAATCAACAGGTCACATGTAAATGAAGTTGTACAGTATATCAAAAGGGTAAGTTGAAACCCTTATTATACAGCACACAGGCTTCAAACAGACCTGTTAAACACATTTTGTGGAAATTAACAGCTTGTCTCCTTCATTTATGTTTTGTCTTTCTTAAGCTGGAAGATGCTCAAAGCAAAAGACACGAGAAGTTGATCGAGGCGCACAAACTCATTCGGCAGCAAATCTTGGAGGAGAAGCCGAAGGTATGAGAGAATCTGTTTTTCTTCACCATCACACTAAATGTGCCATGAAATCACTCTGCATGTCACCCAAAGCACACACGGGTAGTGTGTGTATCACCTCACTGTCACTGTTATTTTAGGATGACTGTTCGCAAGTTGGAGAAGGTAAGCTGCATTGCATCCAAGCATATAATAAATCAAAGCTCTAATACTGAATGCAGTCCTACCAAAGCCTGCACAGCTTCCTAACCTCAGAATAAGTGAAGGTTTTCCGTTTATGCCAATTACACCTTCTAACATCTACCAGCAGCATAACCTTAACCCAGTGATACTGTACAAAACTCTGCTCTGTTAAAAAGCCGTTCTCTAAATTGCTAGGCTGTGCCTCATCTGGGACAACATCTGGGTGCTGCCATTAT
The DNA here is from genome assembly GCA_028570985.1 of Heterobranchus longifilis. Classification (NCBI taxonomy): domain Eukaryota; kingdom Metazoa; phylum Chordata; class Actinopteri; order Siluriformes; family Clariidae; genus Heterobranchus; species Heterobranchus longifilis. The sequence continues at coordinate 667,152 of JAOVVB010000035.1, read as the reverse complement.
TTGTGCTGTGTTTCTGTGGTTCTGGTGTGTACTTTATGTCTGTTGGGTTGTGTTGATCAGAGTTATATAAATCTCCTGTAACTTACTATACTAACAAACAGACATATTTAGATTATAGTGAAATCTATAATGCTTGTTTTTTTTAACCTTTCTATAAGACTAGTCATTGTAAACTGCTGAGTTTAACATTTAATTTGTCTTCTTTTTTATCTATTTCTTTTCTGACTGTAACATATTATTGACTAACCAAAGCAAGGTGAGTTTAATGATGCCCTGTGCTTCTGCTGACTAAATGACTTCCCCATCACTAGTCTTAGATGGAATGTGAAAGTCATTTCAGTGTTCTGCTTTATGAAGAAGTTTATGTAGTATTTTTAGCCAACCATGTTGTCCATTAAATTGTATATATTATGTAAGAATTCTATTTTTATGCAGACACAGCCATGATGTAGTGGTATGCTTAGTTGCTTATACATATGATGTATACGAATCTTACTTGCTTCCTTTTTATGAAGCCCATGTGCATAAATCATTATACTGTAACGGTGCTTGTAGTTCCTTCTAAGCATTTAGAATCATATAAACTCTAGTAAAGGTAAAAAAGTTATGCAACACCATTCAATAAAATGTCATGTGTTGTACTGCATGTGATGTATATAAAAAAAGAGTTTTGCATAGTTATAAATTCATTATTGATTTATCAAGCTTTAAACTTGCATAAAGTACATGTTAAATCATTAATTGAAGGTTAGTTGTAAAACACTTTTATGCTGTAATTTTTTTTTTACTTTAAATGATTTTAGATTAACTACAGATACAGCAAATGGCAAACACACACCTATTTAATCTTGGAGGAACTCTAACAAAAACACGGGTTATTATTACTCATGAGGGTATTGGATTTTATTACACAGTTATAGAGTAGAAGGGATTTATTTATGATCATAATATCCGGGCCCACTCAAATGAGGATGGATTCCCTTTTGAGTCTGGTTCCTTTCACTGCTCCTCATGTCATCTCAGGGAGATTTTCCATGCGATCATCGCCTCTGGTTTGGTCATTAGGGATAAACTGATGAAGCTACAGTATAAACTTATACATTTACAAAAAATCTTGCATTTATATTGCTGTAAAGCTGCTTTGTGACAATATCCACTGTTATATGAATGAACTATCAGATTCAAGCTTTGCACAAGCTTTGTGCAGTGTTGTATAAAATGTAGTGCAACACTGGAACAAAATAAAAGTATGGACCAAAAATTGGAAATATATCCGCCATGGTGGTGGAGACATAAACAACAGTGTTGGTCAGAATAATAGTAAAAGTAGCCTAGTCATATTTACAGGTTTTGTACAATTTCACACTATGGACTGTAAGTAACGTGTTGACATGTGAAACAGGGTATAGTCCAACTCTGTAGTCCAGGGTATAGTGAAATAGGGTCTAGAATCACTAGGGACCACCCGACAGGATATTTCCTAATTCTAATAATTCCTACAGTAGTTTCCAATTTGATCTGTGTTGTTATTCTGTAATAACAGTATCATGATTTCATATCCCGATATTTTTTCCTTTTTTTTTTTTTTTAACTTGTGATCAGATTAGAGTACACCACCTGTAGGACTATAGAAGAAATTTCTTAAAAATCTATTTTGGAATCAGTGTGGCAATACATGAATTGAAACAAAATAATTCCAATACGTAACTGAATCGATTTTGTTCCACCATCTACATATAATAGTCACATCCTAAGACACTGAATGCATCAAAGTACTACTACATGGACTTTACAGGATGTACCTGAATACACTGATTGTACCCTGGTTACAGCGTGATTATAGGTTATCAAGCAAATTCTTTTAGTAAGTAGTCAAGTAATAGACTTAAAAAGTTTTACAAGTACAATTATGCAATTATTTAATGCATAATGAAAAAGTTGCCCTGATATCTTTCTCTTGTCATCCTGTTGCAATTTTTGTGAACACAAATGAAAGTGCCTGTGTTAACCTGGGTGGAATATTACAAACAAGATGTATGGTGTTTGAAACATCCACTTTGGTCTAAGGTTGAGTCTGTACATACTCTGTGCCAAAATGTATAAATAGACTGTTTTCCCAGCTACTTAAAATATACTACTGACTCAGGTATGTGACGCAGTTGATGTGCCATTACTTACAGAGCATAATGTAATTAACAGACTCAATACGATGTCTAACAAAATGAATTGATAATAGACTTGTCAAAAGTCTGTCATAATAAGGAGAAGAAATTATCTAATGACTGTCAAAAGTGAGTGACTTTTCTAAGAAGGCAGAATATGTTTATGGTGTGTTGAGACAGTCAGCTGGTTGTTGTTCCAACTACAAATTTATATGCATAAAAGAAAGATTTTGTCTGTACATTGGTCAGAACTCGCTCTTTCAATGATATCTTTACGTTTCATACATTGGAGGACCCGAAACCAGTCTCAGAAAAATTTCTGTCCGTATGTCTGTCTATCTGTATGTCTGTCCAGCCAGATTTTGTCACAGCATCACCTAAAACTGGCTAGACAGAATTTAATGAAACTTCGGCAGTGCTTAGGGATTTGTCTGACATTAAACCTGCGCCATAAATGAAATAAAAATGTTAAGTAGAAGTTAGCAGTTATGTAACAGCATCACACAAAACTTGCTGAACAGAATTCAATGAAACGTTTGTTTGCTTAATGTAAACAAACATGTGCACCAATAGATAGATTAATTAGAAAACTAAACTGAAGATTATTACTGGGATTAGTAAATATTTTACCTCTAAAATAACAGCACTGATGTGGTATAAGTGAATTTTAATCCGCTGGTGTCGTTTTAAGACAAACCCTAATCTTTATCCGATCTTATTTTTTTAATTTCTCATCTGTGACTCGCTCTCCAATTACCGAACAGTGGCTGACAATAAAAGAAGTACTACTTAGCATAAACAAGGCATAAGATACTCAACCCTACAAAATTATATTTCTTTGTATTAATAAGTTAGGCAGAGAGTTCTGCTGTACAGAAAGACAGTCAGACATGTTCATAGGCTTCATCCTAAACCAATAATATCACTGATTACATTAAAGCGGTGATCAGCTTATTTTTACCTTTAACCTTTTATCTATTTCTACCTTTAACCTTTTATCTATTTCTTTTCCTGTCAATGACATGATGACGTGATTCCTTATGTCATTACAGAAAAATCACAGCACTTACTGTAGTAAATGGCGAACAGTTTTTAAGAGGCGCTCATTGCAGCAGCTTGTTTGAACACATCTCTTGGTAAGATATTCTTTCAAATCCAAGCGCTTGTTTGGATAACGCTGCTCTCCATCAGGTTACCCGCTTAGCTGCAGTGCTTCGGTGTTGTAGTTGCATCACTAGGGCTCACGAGGGCACTACAGCACAGCTTTGGTGCTAAAGCTTCCCTTCCTCAGCACAATGTTGTATCAACAGGGTTCATATGCCTAGGCCTTTTTCTTCATCTGATAGCAACATGTGCAACATTATGTTAGATTTTCATCTAGTTCTTTCAGAAATTAGTGAAAATACATTAATTCATTCCTTGTTTTGTGATTTAATGTGCCAATGTTATATTCACATTCACAAAGTTCATATGCATCATTTAAGAACCTTAAACAACTGTAAGTAGAGAGGTAAATACAGTTGAATTATGCTGTAGGCTACTATTCAGGGAATGATTTGAGTTACATCGTAATATAGTGTTTAGTGTGGACAACATGTGGTCGTCCATCATGCAGCCTATAACAGCTTGTTTTGAGTGAGCATACATTTATTCAACTGTGTAGTGGTGATTTTCAGCAAGGCACACCGAGTAGACATAATTTAATTAACTATAGTTCCCGTGTTTAAGTAAATTTCTAGCCCAACTAGCTCACAAACCACACAAAAGTCCTGAAACTATACATGGATTGACCACGGAAGGCTAAGCCTTTTCTAGGACTCAAGCTCACCATGGTGCACACGCATTTCTGATGACAAACCTAAAACACTCCATTAATTCCTCTTTGCGTTCTTCTAATCTTTGAGATTAATGTTAGTATAGAAATGATTCTGTAAATCACAGACATACTGTCTACACTCATTACCTGTCTTGTCCGCTGCTCCTCCTCCTCCTCCTGCATGGGGCAGTATGATGCCTTCCTCACTGGGCCTTAATTAATGCTTGATGCCATTAACATTTCTGATCACAAATTCTACTGCACTAAAGGCTTAAACCTGAAAGACTAGCAAATCAGTAAGTTGGAACATGCTTGGAAATGAAACATTGGTCAAATAGCAATGTTTTTAAATCACTGGGCATTCAAAGAGATACTTATATTGAAACAATGTTCAAATTTGAATGTACAGTATGAGGGCTTGACATTTGAAGTTTAACATTTGTTAAATGGCTGACATACAAGCAAATCTGCCTCAGCCGCCCTTATGAACAAGCTACTATTGCTTTTAACTATATTTTCAGTTATCTAGTGGTGGCACAGGTTGAGCGCAATCTACAGTATGCACAGTTTAAAACTTAGGCCACACATATCTAAAGCAGATAAGGGGGAAAAAAAATCTGCCTCACACCAAAGCAGGTCAGACAAATTCAGCTGTTTATTTGTAGTTGAACCCCACACCAGCAGACAGAAATAGGAGGTAGCAAAATTAACCAGGGCAAAGCTTATATCCTAGAGAGAGAGAGTGGGAGAGAGAGAAAGAGAGACTGTGCATGTATGTGTGTGTGTGTGTGTGTGTGTGTGTGAGAGAGAGAGAGAGAGAGAGAGAGAGAGAGAGATGTAGTCCCGACCCATTTTCACGCCTCAGAGCAGCCACTAATGGACAGCTATAACCATCCCTAGGTCTTTGGAGACCTGCTGGAGAACGGTCTCTGGACTCTGCTTGCCTTGAGCTTGCCAAGGAAAGCAGATAAGAGAGCGAGAGGAAGAGGTTGGGGGTGCGAGTTCGGGGTGTGGGGCATAGCGAGACCGCAAATTAAAATCAGCAGCAGTCGCTCTATTAGCACTGGCTTTTGGATATCTTTGAAAGCATTTTACATATCAATTACATGTTCCTGTTTGAATCTCTACACCCGCCATCACACCCTTAACCATAGGGTTGCAGGGATTGCTCGGTGCCCGACAGAGTTAGAGAAGAGGAGAAATGGGGAATGGCAGATGAACGCTGTCGCACCTCGACGTGTGTGCACACAGGTGACAGTGTCCTGCTAACGTTCCAATCAAAATGGTCACCAGGGCTCCCAGCTCCACAGCATGTGGCATAAACTAATGAGCAGTGACCTTCAGCAGCACTTTGAAAATGTGAACGTGACAAGGGCAGGTTGCGACAAGCTGAGCATTTTGATCCTCATTAAAATAAGACAGTTCACATTCCAGCCAAATGAATTTGATCTCTTGTTTAGTTGAATCTGATCCGATCTCTTTATAAGTAATTGGGAGTGCTGACATTTCATTTTGTATGATTTTACAAAATATGGCTTCTCTAATGAACATTATTAGGATATTGGACTAATAAAATTTGCACAACACTCATGATTTACTACCGAATTTGAAATTAAATATGACTAATTTAACATAATTTAGACATTTTTCTTGAAGCACACAAAGTAAGTTCTCAGTTCAGGGTTGTTTGTTTGTTTAATGGACAATTTAAGTGACTCTGGAATAAATCTGCAGTCTGATATGTCACACCAAGAGTAATTTATTAACCATTGTTCTCTTTTTATGTCATGGTTTACTCAGCTCTATTCTGTGAATCAGAGGCCAGATACAAATACAAAACCTGGTACAAAATGGTTGTGCATCTCCACACACAGCAGCTCTGTGCCATCTCCATGGCAACGCTCATCCTGGCCCTGAACCCATCTTCACTCAACAGCTTGGCTTCTAGGACAAGATATCGCACACTATGACCCAAGTTGGAGATAGAGGTCAGAGCATGGAGACAGCCTCTAAAGGCTAATACACAGATTAAGTCCAGCACATGAATACAGTACAGAAAGATAGACAGAAAGATATGTGAATACCCACAGAGACAAAAAAGCCTAGCAAACAGAGGGGGATACAGTTCAGACAGATATAGACTAGCACCCAGATTCAGTCGAGCACACTTATACAGAAAATGACATAGTTCCAGTTCAAACAAGCATAGATAAACAGATCAATACATGAATCTGAATCACTTTAAAATTGTCTTTAAAGTTGTATAGGAATACATTTTAATCTTCCTGAACATGTAATCACAGATATACAGAACATTAGCTGTAATGATGAAACATGATGAAGGATGAAAATTTCCTAAGCAAGCAAATTACATGTTGGTATCAACCTTTATTGATTCAATAAAGACAAACCTTTATTGATTCAGGGTTTTACCTGTTTACCCACATTTATACAGGCTACGGAAGTTATCAATGAGCCTTATTTAATCATTTAGTTTTTCTTGCTGTTTATTTATCAGGTGCTTAGAGTAACATTGAAAACATTCAGTTAAACAATTTAAAAAGCAGAATTCTATTAAATATTTGATGAACATTGTTTAGTGATTGTAGTGGCTGATGGGAGGTGTAGTCCACACCGTGGCACTTTGGCATTTCCAAAACAGTCCACTCATACCCAAGGCCAGCATGCAAACATTAAGCCAAGCTCCCTTTAGATGAACTGGAAAACAAGCAGAGAGTAGCACCAATCAAGGCAAAAGGGAAGACTGAAACTCTTCCTGTTGCAAGCAAAGGGTGGCGGGATGACATTCTCAGGAGGATAGGGTCAGGGAGACAATCACCTCTTTTGCCTCTGGACTTAGGCAGGGCAGTCAAGACCACCCTTTCAACCCTTGGCATTAGCTGGGCTGTGGAGCTGCCCTGGGCTGCCCTGGGCTGCCCTGTTGGTTTCAATCTGCAGTAGGAAGTGGGAGATCACTCTGTCTGCCTCAACCTACAGCCCTGTGTGGGAGGCCATGTCATCAGCCTCTACCTAGAGTTGTGCGTTGGAGGCCGCCTCATTATATTCTGGACTGGGCACTGCTGGAGAGCAGCTGTCGGTGTTTGGCTGCACCACTTCATCCCTTTTTTAAGAACAGTTAAGAACTGTATATGGCCTAACAATAAATTAAGGTTGGAATTATTATATGAAATAGAGACCTCGAAATTGTGCAACATTTTGAATATTAACTTGTCAAGATATTGCACATTTCCTTTTTTTTCTGGAGAAAGTATGTGTAAAAGCTTTACCTGATTGAAGAAAAAAATATGTCTCAGTATTTAAAAACCACAGAATTTTAATAATTTTACAAGATCTTAAAATAATAACAGTACGTATCTATAATGACGTATGGATTTATACACAGATATGGCCTAATATGGATATAGAGATATGGGGTCTCCCAAAGATGGAAGAGTCATATAGAGAATAAGGTAAAGACTGGTTTTTAATAGCATGGGAGACAGATGGAGTTTTCTGTCTCTGCACAGACATGGACACAGAACAGCTTGTGACCCCTTGCATTTCGTTGTTCATCCAGAAACAGGCAGATAAAGAATGGTATACACTTCACATGATTTCCACAGACCTCACAGATTTCCTGGCAAGCAGCTGCAGTCCTCTGTACTGCCTCGGCCATGCTTTTCCTCAGTAGTACTCACCAGGCATGTTTCATCTGAGCTGGTTAGCATTAATAATGCACATGGGCTGCCTTTCTCCACACACCAGGGGAACCGCTGTCATACAATAGATACCAGCGGAACCCAAACCCCTGGGCCAACCATGATCGGCATTCCCGCAGAGGGAAGAAGGCTCTGGAAATGCTTTGCTTTCATTCCACTGCTTATGAGGAGAGCATTTGATCCCTTCCTTTTGTAGAGAGAATTTTTTTTTTTTGCTATGGCTCAAATGGTTATTTATTTGAAAGTAAGAGGGACTTGCTAGAAAGATTCAGACTAAGATACATTGATATGGAGCTTTTTTCCCCTCATATATATATATATATATATTTA
>JAOVVB010000035.1:600727-613581 GCA_028570985.1 Heterobranchus longifilis | reverse complement strand
AGTTTAATTTAAAAACAAAAAATTTAATGTTTATGACACTTAAATCCAATTTGCATAATAATTTGGAACGCAGTGTAATCTGTCCCTGACCAGTGTTGTGTTTCTGGCATGGATCCGCATCACTTAAGTTTTAAGGGTTAATGCAGTAATTAAAAAAAACAAAACCCGTACATGTTAATATTGTAAATTTTTAAGTGGGAGTTAAGAAGTTTATTTGCCATTTATGGAAGTGCCCTTGCTGTATAATGGTCAATATGTTTTCTGCTTTAGGCAAGTGACTCTATTTCCATGTAAAGTGATAAGCTGTGTTTTGTATCTTAATTAATTCAAGAGGAAAAAAAAAACGATACTGGGGAACGACTGTCTCCCGATGAGGGATTGAGGGAATGACTTGTCTCTGGGCCATTAAACATACGACATATAACAATAAACAGAGCAAAAGCACAGAGTTGTTTAGCAAAAGCACCGGGATGATTAATGAATTGAAATGATGATCAATGACAATTGATATACTTTACAATATGATTTAACTAATTTGCTGTGTTAAATTATAAGAGGACTAAAACTTGTTCATGTGTGCTGTTATTGGAAAGTAATCAATCTCATGTAGTAATGAATTACACATTTTCCTGTGTTTATTCCGGACTTGTTTATTCCGACTTACCCTACATACTTCCCCAGATCTAGTTCCATAGACTTTATTAGTATAAAAGTCCTCTTTGGTTTGGTCTTTTATTAAATCAGTCATAAACAACTCAGCAGCAGACACTGTTTGTCCAAAAATAATTAATATTTCATGGTCATGATACACGCATACTGCACTAGCCAGTAAACATGACCGTAGAAATCTCGCAATAAGAACACTACAAAAAAAAACCAAAGAACAGAAGTTGTTTTGACTGAGACGGACGTTTTGAGACTAAGGGAGAGTAGATAAAAATGATGGTCTGGTCTCTTGAATTTCTCATCTTTGTTCATTTAGGTTTTTTGAACTATCGTTCATATTGCAATCCATGGGCATTGCTAGACCGCTAGACCTCTTTTACATGGGCATGTACTGTATACCAGTATTGGTCTGCTGTGCTCAAGTAAAATGTAATTCAAATTCAAGTTTTAACAAGCTCCTATATTAAGTTAACCATGTATTGGGGACAAAAACAAAAATCCGTTTTAATGCATGATACTACAATGGGACTAAAGTAAGTGTTATAAATATACAGATGATCTACTTTTTGCTTAAAACTAATTGACTTATGTAGATGGACATAAAAAATTCTTATAGCACATTTCACACATGCACCAGACTTTCAAGAAAAAAACTAATAAATGTCCGATTTAAGAAACAGGGTGCCTGTGACCCAGTACGGTATTATGGCTAGCAGCACTATAGTAGTAGTCTATGTGCTACATGATACAATATGTGCATTTCTTCAATATTTTTACTTTCTGCATTATAGATCTGTGAGCAACCATGACGAAGTCATATGAATTCAACTGGCAGAAGCATGTCCCTGATTTCCTGCAGGAAGGTGCCGTGTTTGACAGATTCGATGAGGTAAATCAGCATGTCCCTCTTTGTCGCTAGTTAGCGGAGTTTCTTTTTTTCTTTTTTTTTTTTGACAATGCAGACAAAATGAATGCCCAAATTTACACACCCGATTCAGAAGGGAATAGTTCCTCCTTTCTGCATGTAATTAAGACAATTTTGTTTTGATGACTGATTACTGCTTTTATCGTGCATATGAGGAAATCACATCAGATTTTGTCAAATCTTGTTATTTCATACCATTTCATACAGTAGTTACCACATTGCTCACTTGCACTCTGGGGCATTGAAAGCTCCGGTGGCTTCCAGACATGAGGCACACATCTCCAGAGATACGTGTTCCCCCCCCTCCCATGGCGTTTCTTCATTTCCCCAGCTAACTCAATCAGACCACTTAAATGGGCTGAGATGGGATTGGGCGTTGCTCTGTGCTACCCCAAGGGCAAGAGTAGCATAAACATCCAAAGATAGATACTCATCTTCAGAGCGGGAGATTCCATTGAATTTCTCATTTGGACGCAACAAGATGATTACATCTTTCGCTGCATGGAGTAAAAATGTGCTTAGTTCCATCTGAGTCAGTGTGGCATCGAGCAGAACTGTTGTTTCAGCTCAGAAGCACATCTAGCATTAAAACTGTCATTAACCCTGTGTGGTAAATGTAAAATTCAGACACGCACAGGGTCACGTTTTGCAGTCTGGAGGCCGGCGACATTCTTTTCTGCGCACATATCAGACAGCAATCATTTCCAGGTGGATAATTACATGCTGAGTTAAATAGCACCTTGAGCAGCCTGCCACAAACTGGAGTCTGCTCTGCTGGATGGCGACAACATTGCACAGAACTCAGCCCTATTTCTCCAAATAAATGAAATTTCGAACATGTAGGAGAATAATAAAAGCCACGTCTCATTAACAGAATTGCACCGCAGGGTATGAGTCTCTTGATTAACACCGCAGATGCCTAGCCCAGGAACGAGGATGTAAATAAGACCAGGATCTCGTGGAGAGCAGTTACTGTTCATCCTGTTCCCACAGGGCAGCAGACGGTGAAGCTGTGGAGCCGGCCACCATCTTGGCTCTGGCTGCTGCCTTAAAGGACATTCGCAGCGTGGTCATTATCCTTGCTCTTGGGTGTCCACTCACTTTAATGATACTCGAGTTTATTAGCACAGAGGTCATTAATATTTTCAAGTGATCATTGTGTGTTACACACAGTGCCGTTTTATCATCGAAGGAAATGAGTTCACTTAGACAAACGACACACTAAGGACACTAAGGAGCAGGACAACCTGGTGTCCTAGAGCAGTGAGGATAAGCAGGAGCAGATTACAAAGAGGCACAGAGTCTGTAGAGTGCCTCAGCGGTGAAGGAAGAGCATGTAAACAGGGCGTCTGGATTCATTTTCTCCACAGACCTCTCCTGGCACCAGCTCATCTAATTTGCTTTCATCTGGAAGAGGATTCCGGAGCGTGGGCGAGGGGGCTATCCGTTTCTTCTCTCTCTCTGGCAAGACAAAGAATCATAGATTCCTCTTCTTTTCCTCCGTTCTTTCTCTTTTACTGAGGGAATTACTCACATCCAGACAATCCACACAAGTCATCCTTACTCAACGCCGCAGTGTGCTGTCGCTAGAATTGTTCTTCTGTTCAGATCCATTACACTGTTTTCTCCCTCTGGGGAATCCCATGCGGAAATGACAGCATGAGGTGTTCATTGTAATCTCTCAGCTCATTTAAGCCCTGTCTATCTGTGCACTCCCCCAAGCCATCTTCTTTTTACAGCTTTATTACTCCTTCCGTCCCTACTCAAGTTTGCGAAAAACTAAACTTTAAGCTTTGGTAAAATCACTGCAGCTGCTGGATGATCTGTGTCACTATCTCTCTCTCTATCTCTCTCCCTCAGACTCTAAAACTAGCAAAGCAGATGGTTTTCACATTTGCATTTGTACATCAGTGTAAAATTTAACCTCGATCCCTAATGATTAGCCTTCATCTGTATCTCATCTGAGTGTTTCATCAAATCAGAGAGGTGATATTTGCTGGAACTTCGACTAGAACTGGCTTTTGTATCGTCAGATGACTGAACAAATCCAATGGAAAAATGCATCAATAAACACAAAATCAGGCTTTGACATGCTTATCCCAGTCCATGTGAACCTTACTGGGCTGAGCTAAAGGGAAAAAAGGAGAATATTAAACCCTTGAAAATCTTGAGAAATTGTGTATTGAGTATATTATGTATTTTCCTTGGTCTGTCTCACCAGGAGTTATAGGAGTACCACATGGAGTGGAGTACAAAATCTTTTCCAATCGTTCCAATAATTCTGGAGATGAATGTACATGATTGATTGAATGAAATGTTGAAAGTCGGGGGGTAGTCACTTTTATTTTGTTTAAATCTTCGAACGCTGAAATTCAACTTGGATAGTGTGACTTGTTTTCAAATTTCACATTTTAAGTAAAAAAACATTAATAATATTGTTACGGTCATGGCTAAGCTTCAGTCTATTCTTTAATAAATAATGCTAATTAACCTTTGATTATTAACTTTACATGTTTGCTCAATTTAATTAAAAAATTTAATCTAATTTAAAGTGACCAATCATAATAGGGGGCTCAATGATAAGGATGAGGGGATCAACAACAAGAACATCGTGCTTCATTAAACAGAGGAAAACCAGTTTATTATTTTAAAAGGGAAGGTAAAAAAATTTTTAAAACACTTTTTTTAAACGCTTTTATTTATTTATTTATTTATTTATTCATTTTTAAATGTCTGAGCCCAAAACCAGGAAGAAGCACTGGATTTTGATCTAAGCATATCTGCATGTGCAGTTCAGCTTTTAAATAGGAATGCATTCATCAACTTGGGCAAAGTGAAATCAAATGCGACCCACTTCTGCAGCTCCACAGCCAGCCGTCCTCATGCCACTGGGTTAAGCTGCTTCACATACTGCCTGTAAATAGACCAAAACACTATCACCGTAGAGCTTGAGCACATGAGCACTGGGGATAGTATTAATATGTCATAGCAACTGGACTGATGACATAATTAAAGCCCAGCTAGTGTTTTTAGGGGAACTCCCACAGAATTGCCATCACAGTAGGTTCTGTTTGGAGCTGCACATGACACAGTCTTGATCAAGTGCTTTGACAGAGACGACACCTTGCTCTGTGGAAATCAATACACTGCCATAATAGAGGACCTAGAGTGTTATGTTTTAAGAACCACTTCACATGCAGTGAACAAGGTGGCTCGCTCTCTCCGGTGGCACTTAATGTTCCAAACTATTCTGTTCCCCCATTTCTTTGATCCCTTATCACACATCTGTACTCTGTTGCCATGCCACCTAATGTAATCCTGAGCTTCCTCCCTGCTACAAATAGCATTAAGAGTTCAAGGTGACCCTGAAATCCTTCCAAAAATGAACATATGAAATGTAGAGCAGTTTGGTGTAAGAAATGTAATTGATTCAGATGTTGCTGATTGTAGTTAATTGTGAAAATTAAAAGAGATTTTTTTTTTTTTTACACCTAAAGAGGTTGTTGTTAGTCTTTTGGCTGCTCCCATTGAGGGGTCACCACAGCAGACCAACTAATCCGCACAACAACTGGGCACGGGTTTTACGCCAGATGCCCTTCTTGATGCCACCCTCCCATTTTATGTGGGCTTGGGACCAGCACTGCATCCAGTGGCTGGGAATCAAACTCAGGCCTTCCACATGGTAGGTGAGAACACTACCACTGAGCCACCAATGCCCCTTTTTTTAACACCTCTAAAGAGGACCCTGGTTAAAATATTTTCTCAAACTCTTTTAAACAGAGTCCACTTCAGGTGTGAAAAAAAATCTCTCAAACATGTCTCTCCATGTTTAGCACTTTATTTAGAAAAAATAATCTTATATATAAATATAAGCTTTATATATGAATATATGCCTTTTTTAACGTTATTACTCTTAGACCCCAAATCCGTTGATCCTATCCGTAACCTATAGATGAAAAGACTTTCCATCATAAGCTGATCTTTTCTCAATCAAAAAGTCAAATTGATATATTTATTTATTTATATATTTATCTTTTTAATGCATAGAATTTGACATTATGTATGCATCATTTATTTTCACACTTATAGCTTATATCATGCCATTAGTTATGGTACAAGACATTTTACTCCAGATTTGGCATTATATATTCACCTCATTCAACAACTTCTTACTAATCAGTTACTACACTACATACTGGCTGCCTTCTAATGGAAAGGAACTTACTGCAAATCACTGCAAAGTTCTTCTGATTGATGATGGTCATTACAGTATATTAATATTTTTGCATAAACTGCTATATTTCTGAGTTTTATAGAAATGGCTTATACATTCACAGTAAATACTGTAATGTTAATAGTAAGTTGTTAATAAAGCTAATATCAGCCTTAATTGCTATTATTTAATACAAAGGTATCATTTGGGCCGCATTTATCGATTAGTTCAAATTGTTTGAAATTCTGTTTTAGAGTATAGATTGCTTTAGATTTGAGGCAAAAACAACTTACAGGATTATTTGGTTTTGTCAATTTACCCCACTAGATACAGTAACTCTCACCTATTACGTGAAAGCCACTGACTTAATGGGTCTGGCAACAACAGCCTTCCTCCAAGAAACATGTACAGTATGTTATGAAACAGCATAACACACTCAGAGGAAAGTGCCTTGGAACAAAATGTCTTCTTCTACAGTATATCTATGGGGTCACAGAGACCCCAAATCAGCTGGCATGCTAAAGGGCACAGATTAATGCTGTCCTTTCCACCTAGACAGCATAACAGGACAAATTTTTGTTCTCTTGACTATATTACTGCTACTTTAAAATGTTAATAAAAAAAAAATTAATAATAATAGTAATATATATATATATATATATATATATATTTTTTTTTTTTTTTATCATTTATGTATAACAATTTATACATTCATTGTAAGTTATACTGTGAATATAAAAGTTATATTTTGGCCTGGTGTTACAATGAAGAATTAAAAATGACAGCATGGTCCCAGAACTCGAATTCTTTTATATTTATATTGGAGCATTTAACAAATTTTGTTTTATTTATCAATGATCATCACATCATACTTTATCTATTTATACAGTCATGTTCAAAAGTTAGTAGCCTACCACCTTTTCTATTTCTGTTTTTTTTGTGTAGAAACATAATAAAAATCATTTGATCATAGCCAGTTTTAGGCAAATACAACCTCAGACGAACAACAACATTTTTTTTTTCTCTGTGTCATTATTTATTTAACAACAATGAAGCCAAAAAGAAACATGTGGGCAATACTAATTTCCCACCAAGATTCAATAGCTTGAAGTAATTTTTTCCTGTACGACTTTATCAATCTCTCCCATCATCATGGAGGTATTATGACCTATTCATTCGTCTTTACAACATTGCTACAGTTCATTGAGGTTTTGGGCATTTGCTTATGCACAGCTCTCTCTCACAGCATTTTATTTGGGTTGAGGTCTGGACTGAGCCTTTCTGAAACCTTGATTCTTTTATTTTTCAGCCAATCTTTTAGACATATTGACTGCTGTGCTTCGGATCATTGTCCTGGTGCATGACCTGATTTTGACCAAGCTTTAGCTGTCAGACAGATGGCCTTACACTTGTATCTAGATATATCTGATATCTGGTATACAGAGGAGTTCATGGTCAACTCAGTGACTGCAACGCACCCAGGACCTGTGGCTGCAAAACAAGCTCAAATCATTATCTCTCCATTGCAGTGCTTGACAGTGGCTATGAGGTGTTTCTGTTGAAATGCTGGTTGGTTTTTGTTAAACCTGGAACTGGGCATTAACAACTCCACAACTCCACTTTGGTCTCATTTATCCATAGGACATTGTTTTAAAACCCTTGTGCTTTGTTCAGATGCAGTTCTGCCAACCTCAATCATGCTTTTATGTTCTTCTTAAACAGGGAATTTTCTTCCAAACAAACCATACTTGTGCAGTCTTATTCTAATTGTGATGTCACAGACTTTAACATGTAACATGTTCAGTGAGGCCTGTAGGGTCTGAGTTATAGTTCTTTTTTTTTTTTTTTTGTATTTTCCTAAGAACTGCACGGTCTGACCTTGGGGTAAAAATGCTGGGACGTCCACTCCTGGGAAGATTGCCAACTGCCTTGAATGCTTTCTCACTGTAGAACACTGAACTCCAAGTTGTTTGGAATGGTTTTATAACCCTTTCCAGGTTGCTGTGTAGAAACACCTGCTTATCTAAGACCATCATTTATGTCTTTCCCTCTTGGCATGCTCCAGATCAGCAAACTGCCAAAAAACGTCTGCTATTATAGAGGTCTGCTTACCTGCTGGTGGTCAGATAATCATGGGCTTATTATTAGCAGCACCTGGCTGCTACTTACCCTCTTAAATCCTGTGAAAGCAGTAAGGAGGGACTTTGCTTTTGCTTTGTATTGCTCACAAGTTTTTTTTTTTCCTTTTTGGCTTCATTTTGGTTAAATAAACAATTGCAAAGGGAAACCTGTTATTCGTCTGAGGTTGTATTTGCCTAATACGAAGACCTGCTATGATCAGATGATTTTTATTATGTTTTTATGCAGAAACGGATAGAATTAAAAGAGGGGGTACTAACTTTTAAACATGACTGCAGTTATATTTCATATCAGCATCAATGAAGCAAGCTCCTGTTATCATTTAAAGGAACTTAAATATCATTATCTTTTTTTTTTTTTTTTAAGTTTAATGTTTAGTTTAATGGTTCATTAAGTGTTTTCAGTCCAGATATTACACAGCTTGTCCAAAAACAAGTTGCATGCTAATATTTGCTGGACCATGTTTAGCTTACATTACAGTGTGCATTTGCTGTGGCATTTATTTCGATCCAGAGCTGTGATTATTTAAGTGAGATCTTATATCTGAGATCTTAAGTGAGATCTTATATTGATGACAGGAGAGTCTTATTCAGCACATCCCAAAGACTTTTTAATAAGGTTATAGTCAGGACTCTGTGGTGGCCATGTTCATAACATGGTCATTCAATTCATTCATTTAGTCAGCTTGTACAGTATGCAGTGGGCAGTATGAAAAAGGGGATTTCTTTGGGAGCACAATGGTTGGACTTTCAAGTAACAGATTCAACATGTGGTCTGATGAATCCAGACTGACCCTATACCAGAGTGATGGGTGCATCAGGGTAAGGATATGAAGCGATGCAATCATCACTCTGGTATCTCCTTAGTTGTTTTCTTTGCTTTATGCAGGCTATTAATTTGACCTTTTTTTTTTTTTTTTCTTCATTCAAATTAATTTAATTCAATTTTATTTGTATAGCGCTTTTAACAATTAGTAACAATTAGTCCAGTTAGTTATTGGAGGCTTAGGTAGACTTGTAGGAAATTCCAGTCCTGAACTATCGAGCCACTGCAGTCAAGTCAAGTCCTCAGAGAAACAGCTGTCAACATCAGTCGAGGCCAGAACCGTCTTCATGGTAGAGTGAAACTGTCCCCAGACACCGGACGCATCTCAAAGAGACATGGGGCATCCATGTGATGAGATCTCCAAAAGAACTGAAACTGTTTTTGTGCCTGACTGTCCTGGTGTTTAGTGCTCTGTAGCGCCGACCGGACGGCAAAAGTTCAGAGAGATGATGGCTTGGGTGTGAGGGAGCCAAAGTGATTTTCTGAGCCGTTTTCTTCACTCTGAAGGTGGGCAGATGAGCGCTGATAATCCTTTCAGCTGTCCAAACCATCCTCTGTAGTCTGGTGTCTGATTTTGTAGCTGAACCAAACCAGACAGTTTTTGAAGTGCACAGGACAGATTAATTGATGGCCGAGTAGAACTGTGCGAGCAGCTCCTCTGGAGTCAGTGTGATCGTCCCACTTCAGGTTCTGAGAGATGATGCTGCCCGGAGTGGCTCCACTGCTGCCACAGTGCTGTTCATGATGGTGAGTGGAGAAAGTGCAGGGTTTTTTTTTTCCTGAAGTCCACAATCATCTCCACTGTTATGAAGGCGTTCAGCTCCAGGTTGACTGCTCAACCTCACGTCTATATGCAGACTCGTCTCCGCCCTGGATGAGGCTGATGACTGTCGTGTCGTTCACCCATTTCAGGAGCGTGACAGAGGGGTCTGTAGAGGCGCAATCATTTAATATTGTTTAAAATCAGTATTTTGTACAAAACTGGCAAAATTAAAACTAGTTGTGACATCACACAAATAAGTCTGTGATTGGCTGATTGAATGAAACATACCCCCCCCCCCCCCTTGCTGACATGGGTATGCCTGCCTATGTACTTCATCACTAAATATAATAACTCATAAAATATCATGTTAGAGCTGGGAAATGAAAACACACAATTGGGACCAACGTGCAGCTCACTACAGAATACATTCGCACGTGTATAATTCCACAGAGGTGTTGAGTAAATAAACAGCAACTCATTTGTTCCACATCCTGCTGGTTTTCACACTGTCAGGTTTTTTTTTATTGAATAGAAATGTGTATGTTTAACTGTTGACGCACCCACACTGTGAAGAAGATGAATGAATAATTTAGCTAGCCAAAAGATTTCTGCTGAGGCTCCTTTTCTCCTGCCAGCCCCTTCACCCCCACAGCGGATGCACAGCGGCGTCAACAAGCTGAGAGACGCCTAAGACGCACTCAGATCCCGAGATTCACTACAATAACATCAGGATAAGAACAGAACTACTCGACTGCTCAGGAGATTTTTTCCTCTCTGCGCCACCACCAGGTCATGTGATGTACAGGGGGACTGATCTAGTGAGTATGCGATGTGTTTGTTAATACCTGATCAAATGTACCTTGTTGATGCAGCAGTGCATTTGTGGCTTTTAGACACTTCACATATTATGATTCAAATATTTTTACATGTAGTTCATATTTTAGTGATTTTTTTAGCCCACATGATTAATTTACTCTCATATATTTTTTCCCTATAATTTGTGTCATATTCATTTATTTTATTTATCACTTGATTAAACACTATTAATTTATTAATGACATAATTTTAACATTATTCATTTATTTTCACATGATTTTTACATATGATTCTTTCATGACTTGTTTACTGTGACGCTTGATTTTTTATTTATTTTTAAGTAATTTTTTACACAAGATTCCTGTGGTCAAGCAAAGAAAACAACTAAGGAGATTGATAAAACTTCTAACATTGGGTTAAGAACACATTATTAAAACCTGGAAGGATAGCGTGACCCAGCATCTTCAATGAAGAATATTTAAAAAAAAACAAAAAACATAGGATTATTTTTGCATAAATTCTCAGCAATGATTAATTTTTAACAGGATAATTTCTTAGAATCATAATAATCAAATATTAACTGAAAATGTTAAGTTGCTCAGTCAAAACAAGTTACCAGTTCAAAGTAATAAACTACTGAGCTAAAATGTCGTCACAATAACAACTAAGGCAAAAGGAAAAAAGTTAATAGGTCAAAATTAACCTTTAATTATTTAATAAGAATAATGGGTGACTGTGTGAAGATAATGACTCCATAATTTAAAATGAGACAATAATATTTTTGACATGATGATAAATTGAAAATAATGAGATATATGTTTGAAACTGAAAGTACTATTTAAAATCTTACTAAATGTGACTCAAGCTAATACAGTGGAACCTTGGATTACGAGCATAATTCGTTTCAGATGTGGGCTCGTATTCCACTACACTCAAACCAAATTTAATTTTCCCATAAGAAATAATGGAAACTCAAATTATTTGTTCCACTGCCAAAAAAATAAATACATAAAAATAATTAATACAAAACTTAAAGTAAAAATAAAACAAATTAACCTGCACTTTAACTTTTTTTTTCCCCCCGAATTTTCTCCCTAATTAAGTCGTGTCCAATTCCTCCCCGTCACTCGGGGGCTCCCACATTAAGGTTACTACTACCACTTAGTTGGGAGGGCCAAAGACTATCAAGTGATTCCTCCGAACCACGTGACACCAGCCGACCGCATCTGTAACACACTCGGAGGACAGCGCTAGCCGCTCCTTCCACTTGCGCGAGCTCACAGATGCCCCTGATTGGCTGTAGAGCCATGATTAATGTGGAAGCACTAAGTACCTCTCAAGTATTTGTTCCCTTCCAGATCTTTTTTTCTTTTTTTGCATATTTGTCACACTTAAATGTGATTCAGATCATCAAGGAAATTTTAATATTACACAAAGATAACTGGAGTAAATACAAAATGCAGTTTTTAAATGCATCATTTATTAAGAGGAAAAAAAGCCCCAATGTGGCCCTAACTGTGATTTTTGGAAAGCTAAATTAAAGTTAAATTTGACTTGCTACACCGAGGCCTGATTACTTCCAGACCTGTTGAATCAAGAAATCACTTAAATAGAAACTTTCTGACAAAGTGAAGCATGCTTAAAGATCTAAAAAGCAACACAATGTAAAGAAATTAGAAAAGAGATGAGAAACAAATTAATTGACATGCATCGGTCTGGAAAGGGTTATAGAGCCATTTCTAAGGCCTTGTTTACATGGGCCTTAAACTTTTGGATAAATGAATGCGCTCTGAACGTCCAAGACGTTTATGTTGCGTTTTGTAGTGGCACTCGATTGACTTCTACACTGGCGTTCGTTTGGCTCTGTCTAACATCAGCCTGCAGCCGCCACTACTGGGTTCACCCTCTGACTGCACAACATCGGATTAAAGGAAGTTTTTTTGTGGTTTATGAAGAAATGCGAAAATATCCGCGCAAGTTTTTCAATTACTGTCAGATTCCACTTTTGATTGTCTGCTGCAGCTGGTGCAATGCCACATTGCACGCCGATCAACCAATATGCGATTTGGTGTAAGCCCCGAAGAGAGACTACTTGTCACTTTATTTCGCTTTGTTTCCCGCATTTCCCTATGTATAGCATGTAGGATCATGGGATATATCCGGTCCTCCGAAGCGTAAAATGAACTCAAAGAAAACGCACTAAAAGCATTTCCTTGCGTTCTTTGGGATTTGAACGCCAAGAAAAAGCTGCATGCAACGTTTTTTTGACGCCGTATAAACTCGCAGCCGGACAAACGCACGTCACCAAAGACCGTGTGAACACTCTCATTGACTCCTATGTGTAGAAAACCCTCGGCGCTTGATCCGTGCTCACCGGACGCTACGAACGCCAGAAAAACGCTCGATTTTAACGCCCGTGTGAACAAGGCCTTATACTGATAACAGATGCCATTAATACAGGTAACGAGTGGAGGACAGAGGAGCCTCTTAAAGAAGAAGTTACAGGT
>JAOVVB010000035.1:568701-597543 GCA_028570985.1 Heterobranchus longifilis | reverse complement strand
TTTTTGAAAATATAACTAAATAACTGAGTACTTAAATGGCGGACCTAACGCGTTAGATTACTCGTTACATCAAAAAACTAATCCAAGTACTCGTAACGCGTTACACCCAACACTGTCCATAAATGACGATCCCGGCCGATGTGACTCAGAACCCACTGCAGTTGTTCCCGGGAACATTCAACGGGTGGTTTTTGAAAATCAATAGATAACTTGCTGCCAACTTACAGAAGAGACTGTGAGAACTGTACACACAATCAATCAAGAGCACCACTTGCACATTACAGGAACTCAGCGGTGAGTTATTGCCATCCCCTCTATCCAAGCCATTTCCACATGTATATGCCATAAAAGGAGTTGAGTGTTTCAGATGTGAAGCAGGCAGTCCGATCATGGCTCCGGCATACTGAGAAAGCTTTCCACTACTGAAACGCTTTGACTTGAACGCACCTCATATTAATCATTATATCAGAATCCCAGTGTTTATTTCATTAAAAGCAGCCCTAAATCATTTCTTAAGTAATAACCGGTGGCAGGTTATTAGAGAGATAAAAGCGGGAGAAAGGGTAATATGGTCAGGAACAATAAAGATAGAGAGCTCCAATGGGGTGCGTTTTATTGAGGTCATAACAAGTTCATTTTGCCCTTTTATTTCAGGAGAGGTGTGTAATAAACTAAGAATGTAATAGCGCAGTGCTGAATGGTTTTGTTTGCGTTCTGTGGTTCTCAGGACCCAAAGATCGTTGCATCTCTGGAGGCAGCGGGGAGGAGTGAGGCTGATCTGGAAGGCTGTGTCATCTGTGTGTGCAGTGGCCCTGACCTGGTCAACCTCAGCTTCATGTACATGGTGGCTGACAGCGCTGACACTGCCAAGGTAACCGTTATCACAGGAATATCGCTGTGGAAATCTCGCCTTTAACTATGTAGAACAGTGTGTAAATACAGCCTGGCTTAAGACCAGTGTATTCGACAAAGCAATAAAGCAACAGAAAGTTGCTAAGGTTTATTATCTAGAAGGAAATGCTTTGATCAGTTATAAGATTTAAGACAGCTCATACTCAGGTGAGTGCAAAAGTTTTCACACCCTTGGAACAGAATAATGACAAAATGAAGACATCACACATGACAAGAAAGTTCGATAGGGTATGTTAGGATATGTTCATAATATTGTCTGTGTGATGTAAATAATTCATGAATAATAAGAATTTTGAATTTGAATTTGTCAACTTTTGATAGGTTCTTATAGGTTTTATAGGTCTTATAGGTTTTGATAGGTTGCTTTATTTTCCCTTCTGTACAATTGCTTGTCCGAGATTACGTTTAAGAAACATCTCCAAGTTCAATTCAACTTTTTACACTATGTTAATTGGCTCAGTGGTTAAGGCAGTTCGTAAGGTCCCAGGTTCAAACCCATGACCTCCAAATTGTTCCTGTTCGGCCCTTGAGCAAAGCCCTTAACCCTCAACTGCTCAGACGTATAAAGAGATAAAAATGTAAGTCACTCCGGATAAGGGCGTATGCTAAATGTAAATATATAGTGCAAAAGTGTTTTTTTTGCACTATGTTTGTTAATGATATACACTTTTCTAAAAGCCACACTAAGTCCTTTAGTATCCCTTGGTAAACTTCAAACGGAATCTGGTAGTCATGTGACAGGAAGCAAAAATCAACTGTTTTTCAAAACAAGTCAGCAGTTTTTTTGTGTTTTCACCTTGTCTTTCTCATGTGAATATAGTGTGTAATATAAATATGATTTTAGTAAAATGAGCCATGAAAACATTCAAATAATTTGAATATTGGTCCAAAAATGACTGAAAATAAATCCTTTAAACGCAAACAGCGGTTTAAGATGCTTCTAACAAGATGGACTGGTTGACTGATAATCAATCCTGAATCAGGTTAGCTCCAGGAGGAACCCTTTCCACACATACACACAGTCACTATCTCTCTCTCTCTCTCACACACACATACACACACACACACACAGAGAAAATCAGTGCCTCTCTTTATGCCATTTGCCGTGTTGTTATTGCGCTCCAGCTGCAGGGTTTGTGTGTGTGTGTGTGTGTGTGTGTGTGTGTGTGTGTGCACGCATATTGGAGCCCTGCTTTTACAATGACAGGCCTGGCTCAGGGCCACAGGTATCCTCAGAAACCACAGAAAGGACTTTCACCAACGTACCCTGGAGTCAATTTAGCGCGCACACACACACACACACACACACAAGGAAAACCTTTCTATGTACATTCCTAAATTCTGATGTCTTGGACCGAGTCTGGGGCACAGTTCCATCTAGTGGCTGCTGCTAGAGGAGGTGTAAGAACAGATATACAGATGTTTTTTGTTTTTTTTCACATCTTGCTTAATGGATGACATTCTGACAAGGTGATGGCTGTATTGTTGATTCTCGGTTATTTTGTAAAAATAAATAAATAAATAAATGTGATTGTAGTTTGTTCCATCATGTGCAGTTTTAATAGAGCTGAGCTGCAGAACAGCCCTGTGGTCATAAACATCATAATACGCTTCGGCTAGCTTCATAAATAATAAAGTGAAGTGCTACTTGTGTCATTTATTTTTGTGCAGTTGCTATATCAAAAGAATAAGTGCTGTTCAGTATTGTGAATGTGACTACCATTTGAAACACTATTATTTGGAAATGTGAACACATTTTAAAAAGATCAACAATTGCTTTCAAGTGGCTTATAAAAGAGCACGTTAGTTATTGTGCTCCCTCAGAGGCACGAACTTTTGCTCAAGGACATTCTTCTGTCCTTCATCCGGCCAAAGGCCTGGACTGCTCAAGCCTTCTGTAAACATTAATCCCAGCCGCTTGATCATAATTCATATGTACCCTTGCTAACAAAATATATCCTCTGTAGTGTTTGTTTTTTGTTGTTGTTGGCGGCCATTAAGCAGCGCTTACATCACGGTTGCAGTCTTGTGTAATACCTGCTTCTGTTTACTTGCTTGCTCGCAGAAATGGATGGACGGGCTGAAATCAGTCATTCACAACTTCAAGGCAAACAACGTCTGTCCGATGACTTGCCTTAAGAAGCAGTAAGTAGGCACTCAGCGACGAACACACACAAAGCACTGAATAGGCTCATCAGCCTAAATATACAGCTCTGAGTGGGAGTTTCTGTGTCTGAATTAAACATCCCCTTATAATAATGTGAAAATCATTTAATGGAAGAGTTGTATAATTTGGACAAGGTGTATGTGTTGGTGTTGGTTTCAACAACAGAAAGCACAATTCACACAATATATAAAATGCACAATACAATAGTTATACATACTATATCCGGCACAGTATACATTGAATTACAACGAACAGACGCAAAAACAGAAAAGTACAATATACAAGATTTTTGATTGTGCAGAATAACAGAACACAAATATAAGAGTAAAAACTACCTCGACTTTAATCATCATTCTTGGACGTATGGGCTTCTTTAAAATGTGGGATTGTGGGAATGTAAACTGCAGGTAGGAGTCTGATCACTGCACTTTTATTAAAGGCTTCTGTAAATATCAATATCAATCTGTTTTACATCTGATTATTTATTGATTAATATATCATCATTAGTCCCAATTTGACTTAAAAATAAGACATCATTATCAACTTGCAAATACAGGTTTATGGTTGGTTGTTGAATGTACCTGTATTGCCACTACTTACAAAGAGTTGTTAGTTCAGCAATCCATATTTAATATGGGTGTGACAGTTCAGTTAACTGTAAGTTAATAGTCAGGGAAAATGAAAAAAAAAAAATCTGTGCCCTTGCCATGTTCAGAGTAAATTACATTTTGTAAGGTTGAGTATCTTGTACTGTACTTCTTCTGTCACATTACTGCTTCCATTCGCACCACGGTTTTAAAACATATGAGACAAACTGGTTTTAAACTTCCCACAAGAAGAATAAACATACAATGATCTGCCCATACACCATTGAAGATTCAGTTGTTTTTTTTGGGAGTAAGCCATGCTGTGTAGGGGCATTACGGTCATTTCTGTGTCTTTCGCATACTCTGTGTATTTACAGTAAATACTATAGGCTGGACAGACAGACATTTTTCTGAGGCTGGTTTCAGGTCCTCCAATGTATGAAACGTAAAGATATCATTGAAAGAGAGTTCTGACCAATGTACAGACAAAATCTTTCTGTTAATTATATAGAACTAACAAATTCAAAGATATATACTGTATATTATAGTTCTTTTATCTATCTATTTTCTTTTTTTTTTCTCTTACCAATTTTCACCAAAAGAGAAAAGAAGCCCTCCTGTTTTAGGAGCTAACAGTGAAACATGACCTTGACTGATAGATGATTGAGACTTTACTAAACATGATCCCAAGTGATCAAGACCACTGCTAAACCTTTATAGCTATAATAAAAATATAACATTGGCCAACAAACCAGAACCAAAACTGCCCAGTATATTATTCACATATTATTATCACATATTATTATATATAATGTATAATATATAAACATGCACGTGTTTTACTGTATGTAGGAGGTTTATAACACTACAGTATAAAATGTTCTTTTTATTGGGAAAACCATCCTATATTTTGCAAGTAGTTTATGGATCTATACCTGTAACTATCTCCCACTAATGTAGAATTGGATAAAGATCTATTTTAGAGAGCTCTTCTGGAAAGAGACACCAGCAGTCCCTAAGCTGCAGCAGGCATTGACTAATTTGATCAGATCATCTAGAGATGAGACAAATGTGAAAACCATTCATGCTTCCTAATTCAAAAAGAAGAGCAAAATGGAAAAAGAAAAAAAAAAGCTTTTAGTCCTTAAACAAAATGAACACCTAACTACGTAAGCGAGACAAGATGTACCCACTGAGTCGTGACATTTGTTTTTAAATCCTTTTATAGTTGGATGAGACTGAGCTTTCTGACCAATGTCAATGGGAAAATCCCAGTCCGAGGGTAAGTCCTTTTATCTGTACATCTATTTGCTATGGACTGGCTCATTCAGCTCTACTACTGAACAAGTTTTTACTCACTAAAATAATAAAGCAAATAAATTGAAACAGGTCTGTATTAGCCATCTCATGGTAAATCTCATCCTGTTTTTTTTTTTTCATTCAGCATCACAAGGACTTTCGGCTCAGGCAAAACTGAGAAAGGAATATTCCAGGCCTTGAAAGAGCTCGGCCTCCCCAGTGGGAAGGTAGAATTTGTTCTTTTATTGCTTTTAACAAATTCATATTGACTACAGAAACATCTACAGACTGTTTAGAACATTGATATGTATTTTTTCTCTATTGCATTATAGACCCAAACATTATGCAACTTTATTAATCCTCTAAATGCAACTTTGTCTTTGTTTTTTTTCCCTAAAGAACGATGAAATTGACCACTCTGTGTTCACCTTTGACGTCTTCTATGCGCTCACTCAGAAAATTTGTCCGCGCACAGATATTGAGGAACTCTTCAAAAAGATGTAGGTCCAAAACAAAACCAAAAAAAAAAAAAAAACACTTGTGAATAGATTTTCTCTGCCAAGTCATTTACTTTCCCATTCTGTAATGTGCTGTGGTGGTGTTATACAGTGGTCACCCTTATTTACGTTTAAAATGCCAATTTTGTATTGATGCCTGTGACGTTAGATCAAGATTTCCTAATTAGATGTGTTCTAATTGCACTTCATTAAACATTAGGCATTAAGGTTGAATGTCTTTGCTATGCTAACTCCCTTAAAGGAACCTAACTTGCTTTAACAGTTCGACGTTAATCTTTCAGCATAAATGTTTCAACTAACGTGAAAAAAAACAAACATTCAAGAACACGTATACATTAAGTGCTCTAAAAGCTATGTTGAGTGTTTAGAGCGTTGTGATGACTAATCCTCTCTTCATCCGTTGTTCATTTTAATGTAACAGATTTCTTTTAATTAATTTCTTTCAGCAATGAGGACAAAAGTGATTATTTAACAGTAGACCAGTTAGTCAGCTTTCTGAATGAAGTAAGCTCTTTATCATTCATTAACTTCTCTGTGTGGTCGCTTTACCCAGATTTCCCTGCTTCTTCATTTTCCTCCCCGCCAATCCTGTCAACCTGTCTCACGTAGCCATGGCTACCATCAGGGCTGGGCTGCTCCGTTGTTCCAGATGCTGCCTTAGCTTTCTGTCCATGTGTTTGCTTACCCCCTGGCTGTGTATGCATGCATTTTTCTATCCGTATCTCTGCAAACGCATTTGCCCTTTAATCCTTGTTTGTGCCTGAAATGGGTTACCCTAGATACAGGTGACTGGCAGTCTCAAATTAGCTTTAAGTGTTTCTATATAACTTGTCTTGCTTTTATCATTCTCTACCTGCGTTATATGTTGGCTCTGTTTTTCCATCAAACACCACCCAATGTTCCCATAACAGTTTTATAAAAATGTTTCTAGCTTTTTTTGTAGTGTACATAAGTACTGTAGCTTTGTTATTGTTGTAGATAAGTTTAGTGACTGGTGAAGCAGGTTATAATGATGATCTTGTGGCTGAGAGGGACGCGTGAATAAAACTGCACTGTGGTGTGTGTAGAACCAGCGAGACCCTCGGCTGAATGAGATCCTGTTCCCTTTCTACGACCCCAAACGAGTCATGCAGATCATCGAGAAGTACGAGAGGGATGAGGACTTAAAGAAGAAAGGTGACTGGTTCTAATAAAATTGAATTTTAAATAATACCAAAAAAAGGGGATTAAATATTTGCAAAATGATTATATGCTGCCATCTTGTGGTGAACTCACGTATTACAAACTTCTTCCTATCACAAGTATGAGCAGTAGTGAAGAGAATAATTTCATTAAAATAAATTAAGTAATTTAAAAATGAAAAAATTACGTCTTTCTTTTCTCTCACATCCCTCCTCGCTTCAGGTCACATGTCCAGTGATGGTTTCTGCCGGTATCTGATGTCGGATGAAAACGCTCCCGTGTTTCTCGACCAATTGGACCTGTGTCAGGACATGGACCAGCCACTAGCGCACTACTTTATCAGCTCCTCACACAACACATATCTGATAGGCAGACAGTTTGGGGGCAAATCGTCTGTGGAAATGTACCGACAGGTGCTGCTTTCTGGATGCAGGTAAACACTAGTGTGATCAGTGATACAGTGATCAGTATTTAGCTTTGATATGAACATGAACATGTTCTTTAATCAAAATTTTATTATATTACATAGTAATATAGTAAAAAGAAATAATATTATATGAAATAGCACTGTATTATCTGCATTATGCAGGCATTAATTAAGGAATTAACAAATAGAAATTTCATTTAGTATACAATCCATCCTCGCTTCTAGCATTCCATGCATACTGTACATCCAAATAATTAGGTTCTCAACTTAAATGAAAATTATATTTTAATATAGGATTAGCTTTATGAAAATAGCTAAATAGCATAATATGCAAACAGTTAGTTAGTATTAGGGAAATTACACATGCTACATGTATGTCAGATTTCTTTATGTACAGTACAGTTACACAGAAGACTGCAGACTAACCGATGGCATTTAGTGGATACTCTGGTTTGTTCTGATATATTACAAGGCACATCACAATTACATTATGTACCAATATAATTAATCGTTTTTTTTAACCAATGACTAGTTATGTAAGTGAGAAAATGTGACATTAAAACTGCATAGTTTTAGCAAAAGAGATCCTCAAGGGTTTCTTTGTGTATTAAAGATCACAGACTACAATGGTTCTATTCCAGAACGCTTTCTTATCAGGAAACTGTTGTAGGGTTTGTTGAGCGACAACTAAGGAATCTTGAATGCTCCAGATTTTTGAAAGGGTGCTTCCATTAGACTGTTCATTTAATTGGGTTTGGTTTCACACTGGACAAGATTAATAAATGCAAGAAAAGCATATTGACCGAGAGGCATGTAGAGCTGAAATCATTCTCAAACGCTTAGAAAATATGACAAAGGAAAATTGCATGGCTTATTT
This sequence comes from Heterobranchus longifilis, assembly GCA_028570985.1. NCBI lineage: Eukaryota > Metazoa > Chordata > Actinopteri > Siluriformes > Clariidae > Heterobranchus > Heterobranchus longifilis. The sequence goes on along the minus strand of JAOVVB010000035.1, from coordinate 589,574 downwards.
TTGTTTTGGCACAAAAATATGAATCTCCAAATAAAATGTTCGACTCATTCACATAATACTCAGCGGTAGTGACAGTATTGTGAAGTGTCCACAACATGTAACAGTTGGTTTTTGAATCCTGACTGGACTGTGTTTATGATTTTTACTGTGGACCCGTAAGCTTTAGGTAAAGCAATCTGTTTGTTTTCGTAATCCCTGTGTAATATTTGCGTGTGTGCTCAGGTGTGTGGAGCTAGACTGCTGGGATGGAAAAGGAGAGGATCAAGAACCAATTATTACACATGGGAAGGCCATGTGTACTGACATTCTCTTTAAAGTGAGAACTCACACACAGACACACACACACACACCATGCTAACATCCCAAGCTTTAACCAATGCAATCAGTCATTTCTTAGCAGTAATTATTATAGAAATAAATTACGTACTAACTAATCTTAATTGTAGCTGAATATAATACGAGAATGGGGCTGTATATACTGTACAGATCACCTTTAGCTGCAGTTGTTGAGGTACAGTATGAGGCGGTTCAGATTTATTACTGTTACAAATAAAGGACATCAGGGTGTGGGGTAATTGTATTCCATTTGAATAAATAAATGATAATAAGTATTTTGGGTAATTCATTGTCAGCTTGTCTTTGTATTATTTACAGGATGTTATTCAGGCTATCAGAGACACGGCTTTTGTGACATCGGACTATCCCGTTATCCTTTCATTTGAAAACCACTGCAGGTAAGTTTAGCCCAGTAATCTCAGCCAAAGTTTTCCCCTGTTTTCTATCTAAGAAAACAGTACTATCTAAGCTAAGTACTGCGAATCTGTAATGTATAGTGAATCTTCATAAATTCATTAGAACATCAAGCTTTTTGCGCTTAGAGTTGCTTTCTTTTTTTTAACTGAATTTTCTGTTTTCTGTTTAATGACCTGTGTTGTGATATTTCAGTAAAACTCAGCAGTATAAGATGGCAAAGTACTGTGAGGACATCTTCGGAGACCTGTTACTCAAACAGCCATTGGAGGGCTTCCCAGTACGTGATCTACTGAATCATCACTCACACACGATGTATCAAAGACCTAGAGTGTGTGCCATGGTACATTTATAGAACATTTATTACAGTAGGACTCTACATTGGAGGTATAATCCTAAGACTTACGACAGAGTAGTTCATGTTTTTACAGTACTTCTTTTCTTTTTGATGGTTTTCTTTATAATCTTAAAAGAAGACATGTTTTTAACATGACTTTGTGACATGTTTTGCATTATTGGGTTTTAAAACTGTCAAATGTTTGTACCCAAGATACCTGTAGACTTTCGATTGACTATTCAGCTAGAATTTGTCTGTACATATTTTTCATTTATTGTGTTTGTCAGAAAAGTAAGAAAAGGTTATGTCTACAAAAGAAATAATGTTTTATGCTCTTTTATTTTTAGATTGAGTCTGGGCGCGCCCTGCCTTCTCCAAACGACCTCAAAAGAAAAATCCTTATAAAAAACAAACGCTTAAAACCAGAAGTAGAACAGAGTACGTACCAGTTTTGATTTTAAATTCTTTCTTTCTTTCTTTCTTTTGTATTTTTGGTAAAGCTGCATCCACTTGGACACACTTGTATCAATTAAAGATGTCTGAAGTAAAACCACTCCCACACAGTAGATGTTTTCTTCTTGCTAACTGCAAAAAAATTATTGATTGTGTGTGTGTGTGTGTGTGTGTGTGTATGTGTGTATGTGTGTGTATGTGTATACACGTGCATGTCTGAAACAGAGCAACTGGAGTCATTTAAGAGACACATGGAGGCGGGAGAGATAAGTGTCCAGGCAGGAGAGGATGACAACGAAGAAGACATAGAGAACGGTCAGCTACTGTACAATACAACATACAGTTTACTCTGTAAATCTCTGAGAGTGCAGTCTGACTTTGCTCAGTAACTCATATACAATATAGACACACTTCAAAAGTCCACGGTTTTAATTTCTGAAAAACTGATTGACATTTTCAGAAGACTTTAAGCACAGTACGGTGAGCAGACTTGTAGATGCAGTAAAACATTTGAATGGTGAAAATGTTTTGGAGAAGGCTATACGTCTGCCAATGACCATCTTGGAAAAGGTGGCTCAGCGCCCACTGCTCTCATTCCTGTGAACATTCAGCGAGTGAAACATTGAAAAAAAAAAAAGATTTTTTGATCTCCAAAGATGTTTTTTTCAAGCCAATGGACAGCCTCATTCTGCCCCCTGCACCACTTGCACATTGACTGGGAGTTATTGCTACATCCTCTGTCCAGTCCTGACCTCGCTTCACATGTTTGGGCTATTAAAGGAGTTCCTGGGAGGCCTGCATTTCAGATGTGAAACAGGCAGTCTCCAGCCTACTGAGAACACTTTCCACCTTGATGGAATCCAAGCACTGGTGAAACACTGGGACAAGTGCATTAGTGTAGCAGCGGTTTATATAGAGAAATAAAGGAAGTTTTTACTCTCAAATCTGTGTTATGTTATGTTGCACAATGCAGGCTTGACTTGAATGGCCCTTATATTTTGCATACTGTTTATCTGTATAGTAATTCATAAAGCAAGGAATAAAATGAACAGTTATACACAGTTTTTATTTTATTTATACAGAGCATCTACATATAAATCTGTGCACGTTGTTATTATAGAGAATATAACATTATAATGAGCAGATTGATTCAATGCTGTGTTGGGATCAATGTCGGAATTATTGCCAAGCCAAGAAGAATGAAGAATTCAACAATTTACTGTAGAGATATTAAACAATGCGTTTAACAGGTTTTTCTCTTTCTCAACAGCAGACGGTAAAGACATCAACTCAGAGGCAAAAACTCGCAACATCATCTCCTCAGAAGAGCCCAGTGAACAAGACACACATGAAAACAGTGTCAGGAAGGACAAGGTGGGATACTCTTTGGACATATTTATATAAACACATGGTGCAGGTGTAAATTATTTCAATCCTGTTTTTCTCTTATTTTTTTTCCCTCAGATTCCTGACGATGACACTACAGAGGTTTCGGAGGCAACAGAAGCGGATGCGACTGATGTGTCAGAGACTTCGGATATTGATAACAAAAAGAAGGTTGAATATTTTATTCTTTACATTGCGGTTTATGCACAAATATATATTTTTTAACAAATCCTTACTTTACAGCAGTTACTTGCATGTGCCTATGACTTGAACAGTATGGTACTATATATTGGAAAGTATATAATTACACGATAACATTTTATTATCAGGGCTGGCATGGAGATTAAACAACACAAACATTAACATAGAAGTGTGTAAAGTATATACTCTAAGTACTAGCACTTATTCCACCCCTCATGCTGAGCTATGGCTCCTCAGTCCAACTATTGTTCCACTGGTTTGTTTAGAACTGGTGTACACGTTTGCTCTCAGACAGTATTCTGATTTAAAGTCACTTTGGCTAAAAACATCTGCTGAATAAATAAATATAAATGTGTTTTGCCCCAGGGTGTGGAGACAGCAGAGTATGTGGATGCTGAACAGCAGCTAATTGCCTCGTATAAGTATGAAGGAGCCACGACCAACATCCATCCTTATCTTTCTGCCATGGTGAATTACGCCCAGCCGGTCAAGTTCCAGAGCTTCGATATAGCAGAGGGTAAAACTGAACACTAAGAACAAAAACAATTCCTCTTTATTTGTTCATTAATCATTTTAATTGGATTAATGGCTTATATTTTTCCTGTCACTGTCTCATTTTAAAATGCTCTTATATTTGGCTTTTTTTTTCAGAGAAAAATATTCATCACAACATGTCATCCTTTAATGAGTCTGTTGGTCTCGGCTACCTTAAAACCAACGCCATTGAGTTTGTGAAGTATCCTTTTGCTTTGAAAAGTATGATTTGTACACATGGACATGGGTTTGAATTCTACCTACTCATTAACACACTAAGCAGTATTTTTAACAGATTTTTACTTTTAAATTTGATTGCTGAAATGAACTGATAAAGAAATATCAATAAGGTGTGGACAGCAAAATAGTGAAATCCACTGTATCAATCATAATTCTGTATAGTAAAGGCATTCTAAATCTTTCTTCGGCCAAATACTCACACTTTTAACCCATGATGCCTTTTGTTCTTCTCTAGCTGCCAATCTCTCCAAAGGGAATATGAAACCCAGACTCTTATGTTCTAGATTGTAAATAACTCTCCTGTCCATTTGCATGCACCTCCCTTTGTGCCTTTTCCTCATCAGCCAATGTACAGCTACAACAAGCGGCAGATGAGCCGGATCTACCCCAAAGGAGGTCGTGTGGACTCCAGTAATTACATGCCTCAGATCTTTTGGAACGCTGGGTGCCAGATGGTGTCTCTGAACTTTCAGACTCCAGGTACAGCTCTGCCCCTGGGCACTGCCACAGTACCCCAGTGCTCTATGAACATGAACACTGCTATGGAACATGGACAATGCATATGCAGGTTTCATATATCTGTAAATATAATTGATGAAAATTCGGTATGCCTTGTGAAGATCTTAAACTAGCACACATTCTTAATAAATCCATATATATTTTCACAATATATCAGTATTCTCACTGTTTCAGCAGTGATATTTATGAATAAAGAAATGCATAAAGAAAGTTAACAAAAACATGGCTTGTCTAGCCTTAGGCATTATATTTGATGGATAACAAAGTAGGCAGGCTGCATCATTTACATCTTCATCCATATACATTTTGTTCACTTGGATGATTACAATTATTTCCACCATGCATAACATGTGTTAATTAATGAAAGTATGAGAGACATTTAACAACTATTTGAAGTTGATTTTTTTTGTCTAAGAAAATGTCCTAATGGGAAATGTGCAATATTAAAATCAGAAAAAACACACATGGCATCAGATGTGGACTGAACAAGGGTTCTGTAAAAAGAAGCCAATGCAAAGTGTCAAAACATGCAGTTCCTCGAATGTCCACTAAGGGCTGACTCCAAAAGTGAGTCAATCTCCATAAACCTCTATGTTAAAATGGCCAATTTTACTACAGAAACGTTTTTGGTCTCAATAGCTAGTTGAATAGTTCATGACAACTATTTGTTGTGAATTTTTCTGTAACTCATTAGTTCAAATTATATTAAGCTAAAAATGTATGCAAAATTAGGGTCATAACGAATTTAAGGGTAAGGGTCACACCACTAGCTATTTTCTCTGCATCATATTAGCTAACCAGCTAACTGGAATTGTTGTAGTTTAACTCACCACAAGAAATAGAAGTAGCATTACATTTCAGCTAAGCTTAAGCTAAGCTTGCTAGCTTGTGGGTGGTAACTGAGGTTAGCAGACATGTTCCTTCCAGCCAACAGCCAGGTGAGTTTCACACCGCCCATTTGCTTATTTATGGATTAACCAGGGTTTAGGTGGAGTCAGGCTTCTCCTGCCAAGATGGCAACGACCAGAGCTCCTACAATTGAGCTTCAAAACCGCTCTTCAGAAAACCTCCCATATGGGTGACATCACAGAAATCTTTGGCAGCAAATAATTGTTTTGTTTGGCATAAAATATTAATATTTATATAGACAATATCCTACTCTCCATTGTAGGCTATGGTGCAGGATCTGTTCAATCTGTTTGACTGTTTTTTCCCTCCAAAACCTTTGGAAACTATGTTAGCATACATAGCATTTATGAACTCCAGAAGATAAAATATGCTTTTGATAAGAAGTTACTTCTGGGATTATAGTTTGATCTTTCAGCAAAAGTTTGAACATGGTCATTCCTGTCTACTGGCCTAATTGTAAGAAAAAAAAATGTACATTTTGTCATGAGATTTACTCTCGGACTTTGATGAACGTGCCAATAAATCTGGAGCTGACTGTGAAAGCAGTGTAGAAAGACACTGGAAACACAAATGAACTACAGTTATAGTGGTTTAAATGAGCCAGGAGAGGCTGAATAAACACACAGCTAGCCATTGCATGCCAGAAGACATCATACATGAGGGAGCATGTTGTTTTAGCAGATGCTGCCCTGTGGAAGGACATATGGCTCCTGTGAAGCTGCTGAATGCTGAACTGACAGAGAAGAAACGGATGAAAGAGACGCCAAGAGAGAAAGACTAGGAAGTAGATTAATCTCCGTTTACTCAACAGAGCAGCCAGTGCTTGTGGAAACTAACATTTCGCATAATTGCAATTGTATTTCTTGGATCTGAGAGGACATATTTTTAAAACACAGCCTTAAACAGAGGACAGCGCTGTGATTCATGCAGTCAGGGTGATTTTACATTACAGAATTTATGATACATGCAGGTGCACAGATGGTAATTTAGTGAATACAGCTTTTATACTTTGAATGCTTTTTGGAAGATATTCCCAAAAATCATATTGTTAAGTGAAGTCATATGTTACATCTCATAAATTTCTTTATCCTTGGCGTATAATTTCTAACCAGGAAACTTAAATGCAGCATGACTTACAAAAAAATAATGAAAAACAGGGGTTTAATGAAGTCTTATAAGTAATCCCAGGCTCTGTTGAAGTGTTAGTAGATGAAAGAGTGGATAGAAAGGCTTATTAAACCTTTTTTTATTTCTGTTTGTCTGCAGATTTGGCTATGCAGCTGAACCAGGGGAAGTTCGAGTACAACGGTGCGTGTGGGTGAGTGCAGCGCCCTCGTCCTGGCAAAACCCATCAATTAAAGTGTGTCGCATCCCATTAATTGTAGCCAAGGGCGGACCATGTCCACAATCTGCATTAGCACAAATGAGCACTTGCTAAATATCGGGTCTCACACACATGGCCATTCCCTGCACGCAGATCCCCCATCTACAGTGGCTGCCTGGGGGGACAACACTCTCTTAGGATCACAGCCCACTGTGTGTCAGAGTTACATGCTCTTCTGCCAGGCCTCAGAACTGCTGAGAAGTCGTGATTGTTTTGGGTGCGTGCGTGTGTGTTCTTGTGTGTGATGATTCATCAGGGTTATAATGGAAAAATCCCCAGTCATTAATCTTCTTCCAAACAATTACTCTGATAAATAATTACCACCTGCTTTAAATGGTTGTTCAGCCTGTCCTCCCTGGAAATGTGGTGGCTTTGCTTTTTACTATGATTTTAGAGTATTACATGCTAAAAAGTGTGTATATTATTGTATAAATTATTAATTACTGTATTATGTAATTATTAAAATGATCAGAGCTTTTTAAATCTTAGGAACCTTCCATTTCCATACACCTAAGATTTGTGTGGATGTAAAGAGTAAAATACAACAGATTAAAGGAAAATACTAAAATGCTACTATAGAATACATTTTTTCTTAATCATATCGTCATATCGCCCCACTCGCAGGCCACTCTCTCCTGCTCCACCGCATTATGCACTTCCCGGACCCCGGACTAAACTCTGCGCCTTGCTTTTATAATGCGGAGCAAGCCCGAGATCCTATTAACGTTAATTATCGCCAGCCGGCCCGAATACCTAGGGAGCCTATGGAGTAAGCGAGGAGTAATAATAGATTTGAGCGCACGCCCATCACAGGCACGCCGTGACATTGCCCCTCCCTCAGCTCTGTGCTCACCATTGACGCTGGCACTGCCGAGTAAGACCCCAGCCTCGTTCGGGACTCAACCCGAGGTCCATGCAAGCTGCCCCATACCCGCGTTCTCCACCAGTGTAACGGGTTCGACCCTCTTTGCACGGGCGGCCCCATAAAGCATGGACACGAGGCGAGGTCTTATGGGAAAAAGGGTAATTTATTTAGGATAAATGGGGAAGGAAAGTGTTGAAGGAGGTAGGACGGAAAGAAAGGGAAGGAGCACACGGAGGCAGCGCTTCTGCACGCACCCTCAATGGTTCTTTTCCCGCTGTCGTGGCCGGCCTGGCCCTTCCCAGCTCTCTCTGGGCGCGGCCTCCGGCGGGAATGCTCGCTGACGTCCGTCAGCTGGGCGGCTTTCCTGGCTGGGATCGGGGCCTCAACGCAATCCTCCTCGCGGCCTTTTCTCTTTTCAGCGATGGGGCTGCGAAGGCAGGCTCAGCGCGGGAGTGAAGGTGCCGCAGGAACTTACGCAGTTCTTTCCTGCGCTGTCCTCAGTGCAGAGATCAAAAGGGTGGAATTCCAGTGTCCTTTTTTTTTAATTCCCTGGGGCATGTTACATCGCCCCACTGGCATGTCACTCTCTCCTGCTCCACCGCATTACGTTCTTTCCCGGACCCCAGACTAAACTCATTAAATGGGCGCATTGCTTTTATAACGCGGAGCGAGAATAGATTTGAGCGCACGCTGTGACAGTTAGCTATTGTTGTCTCTAATCGTTCATGTAAGCATTTTGATATAACAGGTTTACTATGATGGATTGGCACCCTATCCAGGGTGTACCCCGCCTCTTGCCCCAAGTCTCCTGCTTAGGTTCCAGGCCGACCCTGAATACAGAATAGATGATGAGTGAATGAATGAGTGAATGAGTAAGTCTTTGGTTCAGTTTCAGAAAAGCAGATAGACATGGTACCTCCAAAGAAGCAAGAATGGAAGTCAGCATGGTTTGAAGACATGCTAGTTGTTTGCTGAGCATGGCTATATACAGCGCACTGAGACATGAACACTTGCCAGCATGCATCTGGGCATGGAAAGAGCATAGAAGCAGATAGAGCCAGTGCAAGGAAGGGAACTAGCACAAATGTCACTTTGATTTGTAGCTGTGCTTCCTGGTGGCCTTGAGCAAACTCAGAACAGGAAGCCATCAAGTCAGCAGGTTAGCAAACAACATAAACAAGCAAGTCAGAATTAAAATTAAAAAAAGAAAAAAAGATGAAGGAAAGAAATGTTGTGAATAACCAGAATAACAGAATCACCATATCCAAATGGTTTGTAATTGCAACAAAACCCTAAATTGTTTGTGTATTTATAGTGTGGACCCATGGTTAAATCCAGGTTTGCATGATTAAATAGGACTGTGAATGTTACACAGTGCATGCGTGCTGGGTGTTGTAGTTCATGGCAGCCATGTTTAAGAACCAAAATGTTTAAATATTATCTTTCACGTTAAGACTATCATAACTATTATAACTAATAATAGCACAGTATTGTCAAAACTGTTGTATGGTAACAAATCAGCAAGCTGTTCTTAATCTCTAGCTACCCACATTAATAAACACTTTTATATATTTTTCTTTAACCAGTTTCACTCTTCCCTCAAATGTACACAGACAATTGTAATGGCCACATCACTCTTTTAGATATGGGAAATAATCCTGTTTTATCAGATCTGGCTAGGCCTATAATACGTACCCAAAATCCTTATTGTCACTGGATGTGTAAAAACTAGCAGTGTTCATACATTTTAGAACAACAAATTTCCATGACTTTATCATACTTTCTATGACTTCTACAGGACTTCAGACTAAATTTCCAAAGTTCAGTTAAAAGAAAAGCTTTTTCCTTCCATTCAGGGAACGTGAACTAAGGTGTTATGTAATTATTCTGGCAGTACAGTTGAAAAACCTGAATACTCAAACCTCAACCCAAGACTTCAAGGCTTTAACTTTAATTTAATAAATGAATACACTCACTCACTCACTCATCGGCACAAGGAGGGGTACACCCTGGACAGGGTGCCAATCCATCGCAGGGCACACACACGTACACCCACTCACACACTCATTCACAGCACTACGGGCAATTTGGGAGCGCCAATTAGCCTACTTTCATGTCTTTGGACTGTGGAAGGAAACCAGAGTACCTGGAGGAAACCCAGCAAGCATGAGAAGAACAACTTCACTCCTGTGGTTAAGACAGTGCTAACCACTAAGCCACCAAGCTGTCCTGATTTAGACATATTTGAATCATTTTCTTTTGATTCTGTAAAGCTATGTAAATAAAACTGCATTGAATATAAACACACCATAACACAGTTTTTGAAAAGCAAGTGTAGTCTTATCCCAACAAAGCACTTTAAATTTACCTCTGTGTGTGTGTGTGTGTGTGTGTGTGTGTGAGAGAGAAGAAAAGCGAAAGGAGACAACATAAAAACAGAAAAGGAGAGAGTTGGGACAGAAAAAGGGATGATTACTGTAATAAGAGGTAAAAGAGAGGGGGAGAAATCTAAATAGAAAGATGAGGAAAATGATAAAAGAGCAAATTAAAAATGAGAGAGAATATATAGGGAGAATAGACTAAATTAGAGAAGCAAATGAAAGAGTAAAAGAAGAAAAAAAAGTGGAAAGAAATAGAAAACTGTAGGGTGGGAAGGAAGACAAAAGAGACGGAAAAAGAGAGAACAGAGACAGATGAAAGTGTGTGTGTGTGTGTGTGAGAGAGAGAGAGAGAGAGAAGGGGAAGATCCTGTTGAAGACTTCCTGAATGGGCCACAATGCCGGAGTGGAGCGGAACAACAGCGGGAGAAGAATGAGACTTCACCAACACACAGGTCAGCTTTAGCTTCTTTCTTCTTTAAAACTGCACAACATTCCTCCATTTTCATTACCTGCGCCTTATGTACAGGCGCAGTCGGCTCGCGTTTGCTTTCTTTTCTCACTAATTTCAGCTCGTAAAATCTTAAGTGCCGCTACACAAAAAAAAAGTAGTTTGGTGTTGCTCTCCGTGATCCGTTACATTTTCCGTTATCACGCTAAAGCTAAAGTCGGCTGTGGGACTGCATGACCGAGGAACAGCTCGGATTAAACAGAGTGCAGGTTTGTGTTTGAGTGCAGCTCTCTGTTTCTCAAAGGGAAATCTAATTACTGGAGGAGAAGGACAATCCTGCATGGTGTGAGCTGACTGAAGATGAATAAACTTTTCGCAGAAAGCCGTACTAAAACAAAACGAAATGAAAAGTTCTCTTGTAATTTTTTTTTTTTTTTCCCGGTTGAAATTTTTGTGAAGCTGGAGGGAGGTAAGGCGAAACAGGACTGCATGAATCTGTAACTTTTACATCTGTTCTTCTGTTCATGAAATAGCAGTACCGTACTAACCAGTGTAATGCCTCCTGCAGGGAAATAGCATGGAACCTCTCCTTCTGAACAGTTGAACGTTACAGCCAATAATGTATAGCCAACTGTTACCTTTACTGTAGGAAAAACTTTTTAAACTCAGCAACCGTTTAAAACAGCATTATAAAACAGTACAATACTAGTCAACTCACTGTAACGAAGAAAGGAAAAGAAGAATAGACTATATAGTCTATTTTACCGCACTATTATATATTGTCTATACCGTACATACTATATGGCGTATAGTTTACCGTAGTATATAGTATATAGGTTGCCATGTTTCTACAATGTACAGTTTACTACATTTAACAGGTTATAGTTTACCGTACTATATTGTGTATAGCTTACATACTTTACAGTGTATAGTATACCATGCTATATAATGTATTTGTTTACTACACTAAATAGTCTATAGTTTACCATACTATATTGTGTATAGCTTACATACTTCACAGTGTATAGGTTACCATGGGTACCATGGAAAGCTGTAAACACTATATAGTATATAGGTTGCCATGTTTCTACAATGTACAGTTTACTACATTTAACAGGTTATAGTTTACCATTCTATATTGTGTATAGCTTACATACTTCACAGTGTATAGGTTACCATGGGTACCATAGGTAAACCATACACTGTATTGTGAGAAAGCTGTAAACACTATATAGTGTATAGGTTGCCACAGTAGTTTATAGCTTACTGTTCTATATTGTATGTAGTTTACCATACTATATTGTGTATAGTTTACCGTACTATATAGTGTATATGTTGCCATGCTAAATAATGTATAGTTTACTACACTACATAGGTTATATTTTACTTTTCTATATTGTGTATAGCTTACATATTTTATAGTGTATAGGTTACCAGGCTATATAATGTATAGTTTACTGCCCTAAATAGGTTATATTTTATCGTTATATAATGTGTATAGCTTACACGCAATATATAATGTATAGTTTACCGTACTATATAGTGTATAGGTTGCCACAATAGTGTATATTGTCATGCTTGCGCAGGAAAATAGTATATAGTTTACCATACTATGGTATATTGTGTATAGTTTTTATAATATATGGTGTATAGTTTACTGCATTATATAATGTATAGGTTACTCATTTTTATAATGTATAATTTACCACACTAAATCATGTATAGCTTAGCATACTATTGTGTATAGTTTGTCGTACTACTGTATATCGTGAATAGCTTACATATTTTATAGTGCATAGGTTACCATGCTATACGCTGTAAAGTATGTAAGCTATACACAATATAGAACAATAAACTATAAGTGTGCAGTACATATAGTATAGTTTACTGTGCTGTAGTTAGCTTACATACTTTATAGTGTATAGTTTACCACTCTAAATAGTGCATAGTTTATTATACTATATTTTTTATATATAGCAGACAGATTATATAGTGTAAAGTTTACTGTCATGTTAAGGTTGCCACCCTTAATAGTTCACCATACAATATTGTGTATACACAATGATTACTGTACTAAGTAGTGTATAGCTTGTACAAAATTAGGTATGGCTTACATGCCTTTACACAAGTAAAATAACAGTTCGGTAAGTAAGTCTGTTTTGAAGTTCAATCCATGGTTCAATATGTTTTTTTGGTACAGTAAAGTGAAAAAAAAAAACCTTAATGATGTTAATTTTCATTTATTATGAGTTTCATTTATAAACATATAAACTAGTACTGCAACTATTGGCAAACTGTCCATAACTTGCTAAATCAACATTTTAAATAAAAATAGTTTAAACATTACTACTCCCATTAAGGCACGTATCCTTCTTTTCTTCTTTTCTTCATCTTCATTCTTGATTATGGCATTCACCAAGGCACCAAGGCATGTCACAACATTTATTTCGATCTAGAATTGCAATCATTTCTCTATAATACCTTGTATTGATGGGAGAGTCGGAGAGTTGCATAAAGCCTTCTTCAGCACTTCCGCACCCAAATATGGTTAATGTTTGTTGTCCAATTCATGTGTGAAACTGATGTCTCATGCTTCCTTAATCACTCTTTCACAATTTGAGCCTGATGAATCCTGGCATCATTATCTTGGAATATTCCTGCGCCATCAGGGAAGAAAAAAAATCTGTTGATGGGGGAAAAATCTGGTCATTCAGTATATTCAGGTAGTCAGCTGACCTCATTGTATGGGCAATTAATGTTGCAGAACCTAGATCTGACCAACAGAAGCAACCCCAGATCATAACACTGCCCCCACAGGCTTGTACAGTAGGCACTAGTCATGGTAGGGCCATCGCTTCATTCACCGCTCTTCTTCCATCAGTCTGGAAGGAACGAGGCAAATCTGGACTCATCAGACCACATGACCTTTTTCCATTGCTCCACAGTCCATTCTTTATGATCCGTAGCAAGTTGAAGCCTTTTTTTCTGATTAGCCTCATTGATAAGTGGTTATCTTAAGGCTGCACAGCTGTTAAGTCCTAATCTCTTGAGTTCTCATCGCATGTGCGTGTGGAAACGCTCTTACTTTTACTAATAAACATAGCCGTGAGTTCTACTGGTGATTTCACCAGACATTTAAGTGATCTCCAATCATGATCATTACATTTTTTTCCATCCACATTTCCTCCATGACGATGATGGTTCACCACTAACCTTTAATAACTCATTGGACAATTCTGAACCCAATTTTAGTAGTTTCAGCAATCTCCTTAGTTGTTTTCTTTTCTTGATGCAGGACAATAATTTAACCCACTTGATCCAGAGTAACATCTTTGCCACGACCACAGGATATGTCTTCTGACATGGTTGTTTAAGAAATGAGAATCTACTCACTGCATCAGTTGGGGTTAAATAACTTTGCTGATTCAGTGTATTTTGAATAAACTTGTTCTCCTTTCATTTTTGAACCTGTCCCCATGTCATACGACTGAAGTGATGTGTGAATCACATGCTGCCTGTTTATCTTGCCTTTTTTAATGCAGTGTTTGTGAGCAGCACTTATTGGAGGGGATGTTTATCAGGTTAAGAAAGCAGTGTTTTTCCTTGATATTGGTATAATCTTTGACATCATTCGTTGATGGTTTAATTAAAGAATTAAATATGAATAAATACTATATGGACAAAAAGTATTTGGCCAAACCTGCAATGACTGCAGCTTCCAGTCTTTTTGGAAGGCTGTCCACATGATTTTGGAGTGTTTCTGTGGGAATTTGTGCTAATTTATTCTGCATAGCCTTTATGAGATCAAGCACTGATGTTGGAAGAGAAGGCCTGGCTTGCAATCTCCGTTCCAGTTCATCCCAAAGGTGCTTGATGGGGTTGAGGTCAGCGCTCTGTGCTCTTGTGCTTTGTGCTGGGCCCAGTCAAGTTCTTCCACACCTCAACTCATCAAACCATGTCTTTATATATGTCCTTGGTTTGTGCACTGGGACAGAGTCATGTTGTCATGGAATAGAAAAGGGCCTTCCCCAAACTGTTGTCACAAAGTTGGAAACATACCATTGTCCAAGATGTCTGCTGAAGCATTAAGATTGCTCTTCATCGAGGATAATTGAAACTTGTGAATTCGATAATGAACAGGTCTGGTCAAATACTTTTGTCTATACCTTGTACATGAACATGTACATTCTTAATTAGAGCATTTTGAAAATCAGTTATTCACTCAAATCACAAAATGCATCGAATCAAACATCCTCTACTGAACGACACAGTACAAAAATGCATACCATTACACCCCACGCATGTACAAATAAACTACCTGGCCAAAAAAAAGTCGTCATTTTAAAAGGGTCAAATTATTGGGCTGCATCAAGCAAAGAAAACAACTAAGGAGATTTTAAATTAGTTAAAATGGATTAAGAACTTTAACACATTATTGAAACCTGGAAGGATAGTGCTGAACCTTCAACTTTGTTGGAATAAAATCATGAATGGAGATCATTTAAACACTTGGTGAAGTTGCATTGTATTAAACGTCAAAAGTAAAAACTCTTGTTAAATAATGAAAGTAAGAACATTTCTTATACGCACACAATGTGATAAACTCACAGGATTGGGACTAAACAGCTGTGAGGCTATAAAAAAAAACAACTTGTTTGTGAGACTAATCAGCAAAAATCAGCTTGAATTTGCTAGGGAGCATAAAGATTAGACCTGAACAATGGACTCGGATCATGTGGCCTTGAGTTCAGACTGACTTTATACAAGTGCTTGAAGCGTTGCACCCATCGTGCATAGTGTCCGCTTTACAAGCCTCTGGAGTCAGTGTTATGATCCGGGGTCGCTTCAGTTGGTCAGGCGTGTGCTCAGCAATATTATGTGGCAATAAAAACTCAGCTGATGACCTGAATGAACTGAACACCATGCTGTGTGCTGTAATTAAATCCAAAGTTGATTGAATAAAATAGTTTTTTTTTTTGGCCAGGCAGTGGATAAAGTGGAGTGTTTTCCGTACTACGTACTGTACAGTATACATTTGTGGTCAGAAGTTTACATACACCCATCATGAACATGAGTTTTTATGAACAATTTCATTTGCGTTACTGGGCTTTCAGTTATTTCTTTGAACTGGTTTTTGTGGCAGAATGACTGTACAACAGACATATTTCAATAGAGGAAAACCCCAAAGAGTTTAGCGCACATGATGTAATTCTTCTCTTTTTTTTTTTTTTCCTGAAATCAACACAGGGTAGAAATATACAAACCTCCAGTTAGATCATTCATTCAGTGGTGCCAAAAGACCCAAACCTTTTTAATTTGTTGAGCTCAAGGCCTTTCAACTTCCTGTTAGTGCTGATTATTGACTACAGCTGGTAAATTCACTGTGCCAACATAAAAAGGGAATGTTTTTCAGCACTAATTGAATTGACCAATTGAAAAGTCCACGGAGCTCAGCGCAAATCTGAGAAAGAGGATGATGGGTTTACACAAGTGTCTTGGAGCCATTTCGAATGCCAGTGCCTTGAACTGGAAGATGCTGGAGCATCTCTGTCACTGTCCACAGTCAAGCGAGTTTTACATTAACTAATAGGATGCTGTCCATGCTTTGCATGAAGTTGTTGGACTAAATCGGAATTATTCAGCATGACCTTAAACCGTTTGGCAGAAGTTTGAAACAAAATTGAGTTTTCTAAAAAGGACCCCAGATACACATCAAAGCTGGTTTTGGAATGCATAAAGAAGCCTAAATTTAAACTTGGGCACCGCTGACCTATCAAAAATGGGTGAATTGTGCTTAAAAGTTCGGTTTGTGACAGGAAACCAGTGAATTTAATTGAACCCTACCAATTCTGCCATTAACAGTCAAAAGTCCAACCAGAATTCGGCCAAAAGGGTTGTTTGCTAAGTGACATCACATATTCGGTGTGCTGTATGTACAGTATGCAGTAAAACCAGTATGAATTAAAAAATTGTGCACCACATTCTTGGGGCAGTCTTCTCCGGGTTACTCTGGGTTCCTAGAGTAGCTTAGGTTGGTTACTCTACTTTATGATGTGTAGCTTACTGTGCGAAACTGCATAGCGAAGTGTAGAAAAATATTATGAAACAAAGGGAAAAAAGGAACTATGGTAAAGCAGTAGGAAACTAAATAGTAGAGATGGGGGAATCATCCGAAATGGTAGAGATTGGGTGTATCGGGTGACACTTCATGCATTGCAACAGTGACTCCAAAACGCCAATTAGCCTCAAATGCATGTCTTTGTCTTTGGAAACCAGAGTAACTGGAGGCAACCCAGTAAGCACGGGGAGAACATTCACACTTCACACACACACAGACCCGAGATGGAAATCGAACCTTCGAAGTTTGAGGCCACAGTGCTAACAATTTCACCACTGTGCTGCCAGAATTGTAACAAAAATGTTAAAAAATGTATAGCAAATAGAGAATTGCAATACAAATAGAATCGGCACCTGGTTATCGTGATAATATCGTATCAGGTGGTCTCGGATGATTCCCATGCTTCCTAAATGGTGAATAGGCCAACTACTTAAATAATATAAAATTTTATTTAATTTACTCTTAAATATAATATGACATTATGAACCATTTGTATTTAATAGTTAATTATAGACAATTGTAGTAAAATAAAAAAATCTACTGTACTAAATAGTATGCCTCCTTTTTGTATGGTCGGTCTTAGTATGGAGATCTTTTTAAACAAACAAACCAACTTCAAACTTACATTTATAACAACATCCATTAATGTCAGGTTAGAACTCAGTGCAAGACAGCTTCAGTGTTTTAACTTCTTAAATTACTTGAATGTTTTATTCTTGTCTTTGTTCAAGGGCACGCAGTGGTTAAAGTAGACCGGTGTGGTGCTGCAGAAAGCCGTGTGAGTGTTCTGCTAGAATGCTGACCCAGCACTTTAGGATATTAAATAATGAGACTGGGTTTGGACCTCATTCTTTATTTGGCTCAGTTCACTTTAAAAAGATGCATTCAGGGATCACTTTTTAATTACATATGGTTTCGATTCTAAATGCGGACTTCATCCGAGTAGGCCAAACCAAACCTAGGGTTGTCTTAAGACTGTCATGTCTAATGTTTCCCTGTTTAGAAATATTAAATTGTTTGCTTTTAATATGGAATAATATTGATAATAATATTCAGAGGGAGAGTAACGAAGACGCGTTCCTGTCCGTGTGGGACCGTGTTTCTGAGGCAAACATTTCATCTGTCTGACATTGAAGCAACATCTGTGGCTCTTTGATCCACATCACTGGGGGTCCGAGAGTCTGATCATCCATGTTTGAGGTCCATGCTGGGACCGTGGCGTGAGACGCCATTGTCTCTACGCCTCTCAGCAACTCCTGGCCTGTGAAATTCCTCTCTGATGTCTCTTGAGAATCCGAGGCGCTCTTGCCTGCGTGCCTTTTATTGCAGGGAAGTCATGCGCTCTGATTTGATTAGATTGCTCTTGAGTAAATCTTCCTTGTGTGAGTTCTGGTTTGGACACATGTGCCTGTCTAGGTAAATGGGATCACAGCATGACTGTATATAATTGCTGTAAATAGGTTTCTCATATAGACAGCAGCTGGGAATCCTTTTTTATTTTTTTATTATTTTTTTTAAGAGGACGGTATGAGCCGATGTGTGGTTGAGGACGAATGAGCTGTGTGCTTCATATACTGTATGTTGAAGTCAGAGAATCGAATCGAAGTCTAATAATTGACACAGCAGGGTTTAATGCTTTGAGACACACCTATGTTTATGAATCAGGTTCTTTTTTTTAATTTTTTTTTTAAATAAGTTGAATTGAGAGTCAAGATAGTACATGGTCATTCCAAGTAAAAAAAACAAAAAAAACTATAATTCATCAGGATCTTGGATGTATAAGGTTTTATCTCTGCTTTTACATAACAAAAAAAAATCATTTAATGTTGTTTACATGGACAGTGATTTAATAATAATAATAATAATAATAATAATAATAATAATAATATTTAACTATTTGTCACATGTATTGTACAGCAGAGTGAAATTATTTTTCACGTATCCCAGTTAGGAAGCTGGGGTCAGAGCTCAGGGTCAGCCAGCTTACAGCACCCCTGGAGCAGATAGGGTTAAGGGCCTTGCTCAAGGGCTCAACAGTGGCGGTGCTGGGGCTCGAACCTCCAACCTTTCGATCAGTAACCCACAGCCTTACCCAGCTAAGCTGATACAAATGTATCAGATCTAAAGTAAAAAAAAAAAAAAAAAAAGGGTTAATATCTTTCCTTTTCTCAACATGATTTGGTTGCTAAATTTCTCCAAGTCATTTTTGCAAGTTAAAAGGTGTGTAATCTTTGTGCTGTCTAAAAATACTTCCGTTTAACATTTACACTGTTTATTGCTACTAGCGTTGATGTCATTGTTTCTTCCAGCAAATATATCTGATATCAAACCTGTGTTTACCGTCATACCATGTGTAGTCTACTTCCATTTTGTTTAGAAGAAGGTATGAGTCAAACAAAGGTTTCAGTCCCACGTTGTAGCACTTCATGGTCTGGGATGATTGTATTATGACTACCTAGGCACAATTTTGTTCCCTGCATCGGTTTTCCCAGAGCTTGCCTGCACAAGCTTAAAGCTATGTGTCTGTTACAGCTTTGCCCTGTCAGTGCTTATCTCAATCTGCTTAACGCTTCAAGCTTCCTTTGATGATTTGCTTCGGAACTATCTTTGTCCAAATATTTCTTCCATTGCTTCCTTACTAAAGTCTTAGTGTCTATGGATAAATTCAAATACGCTGAAAAAAAAATAACCACCCCCCCCCCAAAAAAAACAAAAAAAACCTTAATATCTCTGAACCCATCTGTTCCAAATTTCCGTAGACAATAGTGTTACAGGGCATACCTGGCATGATATCAATGGGAGTATTGACTGATGTTTTCAAAAGCTGTGTAGAATTTATCAGACCGTTTTTACCAACCAAGAAGACACCCGGTGGTGCAGTATTGTATTTGGAGAAAACGTTATTATCCCATTTTAAAGAAAATGAGATATCGAATCAGCGTGTGCCTATAGGATTGATTTTTTTTTTTTTTTAGGAGCCTCGTGCCTGTTGAGACGGGATTCGTGCAGTCGGTGTTGCCAGATGCAGCTGTAATGTTGAGCACTGACATGCTGATTCATAGCCTTTGAGCAATCTGTCAGTGCCAAAGGGAGGTCCGTACATGAAACTCCCTTTTAAATGTCATTCTGTTTTCATTTATTCGTAGGTGCCCAGTTTCTGTTTTCTTAATTGGATACGCTGAGAATGGATGAGGATTCTGTTCTGCCAGGCATGGATCGTGTCCAGCATGAAAGTCTGCTCATGAAGAGGGATCTATGAAGATAACCCTGCAAGTCTTCAGTCTTCTTTGTCTATTAGATCAAACGCATCAGCATACAGGAGCTTTTATAGGCTAGACAACATGTGTCATGTCATTGTAACATGCCGGTCTATGCTTTGGACCTTGTTGAGCATCGTGGTGGCGTTTGCTGAGCTGGTGGCCATCATGAGTGCTGATTGGTTAGTAGGGGTACAACACCCATCTCAGTTCAACGCCTCAGCTCCTGGACCTCCAGACCCGAACCCACCCACGCTCGGCCTCTACAGTCGCTGCATCCGAGTGTCTCAACAGAAGACGATTCAGTGCGGACCCTACGCTGCAGACTTTACCGAGATTGCAAGTGGATTTTGGCAGGCCTCCATTATATTCCTGGTTGTTGGAATCTTCCTGCTGTCCATAGTGGGCTTTCTTGCCGTCTTTAGCATGTGCTTTCAGAGTATCCTGGGGAAAAGCATCTTCAATGTGTGCGGCCTACTTCAAGGCATAGCAGGTAGGAACATCACATTTAAGATATTTTTACATATAAATATGACATATGAATGTTAAAATTAGGAATAAATCATTTGTGGAAGTGTGATACAACCTTGCATAATGTAATGTGGAGTAACTACTACGCCACTGCTCCACTGCTGAAGTGACTGTATTATTGATTAATTCAAGAATGACATTTAGAATTTAAATGTTTTGTTTAAGCATCATATCGTGAGTGTCAGGAAATTAGTACCATTTATCATCTTTAATTCACGACTTGTGTGAAACATAGAATTCTGGAAATGTTCCATTTTGTCATTCCACTCTGTTTAACACTGCAACGGATTAGGTGTTTGTTTTGCCACAGAGACACAACTGCCAATCATCTAGTATATGATCTGACACATGGCTAAACATAGCATAACATTTTCTCATACTGAAAAATTACACTGGATCAAACAAACAACAAAAGCATCAACTCGTAGCAGGTATTTTAATTGAGGAAAGTATAATATATATATATATATATATATATAGATATAGATAGAGATATAGATAGAGATATAGATAGATATAGATAGATATAGATAGAGATATAGATAGAGATATAGATAGAG
>JAOVVB010000035.1:547497-568601 GCA_028570985.1 Heterobranchus longifilis | reverse complement strand
ACACACACACACACACACACACACACACACAGACCCCTCCTACTTTCGCCTTCACAGACACACACACACACACACACACACACACACACACTCTCTCTGCTCTACACAGAAACACTGCCCTGTCATGATTCTTTTCAAAGGTAAAATGCAGGTTAATTTGTTTTATTTTTACTTCATATTTTGTGTTAATTATTTTTATGTTTGAATTTTTTTGGGCTGTGCAACAAATAATTTCAGTGTCCATTATTTCTTATGGGAAACTTCAATTTGGATTACGAGTGTTTTGAAATACCCGCTTCCAGAACCAATTATGCTCGTACTCCAAGGTTCCACTGTATATAAAAAACGACTTAAGTGAATTTTGCATAATAGGTCACCTTCAAATGTAGGTTGAAACATGCTGTTCATTACTTGTCTCCTTTTTTGGAAAAGTTTTTCTGTAGACTGACTGCTTTCTGATTATTGACTTTTCTTTTCTTTTTCTATATAGCCGAAGAAAGAGGTAGCTACTGAAAGCAGCAAAGCTCACGTACTAAAGAAAATCTTTGCTTGCCCGTACTGTGATAAGGTTTTTGCTCGTGAAGGGTGGCTTGCACCACATATCCGGAGTCATACACTTAACCAACAAAAAAGTGACATTCATTCTGATGCCATATTGCCCAATTCTACTAAGAGAAGGACTCGGCGTGTCATTACCAAGGTTAGTTTTTTTTTTTTTATTATTGTTAACTCATACAGTGTATGCATATATTGACCAGCTCTTTTACAGACTATAATCTATATACTAAACTTTTGTGAGTAAATGCAGCTTAAGATGTGAAATGATATTTTTATCTTTTTATAGATATCACACAGAACATGGCCAAAAGTTTGTGGATACCTGACCATCATTAATGTAATTTTCTGTTCCTGATTTAAAAAAAAAAAAAAGCATTACTCATTCGAGGTTTTTAAATTGTAGCTCTGCACATTGGTGGTCCTTCAGCCACAAAAAACATTAGTGATGTCAGTTGCTGATTTCGGGTGAGGAGGTCAGGGGGGTGCATCCCAAGGTATCCAGTGGGTTGGTCCAGTTGGTCGCCTCTTAGTTTTAGGGAAGGAATGTTGTAATGCTAGAGTATACAGTGATGATTTGTACAATTGTATGCATCTAGTTTTGTGCCCAAAGTTTTTTTCAACCATATAGTAGTCTGATGGTCAGGTGTCCGTAAACTTTTGGTCATATAATGTGTACACAAATATATTTTTTATTTGTGTGTATTTTGTTTTTGCTTATGAATACATTCTTTTTTGGTTTATGTTTAAAAGTACAATCTCAAAGACATTATGTAAATATGAAGTTGATATATGTACTACAAGTATATTAAATAAAATTAATAATGTACAAATATTTCTTTCTCCCACCATTACACAAAAGTACACTAATGTTTTAAAATCTATTTCTCTTTCCATTTCTGTAAACCTGTTTAGCCGTCATCATCAGAGGGTGGCAATGAGCAAAACAAAATTGCTGAACACTCATTAGAAGAAACTGAAACTACAGAAACAGTCAATGAGCAACCCAAAAACGAACCTGCTGCATCTCAAAGCATCACTATGGAGTTAAAAACAAACGCAGAAACTAAAATAATTATCACTAATAACTCTATCAATAACGAAACTGAAACCATCAGTAATGAAACTGAAACCGTCACCAACAAAGTCCCAGAGGAACCGAACCCAGTCCCTGAGGAATCTTCGGTAAAAAAAGGAGTCAAAAAGTCTAAAAAGAGATTTCCATGCAGAGAGTGTGGCAAGGTGTATCTGCTGGCCGGTTGGTTGAAGTCCCACAAGAAGATGCATAAAAGAGAGAGGATTGTGGAGGAGAACAGGAGGCAGCTAATGCTGATGAAAGAGTTTGGACAAAATGACAACAAAGAAGGAGAACAGAGCCTCATGGAGACAAATATTGTGGAAAAGAAGCAAAAGAAACAAAAGAAGAATTTGGGGCTACAGGATAGTCTTAATGACAAAAAGAAGAAAAAGAGCCAGCTTACAAATGAAGTGGTATGTTTTTTGCGTCTTTGTTTGTGTGTCTGTTTGTGTGTGTATATCATTTAATTTTGGGTAGTCTCCCACAAGCTGCCTACAGTAAGTTGCTGGAATTGTAGTGCATTTCTCATGAGAGAACTGGTGTAGCTGAGTCAGATGTGTAGGCCTTGTTTCCCCTCACACACTTTTTCAGTTCACACATTTTCTATTGGATTGAGGTCACACTACAATACCTCGACCTTATTGTCCTAAAGCCATTTTGCCACCACGTTTAAACTATGCTTGAGGTGATTATCCATAAGAAAAACCCATGTGCAGCCAAGCTTTAACTTCCTGGCTGATATCTTGAGATTTTGCTTCACATACTGTATATCCACATGATCTATCTTCCTCATAATGCTATCTATTTTGTGACTTGCACCAGTCACTCCTGCAGCAAAAGACCTCCACAATGATGCTACCACCCCATGCTTGGTGTTCTTGGCACAGATGGTGTTGTTCATCTTGAAAGCCTGCTTGATATAACACTGGTCATTATGACCAAACGGTTAGATTTTTCTCTCATCAAACCAGAGGACATTTCTCCATAAAGTAAAATCTTTGTGCCTCATCTGCAAACCATTGTCTGGACTTGTGTCAGTTATGGAGCAGTGGATTCATGCTGATCAACCTTGCAGTGTGGGAAGCTGTGAACAGGATGTTCATTACCTGTGGGGGGCAGTCATCTTTCAATCTGCGGTATTGTGTGTCTACTGAAGCCGAAAATGTGTTAATCTCTCTTAAGCGCCCATTGACAGCAAGCAAATATTAATAATAATTATTATTATTATTAGTGGTAGTGCTGTGAATTTATAATTATTATTATTATTATTGTAACATGCCCGCGCGTGTGTGCAAAAAGATGAAGTACAAACAAAGAATACGAAAGTGTATGATAAGTTAGCCTAAAACAATATTGTTTTATTGTGTACATGCGCTTTAAATATACACTAAACAATAAACACTGCCTTTTGCAAAGTGAAAGTGAGTTGCGCGTGCGCACTTTTTGATCAAAAGGCTGATAAACGCGTGCGCAGATATGAGCAGATTTATCGATAAAACTGCAGACATAATCCCCCAGAAATGCAACAAACAAAGAAATATATGCTACTCGCTGAATACAACGCTTTGGCTGCGCTTTCTCCATACATTATCATTATTAGTAGTCATAGTAGTACACTAAAAAAATGCTGGTTTTCTGTAAACACATCATTGGATTGTTTATGCTGGGTCAAAATTCTGGGTTATTTCAGGCAATCTACTGTATTTACATTATGTGTGTAAACAACAAAATGGTTCTATCTACTAAATCAAATGGAAAGTGTCAAGCCAGCAAGAGTGTTAATTTACCCACTGGTTGGATCAAATAAAATAACCCAGCACATTAACATTTAACCCAGCAGTTTTTAGAGTGTAACATAAAAAATATTCCATTTGTAAAATAGCATAAAGAAATCATAGGTTGTGTATAGAGTGATTAAAAACAATACAAAACAGGCTATGGTAAAGAAATTCTCAGACTCTTCCATTGCAGGGATTAAAAAAATGTTCTCTGAATTCCCCATTTTGAGGTTTCCCCAGTTTCGTTGTTCCTTATTACCTGGGGCTAAGAAACGTGCATCTTGGTTTATTCACGCAGATGTACCTACAGTACACCGACAGTTTTACAGAGCATGGAAATTTACGGGGTTGTCACTGAACGATTTACCCTGACAAAGAGCAATATAACTTGTGGCAATACAACAGTGGCACACCTAAATAGATGCAGAATTATTTTTTTATTGTCTAAATATTTTTTTTCCTTAACTTGTGCTACTGTTGTTTACTTACAATATTTGTTAATTTAAAAATGTAATTAAAATGATGTTTGGGCTCCGGGATTTTGAGCCTATTTCTTACGTAGTCTAATCAGAGCTCTACCGCCCGCTCGGTTCATCTTCATAGTTGGATTTGATATTTTTTAAGTTTAATACATAAATTATGTTCATAATATGAAATATGAAATGAGATGCCCTAAATTGTGCTTTAAAATTCATAATAAAAAGTTTGTCATATAGTTTTTGTAATGTCTTAACAGGGATAAAACAAAGGAAGGCTTGGTAAGTCCTGGATAGTAGGACAGTAACTATGCAAATGTCCTGATTCATGAATCTGTCAAAATATCTTCGTTAAAAACGTAAAAATGTGTCGACATTGAGCACCATCAGAAGACATAATTAAATTCTTAAATCCTCGTGTTCTGGTGTTTATGCTGTAATTTGGTCATGTTTACCCATGGGCTAAACATTTGTGGCATTTTAATTCAAATTCAACATTTTAATGGGTAGTGATCGGTGCAGACATTCATAGGGAAGGTCCTAAGCTATAAAACATATCGAACGAAACCACTGTAGGCATTTGCAGTTCCTACAGATATTAGTAGCAACAGACATGGAGGCAAAGACGTTTTATTCCACGAAGAATGTTGCCGTTTGTGCGGGCAAAAAAACAAAGGGTAAGAAAGCCTTTTAATATACTGTACAGTAGTTATTCAGTTACCGATTTTTCCACTGACTTTATTTGACATTCAGATTTTGTTGTACTTGTATGCTAATTCTTATGTTGTCTGTACAGCTTTCTGGAAAAGAGATCAAGTCGTCCCAAAACACAAAAAAAACGGTGAACACCCGGCTCGTAAAAAAGAAAACAGTATGTATTTTTCTTGCAACACCATTAAACAACCAGTACATGTCAGTGGTGTGATAAAGGTATTGAATGCTTTTTATGTTGGCTTTTACAGGCTACAGTGATCAAACGTCGGCGCCTTGCTGTAGCCAGCAGTTCAAAGGAGCAGTTATCGGCTGTGACACGTAGCCGTCTGAATTTGCAGGCCAGATTGGTTAGTGGCTTGGAAGCAGGTTTGAAGGAGAAGATAACGTCACATCTGCCAACAGCAGATCAGGCTCTAATCCATGACCCTGCTGGAGACCGTTCCACATCAACCATCGGACGCTTGGACGATGTCGATTTTGGCTTTCCACCAGCCGCCTCAACAGCCCTGACCGACCATGCCGTTAAAGTGGAGATTGATCCGGAAAATGTTGCAAACCAACAACTGGCAACTGGTTCAATACTCGACTTCCACAGTTCACCAGTTCTGGAACATTTAATGTCTTCTCTGTCCAACAACTCACAAGAACATTCAGCAGTTTCATCATTCTATTCGAGATTGCCTGAAACACCAAGAAACGCTTCGCGTTCTCATCATCCTGTTCGCCGGTCTCTCATACATGGGGTGATCATTCCTGATGTGACTTTAAATCATGTGTCCATCGAGCAAGAGAAAGAACTATATCTGAATTCAACAGGAACAGAGGGCAGACCAAGGGTAGATCGATTTGCTGTTGATTTGTTTAAAAGGTTGGTTCCACACAATGTTTACCAGAACTGGGCAGGTTCGGTGAACTATGACGGTTCCAGGGGGAAAAACGCACTGCCTTCCAATCTGCGTCAAGCAATTTCCGATGCTGTTGCTAGGAAATTCCAACCCACAGCCCGCAACAAGAAGCAAATAAGAGATAGAATTAACGAACTTCTTAGAAAGAAAAGATTGAGTTTTCCTCTTTTTTAAAAAAATGCTAACTACTCTTACTTTTGCAAAGACTTTGACTGACTATTTGCCATCTATTGTCTGCTATATTCTATATATAATAAAATTGTATTGAAACAAAATGTGTATTTTTTTTATTTAATATCAAGTTATATCCAGCAAACAACAAGGCCTAACGTAAAATACCAAACTTAATGAAGCATTTCCTTCACCCAGGTCTGTAAGGCTGATCATTAAAATGTCTAAGCTTCCGGAACATTGTTGTCCATACTTTTTTTTTTTTACATATATATAGGAGACAGTGAAACCTAAACACAAAGAGAAGGGACGAATAAAAGAATGTACAAAAAATAAACACCTTTACCGGGTTTGCCTGGTAGCAGTAGAACAGTCAAATAAATAGTTATGCATTGTGTTTCTAGACATCCTTAATTTACATTTTTCTCCTAATTATATGTCCACAAATACTTTGACGACATACACTCATCAACCATAACATTAACACCGCAAAAAATTAACATTGATTATCAAGTAAACTAAGTTAAATTAAGAGGGGTAGTTTTACTACGCTGAAGCATTTAAAGCTATTAAAAAAAAATTTTTTTTAATAAAATATTTTATTTTTGTGTTCATTGGATTAAACTAAAACATTTGTTTGTATTATTTGATATAATTTTATTATTTAATTAATTCTCTTATTATAAATACAATTCTTATTCTTTATATTCTTGTCGAATATAGTCAAATATAATTGTTTATATTTATAATAGGACTCTCTTTTCACCTTTCATTCACGATAGGTGTGAAACAAAATAGATTTATAAAAAATTTCTTAATAATGTTTAAAGGTAGCAATTAAATCAAACTTCATAGTTGGACTTAATACTTTTTGATTTAAAAAAAAATATTATATTATGACTTGAATAAAGCGGCTCAAATCGGAGCGATCTGTCGTGTTGGAAAAGCCAGCGTTTATCTAGCGAGTAGCCTATTTATTTGTTTGTTGCATTTCTGGGGGAGTATGTCTGCATTTTTATTGATAAATCGCACACGTTTATCAGCCTTTTGATCAAAACGCTGCCTTTTGTAAAGTGAAGGTGAGAGCTGGGAGTTTACGCACAAACAGCTTTATTTCATTTTTAATGGATGAAATAATTAATCAATCCTGGACAAAAGTAGCAAAAAAGCTTATTACAAAAAGCCTGAAGCACTTCATGTACATAAAAGAATATTTACTAAAAAATATTGATTTGTCTTCTGATGGTGCTTAATGTCGACACATTGTTTTAATGAAGTTATGTTGACATTCACAAATCAGGACATTCGCATAGTTAACACTATCAGATAGCCTACTATCAGGAAATGTAATTAATTTTAAGACCATGTAAACTGAGGCGTTGCCATCTCTTTTTTGTCCCTGTTAAGACCTTACAAAAACTATATAACACTTTTTATGAATTTTAAAGCACGATTTAGGGCATTTCATTTTATTATGAACATAATATGAAGCACATATACACACATTCATCATGAAAGATCTGTTGTAAAACAAAATAAAATTCATGTTTGCTTCAGCATTGGAAACACTTGTTTTAAGCTAACTAATTATTTACAATTCTTTGTTGTACTTAGTCTGGCTTTTAGATAAAGTCCCTCCATGCGCCATCCGGCGGATATTCAGTGAAGCACAACACATTTAAATAAATTATTAAATGGTGCTTGTGGGATTTAGCGGCACTGCGCGAGACGAATTGCGGCCTTTCGCGGGAAAAAGCGCGCATTCTTAATGTCCACATCTGTACGTCGATATGGGACATTTTTACTGTGAATATAGATACTGTAACAAGTTCGACCCCAAGCGCACGGGTGGCACCATGAAGCACGGACTCGAGGCGAGGTCTTACGGGGAAAAGGGTCATTTATTTAGGATATAGTAGGGAAGGAAAGGGTTAAAAGGAGGGAGGATGGAAAGAAAGGGAAGGAAAGATTGTGCACGTGCAGGTCCGGGGGCAATGCCACGCTGACATGCGGGCACACAGCTGACGATAAGTGGGCGGAGTGGCACTCCTGCACGCTCCCTCATGACGGCGCTTCTCCCGCTGTCGATGGCCGGCCTGGCCCCTCCCAGCTCTCCGTTGGTGCGGCCTCAGGCGGGAGTCCTCGCTGACGTCCGTCGGCTGCTCTAACGCAGACCTCCTCGCGGCCTTTTCCCTCGTCTGCGGCGGGGCTGCGAAGGCGGGCTCGGTGCAGGAGTGAAGGTGCCGCGGGAGCTCGCGCAGTTATTCCTCGCGCTGTCCTCAGCGCGGAGATCAAAGGGCGGAATTCCAGTGTCCTTGTTTAAAGTCCCTGGGGCGCGTCACATCGCCCCACTCGCATGCTACATTCTCCTGCTCCACCGCATCACGTTCTTCCCGGACTAAACTCCGCGCCTTGCTTTTATAATGCGGAGCAAGCCCGAGATCCTATTAACGTTAATTATCGCCAGCCGGCCCGAATAGGCGGCCCCGTCCCTTTACATACCTGCAGAAGGGGGTGCCGCCTAGCTAGGGAGCCTACGGAGTGAGCGAGGAGCGATAATAGATTTGGGCGCACGCCGTGACAAAGTACTTTCATCAAGAAAGCACATCTGTTAATATTATGTCATCTTAAACAGTTAGTAATGCTTCTAAGTCGTTCTGAATTGCCTCTGAACTGTCTTTGTTGTTCTGGTTAGGGTTTACGCAAGCTACAAAGCTGCTAACACAAGCCTGAATCCCAAATTCCTCTCTAACCCTTGGTCAAATGCACTATTTACTGTACAGCCTACATTGTTGCACTAGCTTTTAATTTTTACCGCCATTTGGGATTTAACCCCAAATATTCTAAGTTTGGAATAAGTGGAAATATAAAATAAATCTCAAAGGTTTCTCAGGACTGTGTACCACCTCTATGGTTTATTCTTATCACTGTATGGCTACGTTGTCCTGGTAAGAATTTAAAACTACTTTCACCCCTGTTAAGTTGCCAGCTCAATGCTAGTTCTGCCAGACACGGTCAGTTATTATTGCATGGTTAAGTATTAATAGTTTGGTAGTAATAAATGGTGTTTGTGGAATTGTTCTATAAAAGCAATATCACACTTGAGGTTCCGGTGTTGGACTGAATATCAGTGTGACTACGACCGCATCACAACTGTACTGATATTCAGTAAAACAGAACAGCCTCTGTTGTAATATTACTTAATTGACTTTTTACATCACTTAAATAGAACTTTCTTATAATTAATAATTATGCTGTGTTGTATTATCCAGCCATTAAACACTTTATCCAGGTTCAGGGTTCGAGTCCTGTCTTGGGTATATGTGCATTGAATTTGCATGTTCGCCCCGTGCCTGGTGGATTTTCTCTGGGTGCTCCAGTTTCCTCCCACAGTTCAAAGACATGTAGTCAGAAACATTAAGACATTTTTTTCCTCATTTTCACTGTTGTAGTGAACATTACCCAAAGCTGCTGTCCTACGTGATTTTATGAATTTCTTGACTGACACAGGCTTGCCTGATTACATTTAATGTTACCAGAATGACATGAATGAGGACATGTATAGGTATTTCTAGTAAAATACTCTGTAACTGTACATCCAGTGCAGGCTTTGTCCAATATTACATTTTTCATGTTGATTGTGATGGGATCATTTTTCATTTAATGTGAAAGTTTTTGTTTAATACCAGTCTATGACTGAAAAAGTTAAAATTGGCTCAAAGTGTAGAAGGAAAACCTAGATGGATTTCTTTTCAGTATGTTTGTGTGTGTAATGTACAGTAGCAGTGGAGAAAGGTGATTTTCCTTTTTGTTTGCATATTTCCAACAGGTACCTGTTAAAGCCAGATTTCATGCGGCGCTCTGACAGGATGTTTGACCCGTTCTCTGAGACGCCAGTGGATGGTGTCATTGCTGCCACGTGCAGTGTCCAGGTGAGAACATCTGGCCTACAGAGGGCACTGTACATCTACAGTAAACTTTTACATCACTAAGCGCTAACTGCTTCTACTTGATATACTTCCATGTCTACTTTTCTGTTTATATTTATCTTTCATAACAGTTCTGAGATCAGTCTTTGGATCTTGTTTACTGATTCTGCTAACAGTTGTATATGGTATATATTGTATATTTGCCTTTCAGGTGTTCTCAGGTCAGTTTTTATCCGATAAGAAGATCGGCACTTATGTAGAAGTTGACATGTACGGCCTTCCCACCGACACCATCCGCAAAGAGTTTCGCACCCGCATGGTGATGAACAACGGCCTGAACCCAGCCTACAACGAAGAACCTTTTGTTTTCAGAAAGGTAGGCAGCCATGCACTCACAGAAGCAAAACAGGGAGATAAACACAGCAATGTGTAATTAACCTGAAATCTAATCAGAGTTACATAATCTAATTAAGCATCTCTTTTATCTGTATAGAATGGCTTGGAGAGTGATCACACGCAAAAGCCCTCTTGTTAGCTTTATTTATAACTCAGATGTTGTAAAATATCACACTACAGCATTTTTGGCAGCACATGTGAAAGACCTCTGCCGGTGCAATGTTTCTGATGATACATACTTTATACTGTATGCTCCATGTTGTGTTCATTATCTAACAGCAGCACACATAAAAAAGCCTGCTGCTGCCTCATCATCTTCCTTGCATTCCTGTAGAGTTCAAAAATATTATACTATATTTAGAACTTTTTCATGTTAATTGTGCTGTGTTGTATGCAATACAGTAGGTCCACTTGCAAATTAATCTTAATAATTAACATGTGATACGTTCAGTAGTGTCCAAGATTTTTATTTATTTTATTTTTTTTATTTTTAGTCTATGGTCTGATTTGAAATACATAGGGTTATTTAATAGTAAAAGTTCTTAACTTTTCATATCTGGTTATCCGAAAAACTGAAAAAAAAAAAAAAGGAAACTTTTTTTTTATTTTACTAATTCCAACCCACATCCTGCTGCATTAATATCCTAATTTTGTAATCTACTAATCTTGTAATCTAATATCCTAATCTTGTAATCAGGAACTAATTATTTTGCCTATACCACTAGGGGTGTCTGTGTATCCTTCTAGGATTAGCATGACGTGTAGAAAGAGTGAATATTTGCAGGATTTATTATTGTAGTAATCAGTAGGTGAATCAGTTCGATTTTGGAATTGACCCAAACAGAGTTATAGCCAGGTCAAAAGCTCGGCAGCGTTCCTATAACAACTTTTCTTTCTGTTTGAAATGTGTATGTATGTATGTATGTATTTACTGTATGTATAGGTGTGTGAGACATCCAGTGATTTCTACTTTTTAAATTGGGACACTGGACTTTTTTGGGGGGAAATCTGTGGATTTAGATCTCATCCTCAACTGTTCAGTTGTTTAAAAAATGTGTTAAATGTAAATCAGTCTGGATAAGGAAGGGCATCTTCCAAATGTCATAAACGTTTCATTATTTAAACACAGGCGTTCTTCATTAGACTGATCATTGGTGGAAATAATCACATTAGTTGAGTCAGTTCTGGTGACCTGTTTCTAATGAAATTTTATTAGGTCTTTCTAGAGTGTTGAAACATTTTTCTACTGTCCTCTGTGCAGTGTTTTATTTCTCTGTTTTGATCATGTGACATTGCAGAATCAAATGTTTTTTTTAATATGATTAAAAAAACTTGTCTTGTCTAAATTAAACTTATGTCTGTTTCCCTATAGCAATACCTATGCAGGTATTTAAAAACATAATAGGTTCAGGTACATTACATATAGCACTTGAAAATTTACTGGTAATTTACTGATTTAACAGAAAAGTTGATCAGATTCTGAGAAAAGCAAACACTTTAGTATGTTGTCAGGGTCAGTGATTGTATTTTAAGCATTTTTATTGGTTGAAGGAATAGTTTTGGCATCTGTAGGCAGAATGTTTGTCTCCTTACTCTTGTGGTTATTAGACAGACAGCCAAGGCAAGGTAAGGAAAAGTTCAATAAATAATAAAAATAAGTAAATCTTTAAATTTTTATCAAAATCACACATTCTGAATTCATTCATTCATTCATTTGACTCCTATTTGCTAGTCGTTTGTGCAGTGTTATTTTCTATGTAATTTCTTAATTACTTCTTGCGTCACGCTGCTTAATATTGCAGCATAAAATATTTCACCAATAAAATAAGATGTGCTTATCAGTTTGTATTTTCATTTTGTTTTTTGGAAAGGTTTTTCTTGTTTGCCGAGTTTGCGCACACTGCCTGACTAGTGGAACTACAGCTGCTTCACCTGCAGAAACTAAAGATAAGGGACAAAGAAATGTGTTAAAAAAGCTAATAAGGTTCATGGACTTAATGCAAACCGCAAAGGAAATTGATCAATATACAGTATGTTTCGTTTTATCATAAGAGGAGTAAATCCAGAATAGAGAATGTGAGGGCTGGAGAGGACACAGAGCAGTGAAAACCACATTAACCAATCAATATCATATGGTGCTAATTCAAAATGCATGTTGTTTTGAGTAAACATTAACACCTTAGTATGTTGTTCGGGTCATTGATAGTATTTTAAGCATTTTTATTGTTTGAAGAATTAGTGAGTGAGCGAACAAGGGACAGAGAGAGAGAGAAAGCAAGGCTATTGTGCTGAGACCAGCAGAAAGGCAGAATCTCTCAACCATGACACCAAGACTTCAGCACAGGCCATAAATCACTGCTGCCGCAGTGCTGCGCTCTCTCTCTCTCTTTCTTTCTCTCTCTCTGTCTCACACACACACACACAGACACACTCATTGACTACACTATCACACAAACACCTATATAAGCACTGCTGTTATTTTCAGAACACTCTGCAGGTTTTAACACACATATACTAAACACACACACACACACAGTAGTACTGCCATTATTTCATACCACATACTTGTTTAGCCAAGGTTTAATACAGACGCTGACACAGATAAGTGCTAAAAGCCTTGCAGTATTAGCACCTCATATACACTGATTAGATGCTGCAATCAAACACTGCCATTGTTTTCCTTAGATTAGGTGTTTGATCATGTAGACGGAGTGTAAAATTTTGAGTTAAAGCAATGGATTATACACTGCCTGGCCAATCCTATGAGTTTTTCTCACATTGTACATGTCGAAATTTTCATACTTTCACTATTAAATATAGCTGTGATTTCTATTATTTATTTTTTCTACTAGTGATCACCATTCATATTTTTTTTCTAAAAAGAGATACATAGATAGACAGATTGTTAGATAGATCTTAACCCAATTCCAATAATTTTAAATCTCCTTAGTTGTTTTTGTTTTGTTTTATGCATGCCAACAATTTAATCCTTTTAAAACAGTGATTTTTCGGGTCCATTGCCAAAACCGTTTGCCTTGATTCATATTATGTGATCTCTGATAACAGGACTGTCTCTTGCCATTAGTGTTGTTGGCATTGGCCGTTGAACCATTGAAGGATGCCAGAAGAACTAGTATTTCAGTGGACCAAGTAGAAAAAACAAAAACAGTAGTAGAATTAGAGAAGAAGAAAATGAGTTTAGCGATTAGCCAAATATGCTACAATAGAAACTACATTGCTAGAGATACTGTACACAGCAACAGGAGTCTTCAGAGACTAAAGTACTGCTCTATTTAATGTACGCTCACTGATCTGATTAAGAAGAATTGATGATTCTCAAAAGTGTAAATTCAAAGCAGTTTCTCATCTGTTCAGAATTCATGGCACTAGTCAAGAGTTATAAAAGTCCCCCTACAAAAATCACTCACGTGTGTTGGGACGGGTTAGCCTGCCTGGTCCAATTCCTCAGTAGTGCTACTGTAGCACAAATTACTAAAACCTTTATGCTTGCTATAAGAGAAAGGACTCAGACCACATAGTTCTTTCCTGTTTTTTACATGCCCATGCAGACTCGTGTCCACCACTCAGAGTGATGACAATGGGCAGATGAACATCAGGTCTGAACCATGGAGCAATGGAAGAAGGTGGGCTGGTCTGATGAAGCACATATTCCTTTACATTATGTGCATAACTTACCTGGAAAAGAGATAGCACCAGGATGCACTATTGGAAGTAGGCAAGCCAGCAGAGTCAGTGTGATCCTCTGGGCAATATTCTTGTGTCCTGACATTCATGTGGATTTTACTTTGATATTACTTAAACGCTGCTGCAGACCAAGTACATTCCTTTTTGGCAGAGGTATTCCCTGATGGCTTGGTCTCTTTCAACAAGATAATGTGCCCTGACACACTGCAAAAAATGTTCAGAAATAGTGTAAGGAGTAAAGAGTTCAAGGTATTGACTTGGCCTGTATTTGACTTAATGCTCTGGGAAATGTTTTGGTAGAAAACTTTTATCCTGTCATTCACGCGGATGTTACTTTGACATGTAACGCCTAACTAAAACCTGCTGCAGACTAAGTACTGTACACCCCTTTATGGCAACAGTATCCCCTAACAGAGCTTTTGTATAGCTTTACCTCTGACTGTTACGAAGTGCTGAAACTGGAGACTCCTTCTAAAAATGCTAACTGTATCACAGATATTAAAACAAATCTGTAAATGTGGTTCGTGAAATATTTTCTCCCATGTTTTGCTGTTTCGAAAAACTTTTTGTTTGTTTGTTTTTGAATTATCATCTGTTTTGTTGTCCTGTTACTCAGGACCGATAAAGGCACTAAGACAAATGCATTTACAGTACAGTATCTTTGTTTGACTCTGATAAATGACCTAATGACACCTTTTACAATCTTACTGTACCTACTAACTAAATCACACGGATGCTAAAACAGATCGATTCCTTTTTTCTCTTCTCTCAGGTGATTAGTTCTATATTTTTACCTCTGGCATTTATTTCTCACTATGTCCTCTTATCTTTCACCAAGTTGTACTGTATATCTGTAGCACTGTAATTTCACTCTACGCATACTTGGCCCGCAGGCTGCTTAGAAAAAGAAAAACACATTTTAGCAGTGCAGTTTTAGATAAAGGGGTCATGATATAGAATATAGATATACGATATAGAAAGCTTCACTGATAATGCTAATGATATATGTTATGAAACAAACCTTACTACAACAGAGTGAGTGTGACCTTTTTTTTTTTGGCATGTAAGGGGCATTTTATGGATCTTAACTCTTATATCTACAGTAGACTTATGCACATGCATTCATAGTCATGTAGTTAAAACCCAAGGATTTTTGTTTAATCCAGAAGACATATTGTACTGCATAACATGATTAATGTCCTTAAAAGTGTCACATCAGCAGTCATGGACGTGCTGTGAGGGTCTATGACGGATGTTTTTTTAAAAAGAAAGATAACTCTCAGGCCTAATAGATTAGATAGTCTGATTTAAATCCATTTTAAATGCATCTCTGGTGCATTTACACATGCATTGTTATTTAGATTATTCCTATTCATACATAACCAAGATACTTCAGCTGCATGAAATGATCACACATAAACAAGATGTCTTATGCAGAGATATAGAGATAAAGATATCTTGCATCCATCAGCCGAAGCTGAAATATGGCGTGGGCAGCTTCCATGTTGTAGTTTTATTAAGGCTGATGCCTTTAAATTTCATGGTACACATTAGTTTTTCACTTAGTACCATGCTGCTTTAATAATAATAATAATAATAATAATAATAATAATAATAATAATGCTGATGAATGTAAAATCTCCATGTCTTATTGTGTTATGGGCTTTTCCTCTGTATGTCCCTAGGTTATCCTGCCTGAACTGGCTGTGCTGAGAATCGCAGTGTATGATGATAATAATAAGCTGATTGGTCAGAGGATCCTGCCGCTGGATGGCCTGCAGGCTGGCTATAGACACATCTCTTTGAGAAATGAGGGTAACAATCCACTCTCCCTACCCACCGTCTTCTGCAATATCGTCCTCAAAACCTACGTACCTGATGGCTTCGGGGGTAAGGAACTACACAAAATACACACACACACAGAGTTACATCTATATTGCTGCTATACTGCATCACAATGGTGATTCTGCTTACATGGACTTGTTTTCTATATTTTGTTTTGAAGTTGATCTAGCTGCATGAGCCTCTGCCTTGGATGGGGTACATGTAGTTGATTATGGATAGACGAGTAGGGTTTAGGTGTTTGTTTGTTTCTTTCTTTTTTCAAATTACACATCGCATCAGATTAAATCCACTAGTAAGTGAATTCCTTAAAATACATATTATTTCTCTTGAAATGGAACCCAAATCTACATTTACAGGATTGTAATAGGCTGCATAGGGGCAAGATGTTCTGGTCTGCAGAGACTTTAGCTGTGGTACCAGGACAAAGCTGTATCACCAGCAAGCTAAATATGTGTTGTTAAGTACAGTTATAATTTATAACTCTACTAGTAGTACGCAGGGACATTTAAGTCAAACTGGGACTTTTAAATGTGCAGAATAACAGAACACATTAATAGAGTAAAACTACATGTATTTCTTTATATAATCCCCTGCTACGCTAATGCACTTATCCAAGCATTTCATTAGTGCTTGGGTACTATTAAGATAGAAAGTTTTCTCAGTCATGATCACACTACCTCCTTCACATCTGAAATGCTGGCCCTCAGAAACTCTTTTAATGGCTCAAACATGTGAAAATAGCTTGGACTGAGGTCAGGACTGTATGGGGGATGTGGCTATAACTCCCAGACGAATTCCTGTAAAGTACAGTGGGCAGTATGAGGTTGTGCAATGTCTTGCAAAAACAGATTGCCTTTGGTAATCAAACCAGACCAATGTTTAGTGCGAGTGCTCCACTCACTAAATGTTCACAAGAATGACTGCAGTGGGCTGCGAGTCACCTCGCCAGAATCGTCATTCAAGGATATTCTTTCAAACGTTTGCACCATTCAAATGTTTTATTATGGATTATAGCCTCTTCACCGTACTGTGTTTAAAGTGTAAATGTAAATCAGTTTTACACCTTCATTCACACGACACTTCCTCACAAGTCCTGGTTTGACTAGAATGCATCTCGAATGTGCCATCACCTCACATTAAAAAAGCAAAAGCAAAGTACTTTATGCAATCCAAGAAGAATAAAGCAGAGGCACACACACAAACACATCTGCAATAACTCCAAAGATAAACTGTATGTCTTTGAATGTTAGAGTATCTTCTTCAAATGTGCTGCTTTAAGGCTTAATTTTGGCCTCGATCTTTGATCTTAAAATTGAAGATGTGGTCACATCCTATCAGGTTTTATTAACTCAGAAACAGGTATTGATCAACAGCTACAGAGCCTAATAAAACTATTATTGCTATACTTATGGATGATATAAAATTGTACAATAAGGCAAATTTAGGTACTTCCTTGTTGCATAAATATAGTAATGAAAGGACAAGTATTCACTGTTCAGCTCTCTGGCCCCGCAACACCCACCTCAGGTCTGTGTGTGGAGTTTGCTTGGTGGGTTTCCTCCAGGTACTCAGGTTTCCTCCTACCGTCCAAAGACATGCAGATTAGGCCAATTGGTGTTCCCAAATTACCATAATGTGTAAGTGAGTGTGTGGGCTTGTGTACTCTGTGATGGATTGGCACCCCGGGTGTGTCCGACCTCATGCCCCCACCCCCTGGGATAGGCTCCAGGCCTCACATGACCCTGCACAAGCGATATTAGAAACGAGTGAGTGAGTGAATTCACTGTTAATAGCTGCATTAAAATTACCCAAGCATTAGTTTTAATCTCTTCTTTTAGTACAATAGCAGTTGTTTAACAGTTTGTTTGTTTTTTCAGCATTATTTGTAGCTTATTCATGTCCTGGGCACGGTGTATGCTCACATTTTTCAGCACCCCATTTCTTACAAATTTCAGCATTAGAGTCCTCGACTTTTGCATTGAATACTCGAGTGGGCAAAACAACCCAAAAAATGACTCAGTCCACCTACACCTCCTCCCCACACACACAAGTAGGCTGTAATACTTAACACAGCAGGCTGCATCAGGCAGAGTCATTGCTTTTGAAAATTCTGTTATTTTGTGCCTACATCTGTCACCTTTTGGAAATATGAAATGGTATTTTATGTAACGCATCAGTATCAGGTCTTTTACACCACTATAAGACTTGGCTCAGTGATTTTTTTTTATTCTTACTGTTAATGGAAGAAAGTCACCAACCTTCAACCAATCAGGACAAGGAAATGCCTCATTATAGTTCCTTTTATAGGTGCTGGGAAAACTGTTTTATTGCCTATCAATCACGTTGGCTGTTTATTGAGAAACTCTAGCTCAGGAGATCTTGCTTACACAGTGCATATATGGTTTGAGGACATGGTGTTTGAGTGCACACTCAAGGGAGAGTGGGTGTTTTTGCACCTTGTGGTAAAAATAACAGTTAGCCTCTTAATATAGTATAATATAATACCATTTAGCGAGTTTACCCCTGCAACCACAGTCCACCTCTGGCATTTGTTTGAAGCACTACATGTCCTGACTGTACTCAGAGCACATCTCTGCCCTGAAGCCATGACCTAGATCTATCCAGATGATGTGTGTTTGGGAGACCATGTGCCAAGTGTCTCTGTAGACTCCCTCACCCTCTAGTGCCCTTCTGTTCTTAAAGCACCTTCTCAATATGTGCCCTTTTAACGAGACAAATAGATTAGGTGTTTTTATTTAAATGTTTGGCTTGTTTATGCAGAGATCATTAGGGTGGAAATGAATTCACATTGAGCTCTTGAATTGTCAGTGAATGTAAAGAAGGAAAATTGAGGACTTGAGCGTAAAGTATACTTTTTGGTGTGTTGTAATATGTGTGAAATTTGTCAGAAATATGTTCTGCAGAATGGGTTTGCTTTCTTATACAGAGTGCAAGCACAGTAGCATGTACTGCAGATATTCTGCTGTTATCTTGTATAGTAATGTGACCATATGTTAATTTATTTATTCATCTTTTACACCACATATCCTGTACAGGGTTTAGGGGGGGCTGGAGCCTGCCCTAGGAGACTTTGAGAACAAGTGGGTTACACTCTGGACATTTTGCCAATCTATCCAGAGGGCGGGCACACACACATACACTACATGCAATTTGGGAATGCCAATTATCCTAACCTGCATGTCTTTGGACTGTAGAAGGAAACTGGAGTACCGGAAGGAAACTCACTAAGGACAGGGAGAACAAACTCCACGCACACAGAACCAAGGTGGAAATCAAACCTTCAACCCTGGAGGTGTGAGGCCACAGTGCTAAACACTATGGCATATGCCATAGTTATATATGTTGCTTTAATTGTAACAGGCAGGGTTTTGATTGTAGTCCACAGGAACCAGGGGAAGGAACCCAACTCACTGCACCTCCATCAGAGACAGGGACAGACCCAAGCATAGACTAGGCCAAAGGTCCAAAAATAAGCTAAGCGCTCAAGCCCAATGAAAGTCCGGGACAAGTCTAGAGAATAAATACAGAAATGCTTATGATGGAAGCTTAGAAAGCTGGCTAGAGAAGTCAGAAAAAAAAGTAACAGAATGTAGCTATATAGAGTTACCAGCATTTACTGTACTTGCTAAGAGGTTTCATACACTGAGACCTAGCAAGTTTGACTAACGACTGAGCAGTTTGTAAGAGGAGAGCTCCCCTTAATTAGACCTAGGCTTTCTAAGAACTGCTGCTGTAATCACGACGACTTTCCCGTGTTTGTCCCATGAATTTTATACTGCACATGATCAGACTGAACATACATTTAGTACCAATTGATACAGTTTCCAGTTTTCAACACTCGTGCATTTTAGCAAACTTGGCCTTATATATTTCTTTCCATTTTTCGATTATTTAGTTAATTATTGATTTTGCTGCCGCATGTTGTACATGTTGTAGATTGTACATTTCAGACTATATCACTTGTAAAATCATGGAATCAGCCCATTAATTTGCCTTTTAAAAAACCCAAAGAGAATATAAACTATTGTGCATAGCCCAGGCTTGGATTTTCCTCTTTGTTCTTTCTCATCGAGCAGCAGAGCTACGAGTACGTAGGTTGGGTTCTGGAGCTTCATGATCTCGCCTTTCCTTTGAGATGTTTTAATAACATGCATGAATATGTGCGTTTGATTAGCATGTCCTGAATGCCAAGTGAGTCCTCCTGCTCTGCTGTATGTTATGAGAGGTTTGTTGTCCCTATGTTTTTTGTGTGCTCGTGCTTATTTTCTCTTTCAGCTGGAGCCTTTGTGCCGCTGGTCCAGCACTCAGTCTCTAATGAAGAGCACAATTTATTCATGAAGGTGCTGGCTGAGGACAAGAGAAGACAATAAACCACAATAAATATCATTGACATTAGAGCAGAGATCTGTTTTTGTTTTTGATTTAAAAAAAAAAAAAAATTTTCAGTTTGTTCTTTTCTGTTTTATCACCAGAAGTGTTGTGATTTCTTGTTTTTAGCAAATTCTCTCTGCAAATATTGCTTTTTCGGTGGTTCACTTTAGTGTGTTTTCTGTTGTTTTCTTATTTCCAGCTATTGTGGATGCACTCTCAGACCCAAAGAAGTTCCTTTCGATAGCAGAAAAGAGAGCAGATCAGATGAGAGCTCTTGGCATTGAAACGGTATGCTCGTTGTACACACACTTTGCTCTACTGCTTTTGTCTGTGCAGTAAGCTTACAAAAGCTTCTAGAAATCTGTAGTTGTAAATAATTTTGTCTTGGTGTAGAGTGACATTGCAGATGTGCCAAATGAAATGTCCAAGAATGATAAGAAGGGCAAAGTGAATCAGGTAAAGGCGAACGTGACGCCTCAGACCAGCTCAGATATGGGTCAGAACTACAGCACCACTCAGAACAACAGCACTGAAACCAAGAAAGGTGAGGCTGAGCACTACAGACATCTTACTCATCTAAATAAGAGTCACTCACCTGACATAATTTAATACAATCATAGCACAAATATGCTTCTACTGTCATTTAGTGTCATTAGTGTCCAGACAAGGGCAACATTGCTCGATCCAGAGATTAATTTATTTAACTAGAAATTATATTACCAATAAGCTGTAGCACCAGTTATGCATGTCTTTTGTAATTTTAATTATAATTTAAACAAAACCATCACATTGCAAGTCCCATGTAACAGTATTGGAAATCAAGGTTGATATGCTGTATATTTTGATGTATTATCACAGATTCTGCTTTGATGAACCAGGTGACCATCGAAGACCTGAAACAGATGAAGGTGATATTATATTATATATTATGATATTATATTAAGGTGATATACAGTATGTATAATAATAATAATAATAATAATAATAATAATATGATGATGATGATGGCGGCACAGTGGCTTAGTGGTTAGCACTGTCACTTTGCACCAGGTTCGATTTCCACCACAGGGTCTCTGTGCATGTAGTTTGTGTGTTCTCCCTGTGCTTGGTGGGTTTCCTCCCACAGTCCAAAAACATGCAGATTAGGCTAATTGGTGTTC
>JAOVVB010000035.1:473687-499502 GCA_028570985.1 Heterobranchus longifilis | reverse complement strand
ATATTTCATTTTGTATGCAAAGGAAACTTAAAAATATAATATTACTTAAAAAATAAACCATGGGGAAATTTTTGTATTTGTATTTTTCCAAAATCAAATCTCTAAGCTGAGCTTGGGATTCAGCCAGAACATGGGATTCATTTTTTTTTATGTAATATGATTATTTGGAACAAACAGTGCCAAAAAAAAAGGGGAAAAAATACTTTGTTTATGCAGAACAGATACAGGAAAGAAGCTGGCTGAATTTCAGATGGATTCTAATGCAACAACTGGCAAAAATATGATAGAATATCAGAATAGTTGAAGAGATTTCTATGCTAAACGTTGTATAATAATATAATATAAATCGCTTTTGCTATGATATATTAATATATATCGCTTTGCTATGAAACTACCAGGAAACTATGAAATTTTGAAAATTTATAAAATTCTAAGATCAGAACGATTTTTATTTTACAATCATTATTGCAAAAAAAAAAAAAATCAGTTATCAAAACAAAATAAGAATTTTAAAAAGTATATTTTATATATGATAAATTAAAATGTTATTGTAATGTATTATATTCAGATTAAATAAACTAAAATAAAATGTTAACATATTTTAATTAAAAGTTTGCATGCAATAACAAAAGACAGAATAAAAAAAAAACCATTGGTTTTTCCTTACCCCAGACCAAATCTAAAAATATATGTTTTCCAGGCTAGACTTGTTTGCTCTCTAGTTACAGACATTTTATAATCATTAATCAGTTTTTAGGGTGTTTTTCTTCATCAAGTGAAAAACACACTTTTTCATGCCATCTCACAGTAAGCGTGTTAAAAAAGCCCAAATCCACCGCTATAAAGATGTGTTAAAGTTACTCATGGAGAGGCTTTGTGGCGACCGAGTGGCCACAGGAATGTCTGCAGCAGCAATCCGTCCAAATACAACTCAGCTCCAGCTGTTTAGGACAAATAAAGGAGTATTAAACTGCTTCTGTCTGGTGCATTTGTGTCCTGAACAGGATTTTATCCAGGTTTTAAGCAGGTACTGTACATGAATTTGTTCAGGGGATCAGATTTTTTTCTCTTTTACACTACATCAAGGATCTTTCATTCAAACTGGTGGTCATTTTTCGTCCAGTGTTAGTTTGCATTCCTATTTCTGATCATATTGGCAACAGAAATGACACACCTAGCTAAAGAGTGAGTGAAAATGAATTATTTGATGATGAATCAGGTGTAGTCATTAAATAGCACTAATGTTGATTGTCTGATTTGTCTAAAAAAAAACTATATTTCTTACAGGTTTTAAATGATTACAAACTACTAAAAGTACCTAAAAACATTGAAACTTGTCTTATTCATTGTTTGTAAATGTTGTGTCTAATACAAAGCATTCATCTGTTTTTCCTATACGGTATGCTAGAGCTGTGCAATTTAATCAATCATGTAATTCAATTGCTTTCGGTGGTCAATTCAATTAACTGAACCGTTGGATCAGGGTTTATTTCAGAAATCAATTCAGACTTTTTAAAAACTACTTAGGTAACCTTACTAATGTTAAATGATATAAAATTGACAGATTCTTTAAAAATACACCACAGATTTTGAAGAAAACAGAATCTGCTTGTATTTTTAATAAATACTTACGTTTTGCAAGAGTATTGTTTCTTCTTTTTTTTTTTTTTATCTATGAGCAGTTGGTGCAATTCTACCTCCACCTCTACTGGAGTGTGGAGCAAGAAAAAAGATTATTGCTTTATACGAGACAGGACATGTTAACAATTTGGAACAAAGGTTACACATAATTTCAGTGTTTATTAGATCATTCAAAACATGTAAGAAATACGGCTGCTTAGTCCTTGATGCTATTGAATCTAATCAAATAAAAATTCTTAATGCCCATAAATCTAATCAAATCATTTGGACAGGTCTACTCTTTATAGAAGCTTCTAACATGCCCCACCCATTTTACACCACTGTAGATTATCAGTTCATATTGAACCTGATGATCGCTTTGTGAAGTTGCGTCACTGCTGGTGAGAACACAAATGCCTTTATTGCATCTATTAGCTGTTCATGACATCAGCAATCCAATGAGATAAAAAGAGTTTACACTGATTCTCAAAACTCCAACAGTAGCTGAGTGATCTGATGTTTTTCTCTACATCGTTAACGTTTCACCTAATTATCAGCTAGACTAACATTTCTGATTTTGACTTTTACTTGTCAAAAGTCAGCAAAACAAACTATCCATCTTAAACCACAAATAAAGGAATGATCAGTGAAAACACACACTTGCAAATGTCACACATCCAGGGGACAAAAGCACACCTCAAAGTACACATCAAGCTAGATGTCCAAAGGTTAGATAGACAGATTGAATACTTTATTAATCCCCAAGGGAAATCATTCACAGGTCATAAAACTGTGAGCTGAACATCTATCAGAATTATACTTCTGCTTGTGCTGTGATCTTTAAAAAATAATAAAAAATAGAGAAATATTTTGTAATGTTCTATGTCATAATGTAGTAATAGTAGTTTATGAACATAAAGGTACTTATATGGAATGTTCAGGTTTGAACATCAGTGGATGTAGTAAAAAAATATATTTGAAAAAATAATTTTTTAATGTTTTGTTGCAGTGGCTGAAAAATACACAGTCTGGGCCTATAAGAGCTGTCTCTAGGACATTTCTGGAAAGCCTACATTAACAGTACATGTAAGTGTAGATGGATAAAAAGCATGATGTTCTTTAATTAATAGATATACTGATCAGTCATAACATCAAAACTACTGACAAGTGAACAACACTGATCATTTAATTACAATGGAACATGTCAAGGAACGGCATATATTAGGCAGCATGATACAACAGTCTGTTTTCAAAGCAGGAAAATTGGGCAAGAGTAAGGATCTACAGTAAGTGACTTCAAAAGGCTAGATGACTGGGTCAAAGCAACTCCCAAACAGCAGGACTTGTGGGGTGTTGCCAGTTTTCAGTGGTTAAAACCTACCAAAAGTGCTC
Source organism: Heterobranchus longifilis (assembly GCA_028570985.1). Lineage (NCBI taxonomy): Eukaryota > Metazoa > Chordata > Actinopteri > Siluriformes > Clariidae > Heterobranchus > Heterobranchus longifilis. The sequence goes on along the minus strand of JAOVVB010000035.1, from coordinate 496,490 downwards.
CAATGAAGGACAACTGGTGATCTGGGCCATGGGCCCCCAAGGGCCACTGATGCACATGGAGAATGAAAGCTACTCCATCTGTTCGGATCCCACAGAAGAGCTACTGTAGCACAAACAGCTAAAAAAGTGAATGCTGGCTAGCTCTGACAGAAAGAAGTCAGGACACACCGTGCGTTGCAGTTGTTGTGTATGGGGCTGGGTAACTGCAGACTGGTCAGGGTTCCCATGTTGACCCGTGTCCACCTCCAAAAGCTCCTACAATGGGTAAGTGAGTACCTGAACTGGACCATGCAGCAATGGAAGAAGGTGGCCTGGTCTGATAAATCATGTTTACTTTTATATCATACAACTTACACGGAGAAGAAATAGCATAAGGATTCTCTATGGGGAGAAGGTGAGCTGGCAAAGGCAGTATAATGCTTTGGGCAGTGTTCCGCTGGGGAACCTTGGGTTCTAGAAATCATGTGTATGTTACTTCGACACCTACCTAAACGATGTTGCAGACCAAGTACATCCCTTCATGGAAACAGTATTCCCTGATGGCAGTCCCTTTCAGCAGGATAATTCACCTGACATACTTCAAACATTGTACAGGAATGGATTGAGGAACATGGATTGAAAAGAGTTCAGGGTGTTGACTTGGCCTCCGAATTCTCCAGATCTCAATCTGATGGGATGTGCTAGACATATAAGTCCACTAATGTACTGCTAATGTCTTGGTTTTGATACCACAAAACACCTTTAAAGGTTTTGTGGTGTCCATGACTTGACAGACCAGAGCTATTTTGTTGTAATTGTTGCCAAATTTATGTGGTAAAAGTGGAATAAAACAATCTAACTCTATCATATGCCATGCCACTACCCTGTCATTGATTATTTTTCTTCAGAAGCATAACCCTGTTATCACTGGTTTACTCACAGCGGTGGACAGTCTGGATGCCAGTGTCATCTCCAGGTTTCCCTTCAGACCCAGAAGAGCAGGCACCAGGATAAAGACCTCGTTCACTTCGGAGAACACCTTCCAGTGCTGCAGGGAGACACAAAGAAAATAAAAAGATCCTTTAGTGCATACACATTTCATACAAGATATGATAAAAGACAATGCAAAAATTTGCAACAGCCCGTAATACTATCACATTTGTCATTTTCAAAAACATTTTTCACTATAAAAATGTACTGTTAAAAGAGAGATACATTTTCTTAAAATGTTCTACTTTTGTACTTAAATCTATAGCTCTGCTTCCATTTTCTTATCCACTTTCTGCTGATCCAGATTCCAGTAACATAATTGGGCGAAGGTGGCTATAGAGTCATCAATGATCACATCCATTTGAACCTCATCCAGCTTTTATCCTTATTAAATAGTTGATGACTGGGGTAACTGGCAGCAAGTAGCACTTTTTTCTGGCAGATGCAATCTAGCAAGAGCCCATGCAGATCGATAAGTGGAGAAAGTGCTTATCTTTAGAACTCATCCCACTGGCACACTACAATTACAGCCCTGACTTTGGACAACTAAATCAATGCAGAGGAATCACTCGAGGTCTAAGAGGAGAGAAAAGCGCTAACGACATGCGTAATCTTGTACAAAAATTGTACATAAGGGTTTTCTGCTTGGCCAGCTGCAACCAACAGGCATTTTTTTCTCATTCATTGGCAATACAGGGGCCATTTGTAAAAAATAAGGTCTACACGAATTTGAAATTGGCCATCTGCCATATTGGCTTAGGTTTCCTCTCCTCTCTGCTCCTCTTCTGTCCTCTCTAGCTCACTTGCCTTCTGAGATATATAATGATGTCTCCGGGGAACAGCACTGCCTTGGCCAACGCACCCTTAAAGCCTGTGAACCTGCAGGTTTAGCAAGGCTCAGATTGCATGATCTCTAAAGCTCCAGTCTATATAGTCACAGAGGAATTCAGTGACACATCACTAGCAGAGAAGTCACTAGCATCATGGTGTCACTGCACAGTGCTGATCTCCATGACTCATCATGTTGATGAAAAACTAACTAAATTAATATTTACAGAAGACTTCAAGGATAGTATCATGTTGTAAATGTCACACATAGAGTTTTTTTTTTTTCCTACGCTATGCTACAGCTGTGCAAGTTAAATAATTATGTAATTCAATTGAGCTTTTGTTCGTCAATTCAGTTAACTGAACTATTGGATCAGGGTTTGATTCAGAAATCAATTCAGACTTTTTTTTATTGTTATTATTTAGGTAGCCTTATTAATGTTAAATATAAAATTGACAAAATCCTTAAAAATACACCACAGATTTTAAAGGAAACAGAATCTGCTTGCATCTTTCAGAAATACTTACGTTTTACATTATGATTTCTTACTTTTTTGAATTTCTGAGCAGTTGATGCAATACTACCCCTACTGGACTGTATGGTATGGACTATGGAGCAGGAAAAAACATTATTGGTTTGGTCATTCACACACTCTATGTGTGTAAATGACCATTTACCAACACCACTTGCACATTAAAGGCACTTGACTAGGAGTTATTGCCACATCCCCCATACAGTCCTGACCTGACTTCACTTCCAGTCAAAGGAGTTCCTAGGAGGCCAGCGTTTCAGACGTGAAGCAGGCAGTCCAATCATGGCTCCGGCGTACTGAGAAAACTTTCCACCTTAATAGTATCCAAGCACTAGTGAAACTCTGGGATAAGTGCATTAGTGTAGCAGGGGATTATATAGAGAAATAAAGGGAGTTTTCACTTTCATAACTGTGATCTGTTATACTGTACAATCAACAGTCCCACTATGACTTGAATGTAGGGCTGCAACAACGAATCGATAAAATCGATAAAAATCGATTACTAAAAGCGTTGGCAACGAATTTCATAATCGATTCGTTGTCACGTGACGCGGAGACATTTGATTATTAAAAATAAACTTTAGTATCCCATCTTTGTGTATAAACAAATACAACTAGCAGCTGAACTTTGGTTTACAGCATCATAAAAAAGTCCTGTACCCAGAAACCGGGTATGATTCATTCAGTCATTCTTTCATTGACTCAAAGGCGGAAAACTTCACTTCCTGATAACTAACCATGCTTTCCCCCTACAGGAAGCGAGGGCTACAGTCTTTCCTTTTAGTTTGGTTTAGACAGCAAAACAAGATAATGTTAAAAACAGCACAACAAAAAATAACAAAGATTCATCCCTGATAATAAGTAAAAAACATTCTGTGGAAAAACAAGGAGATTGCTAAGAGTGTTGAGAGCACAGTGCTGCCTACGCTTGTTTGTCTGCACCGATTCCTGTAAGAATGGGGTGACAGCCTGGATGTGGTAGACCCAAAATGGCTTCCTGTGGGAGTGCTGAGACACCGGCTGGTGTGAAGGTTTGATGTTGAGTCTGTTTTCCTCCTGGTATAAATAGGCTGAATGACTGTCTGGACTGAACACTTCTCCCTTCATGTTTTGGTTTTGATTTATTCTGTCTTGACCAAACCACCAAGCCTTTGTGACAAAGCCTCTCAGAGATAACAGAAATAACTGTTGCTAATTCTTTATTAAGGATGTTAATCCGTATCTGTAGGTTCCCTAACATTTCTGGTCTAACACCACAAATCCAGAATAATAGGAATATGGGAACAGATTGAAATTGGAGAAAAATTAAGAAAACCAAAAGATCCAAATCCTTTATCCTTTATTTCCGAACATTGCTAGCATTGTGCTTGCAGGTCTGAATAGAGCTTTTACAGATTGTATGGTAATTTCTGACTCAATATATATCCTCATGATCCATACTTGCTTTTGATATGACTGATAGGATGGATTTATTATTATGAATTTGCTTTTAGATTCAATCCCTGAACTGATATAAAGAAATATATGAAACACTGACAGGATCTTTTCCCCATAATGCTTAATTTTAATATATTTCACCATATCTACTGTAAGACACATAGAACCTTATCATAATATTTTACAGGTAAAAAAAGGTATTGATTGATTGAATGGGTATTGATATTGGTATCATATATTCTAATCTATTTTTTTTACAGGTGTATTGTTTTTATTTTCTTTACTCTGTCAATCATTTTATGCCTTATTTTAATTTTAACTCCCCACAGTGTAAATCCTTATCAGGCTCTGGTTTTACCCTGTCCCATTCATACCCACTACAGAATAAAGAATAAAGTCTTTTCCAGTTTTTTTTTCCATTAGCATAAAATGTTATGCTTTTCACATTTTTTCCTTAATAAAATTCTGACTAATACTATACCATCATCAACATCATAGAATTTTTACAGTAAATGTAAATTCACCACTTCCAAAACACAACAAATACCATATTTGGGCAGGGGTAGCTCAGTGGTTAAGGTTCAAAAGATACCAGGTTCAAACCACACAACCACTGTTGGGCCCTTGAGTAAGGCCCTTAACAACTCTCAATTGCTCAGATGTATAATGAGTTGTAAGTTGCTCTGGATAAGGGCATCTGCCAAATGCCTAGACGTAGATATCCACCATTATCCTGAGCAATTCAATACAACATAACTGACACATGGGTAACGTTTTTATCCTATCTACTATTACGATTTCTCATCTGTGATTCACTCTCCGATTATCGAAGAGAGAGTGCATTTGGCTGATGATGAAAGAAGTACAACTTAGCGTAAACAAGGCGTAAGATACTCAACCTTACAAAATATTTTTCCTGTTCCGTACAGAAAGACAGGCAGATGTACTTAGGCTTCAACCTGAAATAATATCACTGATTACATTAAAGCTGCTCAGCTTATTTTTTGCTTTAACCTTTTAACTATTTCTACAAACTCTCAAACCGTCAACAATGGGTACTTATAACAGCGTTATAAATGCATTTGAAACCATCCTGGGCAAATAAGTTTTACAAATTATTTTATAGTAATTTTTTTATCTAAAATGTTGCAAGTGATTTTTCAGCACTTATGCTTTGTCCCATTTTTCTCCTCTAAAGAATAAAAAGATTATAATGTATTTAAATTGCAAGTACTTAGTAAATAAAAAGTTAACATAAAAAAATCTAGATAATTTTTATAATCTTAGCATGAGAGGGTTTAATTGTGCTTCATGTTACATTCTTAGTTAATTTCAACAAGACAATTTTGCCATTTCATACAGTATTTGTCAAAAGCTACTGTATGTGACTGAAACTGAAAAAAAAATATTAATTTAATAATCAATTTGAATGTTACTTTATGTCCAGATGTCCTAGTTTAAAGAAAGAACCAGTTTATGACTCACAGAGATACGCTTTGATAATCGGTTGACACATCGATTTCCCATGTGGTTCAGGAGTTAAAACATGCACATGAACAACGTCAACCTAAAAGGAATGGTACAGCAATATGTATATACTTACTATACAAAACATTTTTTAATCCCATACATTTAATCCCATAAATACATTTAGACTTTAAATAAAACGTAACATTAAAATGGAATGTTGTACTTGAAATACCTGCAAGCAACTTATCACAAAAACATCCCATCATTTAAATAAGCAGATGCAGCAGTCCTGAAACCTTCTCAGTACCTTTGGACTGATTTAGTTGTAAATTAAATAATGAATAAAGTAAAAAAAATAAATGTGCCATTTCAACCACAATTTTATGGTTTGTAATGTGGCTTTTTGGATGCCACCGCATCATACTTATAAAAAGCTCTTCAAAACAAAATAAAAAGAACATAAAACAAAAGCACAAAAAGTCAACAGGGAGTAATTACAGAGTTCTCTCTCTCTCTCTTTCTTTCTTGCTCTTTCACTCACTCTGCAACTTTTAAGATCCCAAATCACTTGGCTTTGCATGAATCCGCAGAACAGCTGACCTGCTGTACAAACAGCATGCATGAAAAGTACAAGATTTATGTAAAAGGACTGTACTTTTAGCAAAAAATGGACATCACAGTTGGTTGAAATGCAGTTCTTTCTAATGATTTTGCAACTTTCGCAACAAAAAGTGTACCAAAAATGTACAAAAAGTTTTTTTTATACATTTCACTCTGACGGAAGTTGCTTTTGTAGACATTCTAGACTTCAATTTGTCCATGTCCCTTTGCGTTCAATTTTTGTCAGAGTTTTGTCATGTTTGCATAGCACTTTACCACCAGACCTAATACCTGTCATGATACAGTTTGAATGTGAAAAAAATCTAAATTTTAGTTCAGAATATTTTTCACTAAAATGTCTTTCTTCTGCGTGCTCAAAAAATAGACTTATATTTAAGTTTAATGAAAAGAGTCCAGTTACAGAGCCTTGTTTTTTTTTATTCAGAAAGCAAAAAAACATGAAAGGAATGTAATCATCAGCACCTTATAATATTAGTGGTGCCAAATTATATTCAAATAACGGTCCATTTACAGTAAAGCTGTAAATGGACCAATGTGTTAGCCAATGTGGGGGAAAAACCATGTCAATGAGCAACATACTTGGATCAGTATCCAAGGGGTTTTTGTGGTGTGTAATGTAAACACTTTGACAATTATCTTTTCTATTCATGGTATACAGAAAGGCCAATTAGTATTGAAATGGAAAGTTATGGTGTTAGTAAGCTGGTTGGAAGACTTTCATTGTTGTTGGTCTTTCGGCTGCTCCCGGCAAGGGGTCGCCACAGCGGAATACCCAGTCCGCACTACAACTTGGCACAGGTTTTACGCCGGATGCCCTTCCTGACACAACCCTCCTATTTTATCCGGGCTTGGGACCGGCACTGCATGGCAGGCGAAACACCTACCACTGAGCCACCAGTGCCCTAAAAATGAGAAATAAATAAAATAAGATATTTAAGATAATATAAAATAATAAAAACAAAAATGAACAGCGTTCTTTCGGTTAATTCTGAACATTGAGAAAGTAGTAAGGAACTTTTGTGGTTCTTCACAAAGTTTAGTGAGCACGAGTTTTTGGAAAGAAAGGGGATTTTAAAAGTTTGCATTTGTGGCCATAAAACTTTCAATCAAAATATAAAAATTGACAACCCATCTACATGATCTGTTATTATCACAAAGAAACGTGTGTTGGACTTAGTGACTGTTTCTCTTGGATTTGATAAACTGCAATAAGCCATGTTGAACTGCTTCCAGCTCCATCTGCATACATCTATGGTTTGAGTGAAAGGGAAAGAACAGAACACATGATATATAATTTATGACGTTTACTGTCTTAACCCATAAAGTATTGCTCTTAATTTTTTAATAAGTTTTATTAATAGTGAACAAGCAATATTCCACAACTACAAACAATGTATTGAAAGTATTGAAAGATAGTATAAGGGGGTATCAAAAAGTTTCGAGATTTGCACGCCACAGATTTGGTCGCTTTCGCCATAAAGACCTGGCAGTAAAATTCACTATTGATGGTCTGGTCAGGGGATGAAATTTTGATGCATAATGGCCCAAATGTGGAAAAAGATGAGGACCATGAGCTTGGTGGAGCTTGCCTCGCCTCTTTCAGTCATGGAAATGATGGGCTCTATCACTGTGTCGACTGTTGTTTCATCTCAGGCTCATACTCATACAGCCAGCAGTGTTGATGGTTGTTCTCCCACCATCATCATCCACAAGTTGCCGAATTGTTTCTCCCTGTGACCGTGCATGTAGCCTTGTGCTCCCATCTGTTGGCATGTTACAAAACTAGTCTGAAAAACTTTTGATACCACCACGTAACAACAAACATTGCAATAATAAAATGCTAACTGAATATATATGAGCTAAACTACTCCAACACCATGGGATAAACAATATTTTTCATTTGGTCATTTGGCATGAACATGTAAAGATTTTAAACAAGTGATATAAAGATGTAAACATTTTGACCATGGGAGAAGCACTGGGTTTTCGACAAGTTGATGCTGACAATTTTAAGAGATCGCCCAGGAGCTTTGTTAATAGTCATGGCAAAGATAAGACAAACTGGAAATTGAACGCATCTATATCTAAATAAGGTTAGATTATTTGGCAAATAAAAAATAGAAATAAGCTTAGAATATAGTTTCAAAGCACAGATACTGTGGTGCATCATTGGCCCCCAGATGCACCACGCAACCTGTGTGCTTTTTTCGAGCATGTTAAGACTCCAAAAAGCGTCAATATAAAGTTGATATTACTCAGAAAGTTATTAGCCACTTTTTGGCATAAGTTTTTGGCATAACCTATGTGCTGATTTTCATGACTTTTTGAGCATGTTAAGACCCCCCAAAAAATCTAAATTCCTTGCCTGCAAGACAGCTCATGACATTTATCACTTTTTTCATTTATGATTCACATATCCTACAGTCTCTCATCAAAATAATTCCAGAAAAAAAGTGCTAGCTCTCTCCAAATGATTTCTCCATACATTTTTAGAATATATTCCATGACTCCCCACTTCATTTATTCCACTTTGCAGTTTCCAAGTTAGGGGTTTAACATTTTCCCTGTTTCCCTCATATGCAAAAAGTGATTTCCCCATATCTGCTTAAATATTTCCAAAAATACAATTTATCAGCGAGCAACAATCAGTGGACCCAAGCACTCTGCGCCATTGCACAACCTGCACGCTTCACACAATATGATGTAATAGGGCTGATTACATGGCTTGGGCCCTAACTATTTGTCACATCATCTGTGTGTGTGTGTTTGTGTGTGTGTGTGTGAGAGAGAGAGAGAAGTGAGTGTGTTAACATTTGTGATGTGTGTGTGTGTGTAGAATAGGGGGAATTTTATGTTAGGACCTCCAAAAAGCTGGTATGTGTGTGTGTCTGTGTACATGTGTGAGAGTGAGAGACGTAAGTGTGTGAGTGTTAACATTTGTGATGTGTTTGTGTATGTGTGTGATGTATGAGTGTGTTTATGTTTGTGCGTGTGTGTGAATGTTAACATTTGTGATGTGTATGTGTGTAGAATAGGCCGCAGATTCTGGAAAAAAGGCATCACACTATGATGTTACTCAAGGTGATGTCACTGAACATAATGTCACTCAATATAATGTCACACAGAAAGTTATTAATCACTTTTCAGCGCAAGGTCATGGCTGACCCGTTTGAGATATCAAAAATCCCTCTACAATTTTGCATTCTCATCCTATGATCCCTGGTGACAATAAAATCCCTAGGAGGAGTGAACGTTCCAAAATAACTGACTTCCTCTTGAGTTGAGCCCATGACATGCAGCTCGAAAGTTGTTCAGCTCAATGACCTCTAAATGTGTACTGGGTTTCACATGTTATGAGCTATGCAGCATAATCTCGTGCGAGGGCCCCGTGCCACACGACTTTCTGGCATCCTAATGGCAGCAGATTTTAACCTGTCTGCCAATTTACATGAGTTTTTGACCATGTTAAGATCCCCAAAAGCGCAAAATTGTGGAAAATAAATCCTTAGGAAAACAAGAGGGTCCTGAGCACCCTATAGTTCTTGGGCCCTAAAAAGCAAGAGGGTCTTGCGCACCCCATAGTGCTTGGGCCCTAATAATAGGTAAGAGTTGGACTTACAGTAACACACTCGCCTGAGCTGTCACATTTTCTACCTTACACTGGGTTGATACATCTGAGCCTATCTTCACCTGAATAGTTCTTCCATCCAAAAAGACCCTATTAAACATTTTCCCCAATTCTCATGTGCATTCATGTGCATTTAGAAATCCCTCATTCCATCTAATGATGGTCTGGTAATCAAATAAAGTTATTATTACCTCACAGTATGACATAAAAGTTGATGATGCCACCTACCATTATAATTGATTTAGGGATGCCTGTGACACGCTTGTAACAGAAAGAAGGCCTAAGATGAAACTAATTGTTTAAACACCAGTCAAACATAATTTTTGTTTTATATATTAGATTTAAATAGGGGCACTGGTGGCTCAGTGGTAGGTGTTTCGCCTGCCATGCGGATGCGGGTTCGATTCCCAGCCAGTGCCCAAAACCCCTCAGCCACTGGATGCAGTGCCGGTCCCAAGCCCGGATAAATGGGAGGGTTGCGTCAGGAAGGGCATCTGGCATAAAACCTGTGCCAAGTTGTTGTGTGGACTGGGTATTCCGCTGTGGCGACCCCTTGCCAGGAGCAGCTGAAAGACCAACAACATATTAGATTTAAATACTCTATAAGGAATTGAATTTTTATATTTGTTCATATGTAAGTAAAGAACCTGAACTATCAAATAAAAAATGTGATCCATGCATTTTTCAAAGAAAAAAATGCAATTTAGAAAGAGTGACTTCTTTTGAATGGTGTTATTATCAGCGCTCCAAAAAAAGCTTTCTGTGAGAATTGCGGACATGGCAGATCTTTAGGCTAACTAAAGCTTGCTGTGAAACTGTGAGACAAGCTTAAGAGACAAGAAGCTGGCAAAAAGTCACAGGATAACAAAAGCATCAGGCTATAAGGAAGATAAGGAATGGTATAAATAAATAAAAAAAGATGTAGAGTGTGTAAGAGACTTTTTTTTAAACCTTTTTCTTTTTATCATAAACATGACATTGACATAATGAAAATCTAATTCTTCACGTATTCATTTTGTTTTCTTGTTTAGGAGAGATTGACTGGTTTCATTTTATGCTGTTTTTTCATTTAAAGTTTTAGAGAATTTTATTGTGTTAATATTAACATACTGTAGATTATAGAGATACACAAAACAGGACAAGTTCAACAGTCAGTGTTTGTCCATAGAGTTTCTGCAAGTGACTTGAGGACTGAGGTTGCTTTCTTAATGCAGCCATATTGCCAGTCCAGCACAAGAGGAAGATTGTAGTCAGGGCTTAAAATTGACCATGCCGAGACTTGCTTTGTGACGAATTGCAAATTTCTAAACGATTCTAACAATTTTGATCACCCTGAGGTGAAAGGAAATACTTTTGTGATGTGATAAATACGTTTCACTGCAATCTGTTCAATACAAACAATTTTATTCTTTGGTTCATAATTATTACCCGAATTGATAAATGGCAAAACCATCACCCTAAACTATTAAAACGTCAAAAACAGTACATAAAAAAAAAAAAGATGTATCAAATTTTACCCCATTTTTAGGGACCATTTTTAGGCCTTAAAGCAAAGAGCATTTTTTGTTTTGCTGTTTTTTAATAAGACATATATGGCTCAGGATTGTGCAATATAGAGTGACATATACTCACTTTTAGCACAAACTAGGCAACATGATGAACTGAATTTTATTTCATTTTAACCAACTATACAAACATGACTGAGCAAATGTACATAATCATGTGCTTTTATTGTTGTTTTCATTTGTTTCTATGTCCAAAAAAATAATATGCTCATTTTGAGAGATTTTTGTGATGTCATTCCTTCCCATATTCCCATATATTTACATTCCCAATCTAAAAAAATTCCAGGTTATAAAAGCAATGATAACTTTCATTCTGCCTAATATATATAAAAACCCAAATGCACAGTTTGATGTCTAAAGCCTCCTTGTTTACACATAATGGCAATAGTTTCATATAAGCACATAAAGTATATATATTTTTATCATCATTGACTTATTCTGTGTTGCTGGCACAGATCTGTACCGCTTGGGTTTTAAGGCTTAAACTGGAGTTATGTTTAAAAGAAAGTTAGTTACCTGCTCTTTGTTGGAATTATCTGATAATGATATCTGTATCGATATGAGAGAGAAAAAGCCTTGCATAATGTTAGTTAAGTTTGACCAGCTAGCCAGCTACAGTAAGTTACATCACATGCGTTTGTTAGTACGGCACTGGGCGAGTTTCAAAAGTGTAAAAAATTTAAAAACGGAAAAACATTTTATCCATAACCTCATTAATATGTTTAACACCGACCAGAAAATACTAACAAATGAAATGTTAAATCAATCTCTTCTGTCTTGCTGTAATTTATTCAAGTACATTCACTGTAGAAAGAGCAGAAAGTTACAGGAGCGTAAGTGATAGTACAGTAGGGTTTGTGTTCAATAACGAGAACATGCATGAAATGTTCACAAACGTACGGCAATGAAACGGTCTGATGAACAGGCAGACACAGGAGAACAGGGACTCTATCACAGGATTAAAGATCACAGTATTGATTTTAGACTTTTTTTAAATGAGAGATTGATAAAAAGTAGTTGCAAAATAAAACATCAGGCACATTTTCCCCATATGGAGCCTTGTATTATTATAGGAACAGCAACACAGAGAAAAAAAATCTGATGAATATAAATGATTAGAAATGAGAATTCGACTGTGTTGTGATATAAACAGTAGGAACACGACCGGCATGACACTGACAGGGTATAATTCATTGTTTAAATGACATTTGCCTGTTAAATATAAGTGCTGCTATATAAGGCAAGACACATACAGTTCTCAGTGCCAGTCAGCAAAGCCAAGGAACACTAACCCAGTGACCAGGAAATTAATGTCATACACTGCGTCTTGAATTGTGAGCTCTCTTTCTCTTTCTTTCACTCACACACACACACACACACACACAGACTGCCTAAAATAGGCCTATCCTCTCTGGAGACAGAGCTTAAACACTGCCTATTCTGCAAACCTGACACTTGAGCATTCAACAGCTATGGCCTTCACATTTTTTCACATAATTACATGCAGAGATGAACTATAGCGGGACAAAGTGACCAACAGTAAACTCGAAACCTACTCTAATGTAGTGTGCATGTGTGTGAGTGTGTGTATGTGAGAGAGAAAAAGAGAGAGAAAGAGAGAAATCACTGATCTCAATGAACAACACACCTGTGTGGCTTTGGCTTTCCTTCCACTTCCTCTGGATTTAGCCTCAGCTGGTCCAAACAACTGGCCTTGCTCCGTCTGCCTGGCCCATGCCAAGAGCCTCTGCACCTGCTGCTTTTCAATGCCTATCTCTCTCTCTCTCACTCTCTCTGTCTTTCACTCTCTCACTGGCTCTCCTTCTTTCACATGCATTAGCTCCATCTGCTCGCATCATATGTAACCTCATGCAGCTGCCATCCCATCCATACTGTGGATACTCAACGGAGGCCAACTATCAGATTTCCCTCCAATCACGTGATGTATGCTGTTGCCCTGCTATTACTGAATCACTAACTCTGAGTGCTCATCTGTCTACACTGTACTACAGACAAGCCTCTATGTTCCGATGTTGCACTAATCATGCTGGTACTTGGAGTCAATGAGCATGTGAGTGTCCATTTAAGGTGTGTACATTTAAGGAGTTTTTTATTATACATAAAGAAGAAAAATTAGAGTTTCAGTTTTTGGTTTAGTAATTTGTGTTTTCAGGTGCACTTAAATTGGTGCAATTTTCTGTACCGATAATAGAACTGTGTTATATTTATAATGTAGAGCTAGTATGTATAAAACCAACACTTATAAAAATACTACTCTTACACTTCTTAGTTTTACAGAAATTATTTTGGTATAAGAATACTCTTAAATGCATACGTCTTTGTGACCCGTCATATCAAGTCACACAGGTTAATTTTGTGCTACGGCCAATAGTGTGCCATGGGTGAGTATCAAATCCTCAATTTCAGCCCAACTCAATTGATAAAAAACGTATGTTCCTGATACTCCAAACATAATTGAGAATTTTTTTTAAGCACCGTTCCACTGGTGAAGTTTTTTTTAGGGGTAGCAGGGAAAACTTGATGGCAAAACGAGGCTGAGGGTCTCTCTTTCTTACTACATCATAGAATCCTCATTTAAATATTCTAGAAATAGCATTTTCAATGGAGTTTAATGCAGCCACCCGCATAAACAAACTCGCACTGGCCATATCTCATTTTTCACCTTACTGAACCAGGAATCAGAAAATATGCATAACTTAAATACCTAAAATGTGACATGATACCTGATTAGATGTGATGTCACATTTAGGAGGTTACTTTAAACCGTTTAAAGTGACAGAACTGCATTATCTATAAAGGTGTATTGTACACAATTGAGCTAATTTAACTAAAAAAGACATTATACTTTTTGGTCATTAATGAAATATCTATAGTAACATTCTAAGAAACATTATTCTGGCATGCTGAGGCATAGCACACACCACAGCCCTGGCTATTTCATCATCATGCTGGTTGGAGTTTGCCTAAACTGAGGTGTGACTCACATGTGCATGATTCCTTCATTACACATAAGCACACTGTTTTGCACAATATCAGCAGGAACAAGGACCTGTATTAAGGCAATGAGCCATTGTCTGACAGTTTAACTTGACATGTCACAATAAAAGTTGTTGTGAGCTGTAAAAAAAAAAAGGGAAATTAATGGAAATGCCATTTGAGGTCAATATCAATACAGAAATTGAGTAAACATAATTGATTAATTGTATCATGCTTTAAACCCTCCTAAAAGTTTGCTTATTTGTTTATTAATTTCTTTATATTCATACTGTATGTAGGAGCATCTTAACTGGAGGTGTTGCTTATATCAAGGATTACATTTCTGATGTATATTTATGAGCAATGAGTATATTTATAAACATTATGAATCATAAGTGTAGCAAATAAGGGCTTATCTTTCAAACTGTAAGCACATTTTTACCGTATGTGGATTGAGTTAATGAAAAACTTATTTTTATAATTTAAATCAATAAAATAAAACAGTAAATAAAAAGAATGACACAGTAGTCACTGATTTTGTGTCTCTTTGCTTAATAAGTCTTTAAAAGTTGTAAACATTTAAGTAATTAATAATAATAATAATAATGAGAATAATAAATAATAATAATAATTAATAATTATTATAATTAATAATAATAATTAGTATAATTATTATAATTATAAAGAATAATAATTATAAATAAGTATTAATGCTTATTAATTGTTAATTATTATAAGTAATAATTCAAATAATAATAAAACGTATGATAATAATAATATTAAAAATACTACTACTACTACTACTACTACTAATAATAATAATAATTATTATTATTATTATTATATTATTATTATTATTGTCTGAAAATGCAACTTAATAACTGATTTGATGCGAAGGGTCAAATATTAGTTTTTAGCAAAACAACAGGAAACCATAGTGCAGTCATATATTTCCTTGTATAACAGCTGTCTTTATTAATGTCGGTACTTTAGAGCACTTTGCATGCATATTTTATTATTTGGTATAATAATAATAATAATAATAATAATAATAATAATAATAATAATAATAATTATTATTATTATTATTATACCAAATTATAAAATATGCACGCAAAGTGCTCTTTCATATTTTTGAACAAAGAGAGGAAAAACCATATTGTTAAATCTGAGGTTTGCTTCTAAATTGCTTGCTTCTAAATCATACAGTATATCATTGTATTAGCATTTTTTTCCTTTTTAAACTGTCCCTTGCTTAAATTGTCTTTTGTCATATGTAAATGCAAATGATTGTGTTTAAAGGGTGGTCTTTATGTTGCTTAAAAAAGTTTAAATGCTCCTACTCAATAAACATCTAGTATCCTCAGAGGCGAATAAATCTTATTTGGAATCACAGGCATACTGTATGGATCATGTAAATGTAAATACAGTCATTTTGACTTAAGTTATCTCTTCTATATATGGGTCAACACGGGTAAATCTGAATAACTCCACATTCCACTAATGAAGTGTTTCTGTTTTTAGATCATTCATGAAATACATAAAATATGCAAAATTAATTACTTTACAGTGAGTTCTAACAACTTCAGCTTAAATGCATTCCTCTCCCCAAGGCAAAACCAATATTGTCACAAGTACCGACATTAATGAAGACAGCTGTCATACAAGGTAATATATGACTGCACTATGGTTTCCTGTTGTTTTGTTAAATACTTACAATATTTGACCCTTCACATCAAAGCAGTTATTAAGTTGCATTTTCAGTGATTTGGGTTATACATATTCTTAGGTTACTGGTTCAATAAGCTCCATTGTGATTTCAAGTTTGTTATTGTATTATGTCCAGTTGTTAAGATATAGTCAGTGCAAATATTTTTTACGAGAAGGGCCTCGGACAAAATCCATTAAAATACTAATTTTATAACATTTAAATGGTGGATTCTGTTATATAGTAGGGAAGAAAAAAACCTCATAAATGTTTTGACACCAGGGTTTCCCTGCTATCCCTAAAACCAACTTTGTAGTGAAAAAATGCATAAAGCATAGTATAAATTAAACATACACCTAAATGACCAAAATACTGACCATTTAACATTTACTAACATTTTGGCAGACACTTAATGATGTGTGAAAATGATTTTTCATGCTCACAGAACCACTCTTACAAAATGTGAATCCTGAAGTGTGTCCCCAGGGAAGAAAAACTCCATAAATGTGATACCCTGGTACATTCAGGTCGTCAGCTGACTTCATTTTATTGCCACATAACATTTCTGAGCCTACACCTGACCAACTGAGACCACCCCTGATAATAACACTGCCTCCAGAGCCTTGTACTGTGGGCAATAATGCATGATGGGAGTGTGCCTCCCTTCTTACTCTCCAAAGTCCAATTATGGTTCCCTAGCTATTTGAAGTGTTTTTTCCTAATTAGTCTCACTAACAAATCTTTGTATGGCGTGTAAGTTTTGACCGGAGGTCCATCCACGGTCATAAAAATAGGAATAAGTATAATAGTCACCATTAGCCCCCACGGTCACTAGTTGAACAACAGCGGGTCCTAGATAGAGAGAGATGAAACTACCGAATAAACATTGAAATACTGTTTAACTTGTCACGTCATGTCTCATGCAAAGCCATAATTGGCATAATTTTTCCTGCCAAGCTTCTGTTTCACCCTCCAGTCCTGTAGATGGCAAGATTCTCTCGCAAAATATGAGTATTTGACAAAGATACAAGTGTTTTAAGGAGCTTATCAGTTTAGTGCGTTTCACATTTGGAAGTTTAACTAAATAATTTAGTGTGAATTGATTCTAAATAGAAAACTGACCAACAAAATACTGATTAAATTGCAAAATCGATTTTATCAGACAGCTACTGTATGCGAACTAATGCACAGTGCATTACAAGTAGATACAACGTACTGTATGTGTTACAACAGTGTACTCATTCACTTCCACTCTTCCTGCCACAATAAACTAAAATAAAAAATAAGCTTTGTATAAATTACAACAAAGAACATCACAGTCTGACACAGAATCTCAATACAGCACAGCAAGACCTTAAAGTGTACAATAATAATGAAACCTTATTGGTAGTTTTCTACCAATAATCTGTGAGCTGAGATTCTGCTAGTGCATGCACTGACGCACACTCACCTTAGCAATCAGGTGACAGGAAAAACTTATGAGCTATGTCATTTGTTGCACAATAAAGAGAAACATACACATACACAACATTAATTCTGAAAAAAGTTATAAGTGCATATAAAGCCACATCTTTAGATAAGGTGAAAAAAAAAAAACAAGCGTTGTATACAGTAAGTCAACGGCGATATGCAGGTAGGATTTATCTTTCCATGGGAATACTGTAGGATGAACACTCACGAGATGGACACAGTTTTCTCTCTCATTCTCTGTACTCCCTCATTACCTCAGGAACGGCACACAGACAAGTCTGCCAACTGCAGGAATGAGCACATCATTCATGTGTCAGTGCAGAGAGTGGAAAAAGGCGGGTGGGGGTGGACGGTTAGCTGAGCCTTTCTAATATTATACACAGCTTAAACCCAGAGACTTACTCCATGCTCCTGATAAGTGCACTCATTCAATCACACGTAGGGCATTAATATTGATGTCTGCACGGGTCTTTCTTTCTGAAAGGTATAATTTAAAAATATGTCATGCAGAGAAATACAAATGTGCTGTGGGAAAAGCTACTACAGAAGGTTTCTCTTTCAGGAAAAATGCTCCCAGATAAGCTCCTTACAAAGCTAGAACCATGACAGCACTAAACATTAATAAAGAAACCATTTTTCCCCTAAAAAGTGGTTAGCACTGCTTGATGGTTAGCACTCCAAGGTCATGGGTTTGAGCATGGAGTTTGCATGTTCTCCCTGTGCTTGGTGGGTTTCCTCCGGGTTCTCCGGGTTCCTCCCACAGTCCATAGACATGCAGATTAGGCTAATTGGCATTCCCAAATTGCCCATAGTGTGTGAATGGAGTGAACGAGTGAGTGTGTGTGTATATTTGTGTGTTCCCGGCTATGGATTGGCACCCTGTTCAGGCTGTACCCAACCTCATGCCCTAGGTCTCCTGGTATAGGCTCCAGGACACCCCCATGCTGTATACAGAATAAAGCCGTGTAGATGACTAGTGAGTGAGTGAACATACAGTTGTCATCATAGAGGTCATTTATCCTTTTACTAATTATGTTTAAATAACTTTAAAAGTCTTAGTGCTATTATTTTCTATTTCTTCTTATGATTATTTTTTTTCTTTTATGTAAAGCACTTTGAATTACCATTGTGTATGAACAAATAAACTTGCCTTGCCTTGCCTGTTTATCTTTTTTTTTCCATCAATGTATTAATTCATTCATTTTTAAAGAACTTATTATTAGAATTATTTTAGAACATAAAATGCACTCGTTATAAAAACACAGAATGAAATGAAGTGACGATGGGGGCCCGGTGCTGTAGCTTTACACAGCCAATCAGTGCTAATCTTATCATGTGATTACACAAAGTTACACACCCCACACAATCAGACTTTTCAAGCTGATATCTCTTAACCCCTATTTTCATTCTGCCTTATCGGTAGGCGTGTTATGAGACTGAGTGTAATGAACATGAACAAAGTGGGTTATTTACTCTATTGTTCTCTTCACCATGAAGTGTGCTTGAAGGAGAAACTAAAAGCTGAGAACACACTGAGCACACACTGGCTAATTAAAATATGAATGACACAAAAGGACAGATGACACATCATTTTTGTCTCTCATTTTGAAGGATACAGATACAGCTTTTCTGTTTGATCCTTTCCAATCCAGAGGAAATGCAGCACGAACCCAGTAAAGCATAAAAGCTTAATAAAATATTGAATTAGTCTAAAAATATTTAATTATCATAATCATTATTATTTTGGTTAATTTGGTCGATATTAAGATATTATTGAGATTATTTAACACCATATTCATTGACTTTGGAAACATCATGTATTTACTAAAGTACAAAAATCTTTTTAATAGTGAAGTACTTATATTAACTATTAATACAGTAAGAACTACAAAAAGCTTAGAAAAAAAAGAAAATAATAATAATAATAATAATAATAATAATAATTATATAATGGGGTGCATTTATAGTATATCACCTCTGGTGATAAAAATGTAGGACAATTTTATTAAAACAAAGTATATGCATATATAGTTAAGTTACAGAATGAGTTTTAGTGCTGATATTTGGCCTGTTTTTTAAATGAGATTTTTGGGGGAATCACAGTTATCTGGCAACGTAAGAATGATTCAGCGTTATCTGACAATCATGAAGAGACTCTGAGGACACAAAAATATCAGGAATGAGGCCCAAAACGCTTGCAATATGATGCCTATAATAAACTTATCCACAGTTCACTTGCCGATCATGGGAAAAGATCTGTTCTGATCATGGATCAACTACAGTCTGTCATCACTAGCTTTTAGAGAAGGACGATCGCGAAAGATTTATAACATAATCATTTAATCGTTTTTTTGTTTTGTTTTGGGAGTCAAAATCGATTAGCCCTTGTACATATGTGCAATTATTTTGATCTGTTATTATTATTATTATTATTATTATTATTATGATTATTATTATGCTACTAGTTAAATTGATGACATACAGATATTATACACTGCCTGATTAAAAAAAAGGTCACAGACTAAGATTTCATTCAGTCACCTTAGCTTTGATTACAGTACTCTCAGAACCACTCTTTTACAATTTGCGTTCTGAAATATGCCTCCATCAGGGAAGAAAAACTCCAATGATGTGATAACCTGGCCATTCAGTACATTTAGGTCACCAGCTGACTTCATTTTATTGCCCATAACATTGCTGAGCCTAGAACTGACCAACCAAAGCAACCCCAGATTATAAAACTGCCTCCTTGTACAGTGAGGTTTATACAGTGGCCACTCTGCATGATGTGTGCATCTCTTTATGCGCCTCTCTTCTTTCCTTTATGCAGTCATCAATCTGTCTGCTTGGGTCAATCTGAACTCATCAGACCACATGACTCTTCTCCACTGGTCCAAACATCAATCTTTATGCTGAAGATTGTTGAAGCAAACTCAATAATTTTTCTGATTAGTTTTTAACTCTTTCTTATGGCCACACAGCTGTTTAGTCCTAATCCTGTAAGTTTCCATCACAAAGTGATCTTTACTCATTATTTTTTCCGACCACATTTATTTCACAAAGTTGTTGGTTCAACACTATCCTTCCAGGTTTTGATAATGTGCCGAAGGCTTCTTAACCCAGTTCCACTCACTCACTCACTCACTCATTGTCTATAGCGCTTAATCCTGTATACAGGGTCACGGGAGCCTGGAGCCTATCCTACGAGACTAAGGGCATGAGGTGGGGGGACACCCTGGACAGGGCACACACATACAGTACACAATCTGCATGTCTTTGGACTATGGGAGGAAACCGGAGTACCTGGAGGAAACCCACCAAGCACGGGAATAAAAGGCAAAATCCATGCACAAAGAGGTGTGCCAATAACCCAATTTCTAGATGCAGCAAGTCAGATGGTGTCAGATAGTGTATTTTGGTCAGATAGTGTATTTTAGATGTCCTATCCAATATGACCAACAGATGCTCTTGACATATTTAAAGTCAATTAGGTGAGGTAAGGTAATAAATAAAATGAATCCTGGTCAAATCATCAAGTCAACAAAGAAAGAGACATTTGTAAAAAAAAAAAATTTGCATTGATTTCTTCATTACAAACATGTACGTGCTAGTAGTTATGAACATGAGCTAAGTCTCAAATACTCTTCTCATACTGCTGGTGCCTTGCCACACTGCAAAACTGAGTTAGGCATGGTGTATTATTTATTCCCAGATGTTGTACTGAAAAATCACAAGAGACACTTTTGACACTGTTGTTAATTCAGAAGAGAAGTGTCAGCCTGGTCTAGCTAGCCAAAGAAAAGGAAGCAAGGAGAAGGAGTTGGCTGATGTACTGATCAAGAAAGCAAGAACTGAAAGCAAGAACCATTGGCTGTTCCTCTGGACGTAGGGGAAAGGGTTAATGACATGAGATCCTCATGTCCATGAAGTGAAAACAGTACTGTTCTATTTATTAAACATCACCAACTTGCACATTCTACATACTCAAGAACAGTGTACACTGCAGGTTATAGTGCATGGTACATCATTTGAGAGGGCTGAGGTCCTGGAGTGACTCCGTCCCACATATTTGCTCACGTTATCCTGTTCTAAATATATACTGTACAAACAGGAGGTCTCCAGGACCAGAGTTGGAAACCTTTGCTTTAAGTAACCATTTACATATTTGAAATCCTTCTATATTAAAGTTCATTCTTCCATGTAATATGGCTTGCTATAGCAGAGCATGCACAATAAAACAAGCTTAAAAACTTAAAAAGTAATGGTCCATGCCACAAGATTAACTTTTGCATGTCGTGATGTTTATCATCATCGAATGACAATGTTTCATCCTGTGACATGCTTATAGCAAGCCATATAGTATTATGAAGCATTCATATAAAGGGCTTATAATTACATAATCAAATACAATACATAAAATGTTGCTACACATTTCATGGTTTAGAATATGCGACTACGTAAATATTATAGCATGCATTTTAGTTTCCACAGTGTATGAAGTGGTTTCCTCAGACCTCTCTCGTCACAATTCATAACAATTATTTTGAAACTAGAACTACCCACAATGCAAGTTTCCAAGCAGTGAAAAACAATAAAGGTTAAAAAAAAACTGAAGGAATATTGTAGCTAAAGGAGAAAAAAGGATCAAATAGGGAAGGAAAAAAGGGCATACTTTTCGCAACGCTGATTCAGATGACCGGACATTCTTGGGAGATGTCTGTGAAGAGATCAAGAGAATTAATGTCTTGTTGACCGCTCTTCAGAGATATCTCCTATGGTACTGTACTCGACTACAAGTGTCAGTTAATTTTCTTTTCTTTCTTTGTTTTACCCGACCTATATTCTGCCTGGTTTCTGACAGCCTTAAAGCCTTAAACCTGTGTTGCCATCCTCAATCCTTATTCTTTGCCTTACATACTGTGCCCTAATTAGCTCACATTTAGACATTATACTATACCATTTGACTTCAGATTTAGCATACGGTAGCATGGCGTATCTTCTTAAGAGTACGTGAGTCGGTATTCCAAAAAGTCAATGACTGGGTAACAATAGAATTAGTTATATAACCAACCAAGAGGCCAGAAATTTGCTTATTGTGCTGCTACCACCACCATGCTTCTTTGTGGGGGTGATGTTCTCAGGCTGTTGTGCCATACTGGATTTCAATTAAATATATTATTCAGGCAAAAACAGCACTTGTTACGTGTTATACATGTTTACGTCTTCAATATTAAGCCTGTACAAACAATATATAAATAAATACATAAATACAATTTTAGAATTATTTCCAAACATTATTATTTCAGGAAAAAAAAATCTTACGCTAAAAAAATCTGTAGGCTAGAAAACTTATAAAACTGCACAAACTCATTTTAGCTTTGTTGTGATGACCAACTTACACCATTACACCAATAATTTACTTTGTTTCATTAATTACTGTTTACTGCTTTTAACAGTGCATCCAGAAAGCGCATCACTTTTTCCACACTTTATGTCACATCCTTATTCTAAAATGGATTAAATTCATTTTTTTCCTCAGAATTCTACACACAACACCCCATAATGACAACATGAAAA
>JAOVVB010000035.1:463061-473068 GCA_028570985.1 Heterobranchus longifilis | reverse complement strand
GTATGGTACAGTATGTTCCTTAACAAAATCTGGTGCTTTCCATGAACAGGTACATTTCTATATCAAGATATCAAATGAACCTCAGACATCTGGTGACAACCGCTTGCACCAAAATAATTTAGGATTTCAAAACAATAGGGATGAATACTGATGAAGCTCATTTCATTCAAGTTCTTCTAGCCTAATTTAATAAATGTATAGATAATAAAATATTGATATACTAGACAGAAAGTGGTACGATTGCTATATGAACATTGATAATAAGACAAAAATGTACAGGCACAGGACACAAGGCAAAGCTAAAGAACAGACTGCAAAGACAGACATTAGAGACAGTGAGTCAGGAGATGATGGCAACACTGACACGTTTACGAAAATGAAATAAACCAGTGACTGTGTATGTACATACTATTATTCTATACATTCCCCTGTGCGAAAAAATCAGCAAACATATAAACACTGACATTCAATATACATCAGAAGCAGGAAGACAGTATATAGTTGAGACTGTTTGAAATTGTCTTATTGAAAATTAACCCAAGCCCATTCTGAAATTCTTTTCAAATATAATTATTCTTTATGTTCAAAGACATGTCTAATTCAGAATGTTGGCTTTTTCCAGAAATAGGTTATAATAAATCATGAGTGGAGCAAGAAATATTCTCAGAACTGGAGAACTATAGTGTACCTTCATAGGGGCCAGCTGAATGGGTGTGATGTAGGACGGGTCTACCATGGGTTTGGGCCGGTTGGCCGTGTCTGCCAGGAGACTCTGCCATTGCTGAGGAAGCCCGGTGAACTTCTGTTCGTGAGGGTCAAACCCTGTGTGCACGCGATGCTCAAAGTTCGACGGGGCTGAGATTTCCAGCCTTTTCTTCTTCTTTCCAAACATGTTGGAAAAGCTGGACAGACCTAGAATCACAGAAAGCAGACTATTAAAATATAACGTTTTGCAATGCAATCAAGTAGATAAGACAGTAGTTGCTGTTAGTTTTTCGGGCCACAATGGAACATCCGATCCGCACACAACTCGGCATAGATTTGGGACTTGGGACTGACACCCATCACTGGGCCACCAATGCAGTAAATAGGCAACAATAGCAACGACAAATCCTAAAGTGGAACAAATGTTCAGGTCCTCATAGGGATTAAGGAACCACATAAACAAGCCACATAAACACACAATTATTATATTCTGTATAAAGTTGGATTTTACAACTTACAGTATATTGATTGTTCGTTCTGTGTTCACACATACATTGAATGCAAGGTTAAATCATTAAAACACTAATCAGCAGTTTCCAGGCATGAACTACAGTATAATTAAACCAAAGACTTTAGATCTCTAAAAATATACATACTATAATTGAACACTGCCTGAAAGGCAAGTCTTTTTAAAGAGATTTGTAATAATTGTATTGTAAATTCTATTTTGCTATATTTACAGTAATACAGGAATCCATTCATAAGAGTATATTTCCAATTAAGATGTGGAAACCAAGTGTCCACTTATCATTCCCTTTGTGTTTTCACTGCTATGTTGATCTCAGTTTATCACGATTCTGCATCACTTTCGTTGGTCGCCGTCATTCAGGAAAACAATGGTGTCCTTCAGCTGTGGCACACTGAGCCGGACACCGTGCCTGGCTGACCTACGCACTGCCAGTTGGGCCGCCGACATGTGCACACAGACAAAGGGACAGCCGGCGTGTGTGCGTGTCTGAATGTGTGTGAGAAAGAGGAACAGAAAGAGTTCTGTGAATAAAACAGGCTACGTGTTCACTAGTACATCGTATGTGAATGCAGCGTGGGCAGAGCTCTTTTCCGTTCAAAAGCTTAACGTGTAAAAGAATCAGTTTGCACAGGCTGCTAAATCTGGACCGATCTGGGAAGCAGCTGAGATTCAGATGGTGTACTTAAACCAACAGTGTTATTTGCATGAATGAAGAGCTCTGTCTCCCGGCAACACCCGAGAGCATGCATCGAATGAAAAATAACATGGAAGATCATAGCGCTGATTAACGGGATCCGTCTCATTCAGTTTCCTTATTTTAGCTCCAGGGAGAGAGACAGAGTGCGAGAGGGCTTCTGGGAGGGATGGGCTTTCTAAACAGGAACAAGCTACAAGCCAGAGACAGGACAGCAGAATGATTAAGCACAGCATGTTCAAATTTAGATATACAGACAATTTAATTAATGGAAGGAAAAACAAATATAAACAAGTAGAACAGTGCACCACGAGTGCCGATGGGGGATGCCTCTACCACCAAGTATTGTCCTTTCAGATATCTGACTTTGCAGTGACCTTGATAATATTTTCATATAAAACTTACAAACATTCAACTGCTTGCCTCAAAGACATCGCACAAACAAGACTCTTGCACAGACAAAATCACAGACGAACCTGATCACGTAATGCCTCAACCAACTCGTAAAGGAGGCGTAAAATGCCTTCTTGGTGATGATAATTTAATGTTTTAGGCTTTGTCAACCTAGACTCTGTTAAAAAAAACAAAAAAAACACCAGAACTTGGATCCACACCCTACCCGGAGTCTATCCCACTGTTACAGAAGTGCCAAGCTATCAGACAAGGAGAAAGGACGCAGATTGAGCCTTGTGTCTGAACAATGCTATAGAAACCCTGCTGTCACACCCATACTGTGCTACCTAAGTAGAAAATGCAAACACAGAGACAGGTGTATAAATGCCCCAGTCCCAGCATATTTAAACTAACGGGTTTTTAAACAATTCAAAGCCAGAATACCCCCGGAAATGAATCTGTGCAATAGATCTCTAACCAGGTGCCATGCATTGATGAGAAAATAGATAGAAGTGTGTATCAGTAAGGCCCAGCCTTATCACATGCCCACCCCTCAACCTCTTTGTAAAGAAAAAAGGAGGTGGACAAAGGCCATATGTTGACTATAAGGGACAAATATAAGCAAATATAGCCATCTGTTGTCCTTACTTCTCTGGGACCCACCTGCGGCCCCTATATTAATGCATAGGCGCTGCATATACTGTATCTACTGGAGTAGTCAGTGGCAGGGGTAGCTTAGCGGTTATGGCATTGGAATATGGTTCAAGAGGTCTAACCAGGTTCAAAACCTAACCACCACCAAGTTGCCCCTATTGGGCCCTTAAGTAAGGCCCCTTAACCTTCAACTGTTCAGATGTATAACGTTGCTCTGGATAAGGGTGTCTGCAAAATGCCATAAATGTAATTATCATTGTAATGATTTGTTTTATTTTATTTTATTTGTGTTCATCTTTTCTCCCACAGAATAAGAACACATTTTCATCAAGTTTGTTTTTAAACTCCTTGAGAACAAGGGAAAATGTAACACCAGCCTTCCTGAGACACATCCTCGATCAATATGCACTTAAAATGAATGACACCAAGCTCAAGGCAGCCACAGAATCGCCACAATCCTGCACAGTGAAGAAACTTATAATACTTCACGAATGGCCAGTATGTATAATTTAAAGACATGTTAAAGCCTTCCCTTGTTTAGGAATGATTAAATAAAGTGAGCTCATGAGTTGATAATGAAGAGATGTGCGATGTGGCGGCAGTAGCCCTGTTTGCTTCCTGATTAGCTATTGACTGTTGACTCTCCAACTTGTACATGGAGCCCCTTTAAAGCATGCATACATTCTTCTCATTCCTTCTATTCATGGACCATCTGCTCAAAATAACATTCCATTGCATTCCTGCATCTATATCATCTTACTTAGCTCTTTTCCTGCTGACTTGTCAATGAGCTCACAATTTCACCTACGCGATGCAGGCATGCCAACATTCCGTTTCACTTTCAGCCTCGTGTCCACCAGCTCTGGTGCGTTTGCTGAATCTGTCTATGTGTGTGTGTGTCACTGTTGCTATGGCGAGTTCTAGCCAAACACAAAATAACCCAACAATTTGACAACCCCCAATCTGAGTGTCAGCAATTTTGACATAGTAAACAGAGCCTTCAGTACAGGTGCACTCTTCAGACACTTTGTATTCCCTTTAATCCGAGGCTACAGAGCAGATTATCAGACGAGTCTATCCCGCTCCTACTGTAATTTACTTAATGGACAGATGAAGCAGTGAATGGGCACTGCATAAGTGGTCTGTTAACTGATTAATCAGGGCAGAACAAGCTTTTAAAAATTTTTTTTATAATAAATATATATAAAAAAAAAGACAGCACACAGTAGAGATGGAGTACTAACATTCAAGCATTGGGAATACAGGAGTTCAGAAAAACGGACTCTGCTCCATGTGCGAGCGTTGGCACTAGCTGTATCTCTCCCTGGTCAAGTAGAGAACACAGAACAATAGAGATGGGAGAAAAAATAGATTTAGTGATGTTTCGCCATTCCTTTTTTTGTGAGAATTTATCACTGCACTGATTTCAAAACTGCCTTTTTTACTGAACGCTGAAAAAGCTGTCTAGTAAGTGCTGGTCAATCTGAACAAGACGCCCTGTGTACCCTCCTGTCACTCAGGCCTAACATCGACCCCTTCCGAACAACTCTTTGAAATTTTTGAAACACATTATAAGAGCCTGCTGATAATTCAAAACCTCAGACTCAAGTCAAAAGCATCTACATAACACATACTGCACCCGAATGACGTGATTTTATTTTGGGCCTTGCTAGTTCTGACTGCACCTCTTACACTTGTCACAACTGCAGGTTTGGGCTGGATAGCAGACAGACAGAGAGAGAGAGAGAGAGAGAGGGAAGGAGCTGTTGAAACCTATGACCTAGACATATGATTACATAGACTGCTGACAGCTTAAGGCATTCTGGGTATTTAAAAAAAAATGAAGCAATTGTGGTGAACAGCAATGGTCCAGGCTCAGCCTTTTTATGATTTGACCAAAAACATACAGATAATCTAATCAAATATGTATATAACTTTAATTTAAGAGCATGATTGGAAATTAAGAAGTTTGAAGTAAGAATTTGCATAAAGTGCAATGCCCTGGACTATTTATATCCTGAACATGGAACATGTGGAGATTTTATGGCTGTTACACTGGCAAGTTGAAATCACAACTATTCCTCAAAAGTTACTAATTAATATCACATTTTTAATTAAAGCATTCACAAAGACAGGTGTAGGTGGACATAATTTACACAGCTTCAATGGAGCATATTAAAAGTCCTTATTCCTAAATCCTGGACAAAAAATCTGTAACAGAATTGGGGAGTTTCTTTCTCAGTTTATTCCAACTACTGGCTAATACATTATCACTAGTATACATTATCACTGGCTGTGATAATGTAATTTAACAATAAAAAATTGACATGCATTATCAGAAATAAAAATTAATGCATAATAGCATCATGATTATGGATCTGATACAATCCAGGGCCATGGCATTAAAAGGAAAAGCCTTGCACTCGACCTAAAGCTCTGTTTGTCCCTGAACCATCTGTCACCATCTGAAGGACGGCAGGCATTTCCCGCCCGGAGCAGTGCACTGGCATCATGGGCCAAAGCGAGGCCTGGCCTTTCCCCAGAAGCCCTGCTAACAAAACAGAGCCCAGCACTATTTTAGGTCTTTGTACACATGTGCTGTTAAGTTACTCTTTGCATGGCCAACTAGCTGCAGACCCCCCCCCTGCTACATGGGGCTTAGGGTGCATTAAGTACACATAGCACCATTAACTGACTTGTGACAAGCATGCTGTACAGGCAGGTTGTTCTTTCCATCAGTGAAACGGACAGACAGTGAAAAGGGAGGGAATGTAACAGTATAACAGTATAACAGTATTCGTAGGTCTTTCCTAATGTAGAGCAGCAATGATCACACATTTCAACACCACTGGTGTATCTGCATGCTTTGTATGGTCAATCACTGTCAATTCACCTTAAATGAAAGCCAGATAAAATAACCAAGACACACATCCATCTAAACATATCAAGATTTCAAAACTATGAAATAACACATATGGCTTTAAGTAATTAAGTAACAACAACAACAACAGTCAGTTATTTTAAGACACGAAGGTCAGCTGTTCTGCCAAATGGATTTGCAAAACCCATCAAGCACCATGTTGAGACTGGCTCTCATGAAGACCATCCAAGGAAAGCAAGACCAAAACTTATCTCTGCTGTAAAGAAGTAGAGAAGTTCATTTAGAGTCACCAGCCACGAAAATCAACAAATAACAAACAGCTCAGATTAAAGCCATTATAAAGGCTTTACAAAATATACTGTAAGTAGCAGATACATCCCAACATCAACTGATCAAAGGAAATGATTGCATATTTTGGATGCCTCCAGCGTTGTTTTACAATGTAGAAACAAAAATAAAAATCAGGAACAACCATTGAATCAGAAGACGTGTCCAAAATTTTGGCACTCTATCAAGCATTTAGACTTGTTCTGTCCTTGCTTCTGTTATGTTTATCTTCTTGGTGTGATTCTTGGAGGCAGATGAGAAGACAACAATTTTGCCAAAGTACAGACTGAAAAAACCAAGTGTGCTCTGTGATATGTAGTGAACACTGCTGTGCTACTCCACAGTAGGAAAGAACTAAGAACTCAGCTGCACAAAAGATACAAAACATATTATGCTATTACATTTTCTCCCGTTTCACTATCTGTCGGTTTTAATAATGGACAGAACAATCTGTCTGTACAACATGCTTGTCCGAAAGTACCAAAAGTACCCTAAGCAAAGCATGTATCTGCAGTGTGGCAGGAAATGGAGATTTTGTATATCTGGACCAAAGGATTGGACAAAATGGGACAACATAAAGAGAAGGAAAAGAGAAGAAAAAGTGAAGCAAAGAAAGGAAAGAAGAGGAATGAAAAGAATATTTTGCAGCAGGTTTCATTGTCAAAGTTTTCTGCCATGGCTTTATTATATGACATCAAATTAAACCAATACCAAATGAGCCAAAGATTCGCTTTCACAAAGTATTTCACAGTAGAACTAATTTAAAGAGTCAGAGTCCTAGTTCCATGATGTACACAAAATCCTGAAGCAGTACCATTATTATTGAGTCTATCATAACTGATCAAAAACTGATCAATCTAAGCAGAATTTTGATACATTCTGATAAAAAATAGTTCGAAAAAACAAATACTTTATATACAATGAATCAACTGTGTGATGAAAATTAATTAGTTGATTGGTTTTATCTGTAAAAATAAAAGGCTCTCTGTAAACATTATATATAATTACTTAATCATGCATTCTTACCTGGTACTAGATTCATTCGTCCTCTTTCGATAAATATAAATTTAAGAATTCTATAACATTCACATGTGCAAACATGTCTATAAGGGGATGTAATTTTGAAAAAAACATTCCCTGGCTCTTCACCGCGGGTGCAGTCGAGGCCTCGCCTTGGGCTCACCCATTCACGCTCGTATAATGACCAAAGAAACACGGTGCCAAAAAAAATGCCAACGACAGCAGCCTGATGCAGACAGGCTAAGCCCAGGGTATTGGGATGCAGGACGGCAGAGACTCTCCCAGGCTGACACCATCGTCCTGTTTGTGTCCTGAATTCCTCTCATGTCCACGGATAGTGTGTCACCTTCTGTAGACTAACTAACTCTCTGACTGGCACGGCACAACATCCGTAGTGTGACCACCGACTGCAGCGGACAGGACACCCAGTGTCTATCACATTGTACGAGTGTGAGTGAGAAAGTGATTGCACAGTCAAAGAAGACAGAGAGACAGAGAGAGTAAGACAGCTGCTACAAGCAGTGAGCACATACAGTAGCCTGGGTCATGCACACAAACACTGTGTGTTGATGCTAGACAAGAGAGGATACCTGATTTTAAAAAGTTCATTTATTTCACTGAATGATTCATCCCCCTAGAACAGTCAGGAACACTTCTCAATGAAACGTGACTACACAGCTCACTACAAACTCATAGGCTTTCAGGAGGAAGTGTAGAAGAATCTGCCAGAGCTTCAGGAGCTGAGTGGAAAGCCTGCAAGAGCACCACACCTCTTTCTTTCTTTCTTTCTTTCCACACGCTATTTTTACCCACATCCCCACAGCCCGACTGTGGCATGCTCATTAGGGTGAGGGCTGCGGGGGCATCTGGAGATAACACTGGTCCACAGCTCTAACATAGAAACACACCAGGAACTTGAGAACAGTCATCTTAAGCATCCAAAGCATTTTCAAGACTTTTCCGATTTCACCCGCTCCATTGCTTAAGCTTCACTTTGAAAGGTTTAGTGATACATGATGTCTAGCAATAAACTACCATTTTAACTTTTTAAGTTTGGTCATGTCTGGAGCTCAGTGCTGTATCCGTCAACTCCAGCGCTTGACACCATGCTTGATTTTGTATTCCTCAGTGTTTAATCACTATAATTATTTGCTGGTCATGCACATTTTTTTGCTTTTACCAAATAAAATGTTTCATGTCAATTTACATTTCAGTTTTTGCCTTCAGTTTACCAAATTCATTTACCAATTTATCTTCCATTTAAAAACTGCAAAACACAGTGTATGAAGAGAGTTGTGTAACACTAGAGAACCCATCCGCCATTGTATTTTACATGTTCTCACACACACACACACATACACACACAAGGGTTAAGAGTAGCATTTGCTATACTGTATGTTGTCAGTTGCATGCCGTGTTTGCTTATATACCATGCATGTTGATTTTGTGTATGTTACGTCATCTTTTACTAGTTTTTTGTGTTTAATAAAATGTTACATACTTCCGGCTGATCTTTGACAACTGGATCACCAGTCATTATTAAAACATCAGGCATATTAATGTTTTTTAATAAGCCTGTTTCTGTAGGTTGAAGGCAAAATTATTGTTTAAGTCTGAATAATTATCGCTTGTCTAAACACTCAAAATGTTTCACTTATTACTGTTATTGCTAATGTAAAATTGGTTTCATATACTGTATAAAAATATTCACATTTTACTTTTTCTTATGCATTAGAGTATTATGACTCTAACATTTGCTGTTTGGTACAAATTAACTAGAGAAGGCAAGAAAAAGGAAAGGAATTGCTCATGAAATGTCTCAATATTATTAGGAAAAAAACGACACGGTCCAGGGTATATTATAAAAGCATTTATTAATAAGGCCTTTAGGCTATGTTCATGTCACAAGCCACGTTGTTGGATTCCAATTTTTTTTTTTTGTCTGAATTTGCATGTTATGAGAGTTCACATTAATAATTACAAATGACTTTTATCTGACACCAATGTGGACGTATCTGTCCTCTAAAATGCACATTAATACATTCTGAAAAACTGCTTTGTTTCTATAGGTTCCCTTGAGTCATGCTTGGACAGATTCATTGCCCCGAATATCTTCTAAATCACTGATTCCACTTTCCCTCCACTGACTGCCCTCCACTGCTGGAATGAAAACCCTGTGCTGCTGGTGCTGACTGATGACCTCGACAATCTCCCTAAGCATGCACAGAGGCAAAAAGTTACATGAATTCCAATTTGTCCATTCTCATTCATGTCACATTATATTTTCGATATATATCTTATCGATAACCACATAGGAAAGTGCCTCAAATCTGGTCTGAAAAACATCAGATTTGTGAGTCCAGACACCCCTGTCACTTTAGAGGAGAAAAATCAGATTTCAGGCTGATTTTGAATTTAGCCATACTACAAAATGTAAACATACTGTATATTACAACTTGAATGATAAAAATATGGTAAAACATAAATAATTTAGCTGCATACAGGGCCTCCGAGTGGCGCAGTGGTAAAGCGCTCGCCCTATCATCCGGAGATCACTGGTTCAATCCCCGGGTGATGCTGTTACCTCTCACAGCCGGAGGCCTAGAGAGAGCTGATTGGCTGAGCTCTCTCAGAGGGGAGGAATGAGAGGTACTTTGCGCTCCCACATTAATCACGGCTCTACAGCCAATCAGGGGCGTCTGTGAGCTTGCGCACGCGGAAGGAGCAGCTAGCGCTTTCCTCCGAGTGTGTTACTCCGCCCCTAACGGTGCGTGAGCGAGCAGTTCGAAAAGATGCGGTCGGCT
>JAOVVB010000035.1:442037-455180 GCA_028570985.1 Heterobranchus longifilis | reverse complement strand
TTTGTAGGTGACCAAATACTTATTTTACCGAGGAATTTACCAATTAATTCATTAAAAATCCTACAATGTGATTTTCTAGATCTTTTCTTATTTTGTCTCTCATAGTTGAGGTATACCTATGATAAAAATTACAGGCTTCTCTCATTTTTTTAAGCACAATTGGTGGCTGACTAAATACTGTACTTTTTTGCCCCACTGTATATTATATTAAAATGTGCATGTGACGCACAGGTCAAGACCAGGATAATACACTCACATAAGAAAAAATAATTAATGAATAAAGGATCAGATTAAATACAGTCCTACATTTATTCTCTCACTGTGACATTTACACTGACATTTTCATCTCCACTGTTGGAACACTGAGATATGATGCACTGCTGTTGAGGTCCATGAGCCAACATCAGAGAGACAGACAAATGCATCCATAACTGACTAAAGACTGGATGCAGAAAAAGTAAGGCACAAAGGCAAAAATAAAAACTGCAATAAATTAAAGGTTTTGTTAATAGATTTGGGCAAATGGTTAATAATTAAAAAAAAAAAAAATTTAAGCATTTAACAAGAACATTACAATTTTGTGGTCATTTTAAAATGATGTAAACAAAAAAAAGCCTTGCCGATCAATTCAAACCGGAACTTGTAATAACATTTCCTGTTAATGCCGTTTAAATTGTTAAAAACCAACTGACATTTACAGAAGACTTCAATCACAGTACGGGCGTTGAGACTCTTAGCCGCAGTAAAACATTTTAATGGTGCAAATGTTTTAAAAAAGGCTGTACATCTGTGTACAATGAATGTGGCTCTGAGCCTACTGCTGTCATTCCTGTGAACATTCAGCAAGAGGAACATCTGATCCTTGAAAAAAATCTATGAATAACTTGTTGCCAACTTACAGAAGAGACACATCTGTCTGTGGAAACTGTACACACAATCATTCACCAACACCACTTGCACATTACAGGAGCTCTGCTGGGAGTTATTACCACGTCCTGACTATTCTCCACGCTATTTCCAGATGTTTGGGCTATTAAAGTATCTGGGAGGCCAGACATGAAGCAGGCAGTAAGCTGATGGCTCTGGCATACTAAGAAAACTTTCTATCTTGATGGTCTTCAACCATTAATGAAGCATGATGATAATCATCAAATAATGAACCATTAATGATAAGGTGCATTAATGCAGCAGGGGATTATTACTGTGTACAATTACTGTTTGTTGCACAACCAAAAGTCACGGTTTGACTTGAAAGCCCCAAATACCACCATGGTATTTCTTATAGAATTCATTAATAATAGCACAAAAAAATAAAACCTCATACTGGTAGATGTCTGGAATGTATTTACGGCCCACATTAAAGTAAATCACACAAATGCCTTTTAAAGAAAAATCTAGCTAATCTACCCAATACACCTAATTCCAGTAATGCACCATGCTTCTGGGAAACAGCCAAAGACATTTTCATTCATAAATCATAACAACAAATGAGAATTTGCAGAACATAACTTTATTTTTAAAAAACTCCTGAACCAGAAGCTCTGTAGAAATTCCTGGTAAGCCTTTCTTCTATTAAAAGTGACCTAGTAAGAAAGCTAATTATGTATCAAAGCAAAAAAACGAAATATTCCCAAATGCTACCTGCTCTATTTTAGTTAAAAATGACAGCTATTTAATAACATTTTAACATATTTTTGCGGGCATAGTTACCTTAAATTAAGTTACCTTCATTTGTTTTTTTGCTAGATATGCAATTGGAATCTGATACAGAGCTGCTTTGAGTCCTAAAAGCTGATCATATAAGCATTCATACAAATGCACAGTAAAAAAGGTTTTTTAATTCCTGAAAGATGTCCCAAGTCAAGCTTCTTTCTGGCATGTTTTACATATGTTAATGTAAACCAGAGAACCTCAAGAAAACCCACACAATCACCGGTACAACATTCCACCATGAACTCAAGACTCAAGTTCTGGATCAAACCAGTCAACCTGAAGCTGTGGGGCAGCAGCTCTACCTTCTGTGACCACTGTGCTGACTTTTTTGGGTTTTTTTTGTTTTTTTAAATCAAAAATTGGTATCTTCACGGCATTGCTCTAAATAACCTTTGATGGTGCATGTACGATATTGATAAGACACACAGGCAAAGGCTGCATCTTTCGAATCAAACCTAAAAACCAACAAAAAATCTTCCTAGAAAGCTGTGTGATGTGGGTTCTAATGGTTTATATGGTCTGCTGTTTAAGCGATATTGTAAAGCAACATTAAGGGTGAAAAAGTACTTGAAATGAGATTACAGGCCAGGAAAAGACAAGTAGGGTGAAAGAGACAACAAAACAACGACAACAACGACAATAATAATAATAATAATAATAATAATAATACATAACACAATGAAGTTGTGCTCTGATGGCCTCTCTTATTATGCACGGAACATACTAACATGTACGGATGAAAAATAACAGTTTATAACTAAACTTCTCACAGAGATGCAAAATACTGTGTGTGTATGACAAAGAGAAGTTATCATGGGTATTATTTCATCTGTATACCCTGTTGGTAATTCATTTCCTCTCCTGTCTTTCAAAAGCTATCGTATTGCTTCTATTAATCAGCTTATAGTTCATCTAAACATAATATAAGACCAGTAGAGACAAGCAAAAAATGAATATAAATCTGACTAATGCTTGCTTCTAAATGACAAACTGTGACAGCAGCAGCTGATTCATGTTGTTCTGGTTTTGATCTGATTATTTCCCAGTATCAGGTCTGAGCTTAATACAGAACATTACACAGGAACTGCCTAAAACGCTCTCATTAAGTTTAGCCTTAACTGTTTATGTGTTTTTCAAAAGAGATAAAACACGACAGGCATGCTGTTATAGCAGAATTACTGTTACCACTCCTAAAGAGCATCTTCTCACAGTTTCTTCTATTTTTCTCTCTTACGGAGAAACCGCAAAACCTGTGAAAAAAAAAACCCTATAAAGACCAGGTTTACCTCTCTTACAAGGGTAAGTCAAAAATTATCTGCACTCTGGCTGTAGAATTAATTGTAGTTAGATAAGATGTTAATTAGTTAATTAGATGTTTCCATACTCTGCCATTTATTGAGTTGTTTCAGCACCAGGTACATGTACACCCTCAGACAAAAAAAAAAAAAAGAATCAATGCACGCTGCTGTTTTAGTCTTGAACAGAAAGCGCTGATAAGACAGTGCCTGCCAACAGAAGTTATAATATAACCGGAGTGCGAATCATTTTTGACTCACCCTCATACAAAGTGCTGACCCCTGAAATTCAGTACATATGTTAAGTAACAATTACATGCATTTTTAAAAAATGTTTTCTTTCGTTATGTTAAATAACATGCTTTAAAAGAAAGAAGAAAAAAAAGACATCTGACCTGAAGCATCTGCCATACAAGTCCATGTGAAGTACTACACAAATGAAAACATAGTAGTGCAATTCTATAAACCTGTGAGTCACAATACAATCTAACCGCTGTCTGGGCTGCTGTTGTAGAAAATGAATCAAAACCTTTTGACTAATTAGACCATGTATTCTTTGGTCAGATTGTAGTCTCAGTAGATTCTTCATAGACTGCTTTCATGCAGACGTACAAAGCTTCCAGCAGTAAACTGAAACTGTGCAGTGGATTAGAGGTCAATCGATTATTCTGGCTGATTTTTGCCAGCTTTTTTTTAAAAATATTTGTAAAATGTCTGAGCGTTTTAAGTCTAATAAAAGGCAGGCACACCTTTGGGTAATGCAGTGTTTTTGCTGTGGACCCATAAACAGTAAAAGTTCTGTCTAGGTTCTTTTCCTTAGTCCCTAAAAACATATATCTGTAGAGTATTACTTGTAATACTTACCTCAAAACATATTCTAAAGCTATTCTATCGTGCTAGCACGTCTACAGTATGTGTAATGTTATATCAACATAGTGCTGTTGCTAACCAGTGTTAGCTGCTAGTGAATGTCAAATGCACTTGTTAGCTTATACTCTTCAGTTGTAACTATATTATATATTATATTATTATTTATGATTATATTTATGTTGAAGGGGGAAAAGGAGGGGGAAACTGTTAACATGGTTTTACAGTATTTCTTGAGTAAACATCGAAAACTAAGAGAGCTGTTTCCTGCATGGCTATCTGTCAGACTAGGATCAGCCAACCTCACACACTACAGTAGCAAGGACAGAACACTATTTACATTGGAATGTGCATGGAAAAATTGATTTATAGAAAAAAATACTTAAAGTAAAATACTAACCTTGTATTTTTTTGTTTATTAATAATTGCAGAGAAATGTTTATTTAAGCTGCGATGGATTGGCACCCTGTCCAGGGTGTACCCTGCCTCGTGCCTGGGATAGGCTCCAGGCCCCCGCGACCCTGAATACAGGATAAAGCGGTACAGTATAGAAGATGAGCGAGTGAAAATGTTTATTTAAGTTTTTAAACCTGATTTCTTAAGATCAGCACCGGCCATAGAAAAACCCTGGTCGGTCGACCTCTACAGTGCGTTCATGTGTATGTTTTCTCACAATTAATTCATATCCTTTGATGGCTTCTTTCTCCATCATAAAGACCTAGTTTACAAACTCACATTAACCCAAGCCTGAATGAATGAACAGAAGGAACAAAGCTATGTACTAGTGATGTGATAATAATAATGACCTTGCATGTCTCCATGCAGGTCTGTGCGTTCTGCTCGAACACGTTCCTCACCACAGGGCCAATAATCTTGCTGACGATAAAGCATGAAGAGAGTTACGGAATTAGGCCAGTCTTTTGGTTTGTTTGTTTTTTTTCTCAGAGACATCTATCCAAGTTGAAATAAGAGCACCTAACAGCAGAATTTTGATGTGCCAATGAATAATAAAAAAGAGCTCAGAAATGTGTGCAGAATTACAGGTGCATGGGAAAAAAAACAACAACAAAAAAAACACAGGGTGTCCAAAAAAACAATTAATTGTTAAATGATAACAATGTTTGACATTAAAGACAGACTTAGGCCATGTAACAGACACAGACACTATGAGCAGGATTATGTGAATTAGATTTTTTTTTATTATTATTGAAACTGATAAACTATGTAATCATTCACAAAAAACAACATTTCCACCTTTTCAGGTAAAGAAATTATGGAAAGGCATAATAATATTACCAGCTGTACAGTTGGGAACTGCTTCCTGTTGTTTGGGGGGAAAAACATCCCAATTTGTTATCAGCATTAAAAACTACAGTACTTGTAAAGTACTAACATTTTAGGTATATTTAGTCAAATGATTCACCTATTTTTCAGACGAAAATAAAGTGCTGTTTTCAACTATATTTGGCCAAAATTGTTTAGTCCCATCACTAATTGTTTAGTTTAGTTGCCTGATGTTAAAAATAAACTGAGCATGATTATGATTATGAGTCTAACATAATCAGAGTAAACATTACCAGATGCTATGCCGGTGTAGTATTGTGTAGGGACGAGGAAACTGTTATGTAGCACAAGCCTAATTATGAGATATTAAATGATGTGTATAACACCGAGACATGATAAGCTCTGCAGACACAACTGTCTTGCATAGTCCTCTACAAATCTCCATTACATTTATACAGCAGACAAAAATACAACCTAGTTCATAAAAAATACTGACCAGCTGCTGGAAACAGTGTCATCATGTGATCAGTCTGCGATGCAGTTATCAGTAGGCATACTGGAAAAAAACCCTTGAACCATATGAGGAGAACAACTATTTCAATAAAAATAAAAAATATGTCTTGAGAACTAAAGAAAATATGTTTGGTCGGTGTTAACTTTAAAAAGTCATAACTCATGCAACATGATATAATATTATTAGGATTATTTTTTTCTGGCAATATCTCTGTTTATTCTTTGTTGTAACTCTCACAACATGTATAGTCTAAACGAATTAACTGTACTCATTTTTTTGGGAGACATTTTATGTACAAATATAGTTTATGTCAGATTTTCTGTGGATGACCAAAATGTGAGCATAATGAGAGGTGAAAGATTTTGCAGATGAACACTTCCCTGTGCAAAATACTGCTGCCTTCCCTCCTGCATATGATAAAAGACTTTAACAAAGTCATTCTTTTGATTTGACTCAACTGAATGTATGATGGTGTGCTATGCTTTAAAAGAACTGCCACACAAAAGAATCGTCTTATGTGACTGAATCGATTTTTTCCTCCATCTCCAATAGACAACACAGTTGGGAGAAAATGTCACGTCCTCATATAAGGACATTGGAGCCTCAAGAGGTTCATTATTATCTCACAATCTCACAATTAGCTCAAATAATCATGATCAGCTTAAATAACTTCTACAGGACTGGCTTTGTCTGGAAATGTACAACTGGTTTGGTATATCAAGTTATCTTTAGACTTTTCGCTCTGTAATTGCAGGATTTGCTTTTAGCATTTATTTGTTTATATGTAAGTTTCTGCATATGCCTCGTTTTTTTTTTCACCATACCACGATGAAATCTACGATCTATCAATATCACAGCAGAGAAAATTTGAAGGTTAGGATATGCATTATATCACAGGAAAATAAAGCTTGCATAATAAGAAAGATTTAAGGCAAACTCACTCCCTCCAAGCCCCCAACATGCACACACACACACTAAAAGGCAGATTTTTAAAGTAGGTAATGTTTGAGTAAGTCTCCTTCCAATATCAAACACCAGTTTATTCAAACCAAAAATGATAATTTAGCAATAAATATTGCTGTCATCTGTCATTTTGTGTAATGTGCACTCTGATTAGACAATGTGTTCAATCCCAGTCTATATGATGTCTATATGCATTAGCTTCTCCAAAGGCATTTAGGAAGAAAGAATGATGGAGTGAATAATCCACCTTGTTCATATTCGGGACACTGCACTTCATGTAGTCTTGTCAATCGCTGCTGACTGCATTTTATGAATATATCAGCAAATCCTGATGAAAATTTTAAGCCCTAACTGAGATCAAATCGAGGGATCTTTAGATGCGCAGTGATCACCTGATGAATTTTCAATCTAGCAACACATCAGCCCTAGTGTTTCCCCTTTGTACCAAGATGTACCCGATATCCTTCTTACAGTACACCCTTATAGGACACCCACCCTTAATATAGACTGACAAGCTAAATTACAAAACATACAGTAGTTACAACTAATGATGAATGAGAAAGACAGTGCCTGCAGGAAAGCAAGGGATAACAACAAACAAATAGTGACAGAGTTCATGACCATCAGGTTCAATCTGTCACCTATGGCAGAGGTTTCGTCATCAGGACAAATCTGTTGGTGCGATTGTGAGCTTTCTATACACTTCATTCCCCATATTGGTCCTGGAGAAAGATGGTCATGACGCTACGGCTGACTCACCGCTTCCGGATCGTTTATTGGATAAAGACGAGCAGGAAAATTAAATGAAATAGGGCAGAAGGACCAAACAAGATTTGGTAAGACGAAATAGTCCGAGACATTTCTCCCAAATGAATATCTATGCCAAATACTGATTCGGTTAGTGTTTGCAAACCTAATTTTTTTAACAGTGTATTTCAGTCAACTAGCTTCACAATAAGCCACGTTATCAAATTTAAGCTTTTTTGTTTATCGTGTCAGACCCAGAGGCATATGAGGAGGGATGAGAACTGGGATCTGGGTATCTAGGTCTTTAAGATCTAAATCTGTCCTTTGAGTGGAACTGTTAGTGACATGTGCACAACCTTCTAAAGTACTGTTTGAACCAGGCTTTAAAACCGAGTGTGCTCTGACACTAATATGCAATCTGTTGTGAAGTGTTTTTCTTCATAGGTCACAGGTTTTTAGGACAAGCATCGTATTAGAAAGGAAGGTGTAGGCATAACATTACAGCAAATAGTACAACGATCTGGACCTTCTCTATAGTGTAGAAAGAGGCTGTAACTTAAGCGGTATTTTAGTTGGTATTTTAAAGTACTGTTTGTTACTCCACAATATTTTACTATAAAGTTTAATTAAACGACACAGTAACGGCATATTGAACAGCGGATAGCATTTAATTTGTATGCATCATCATGCTGAACTGAAAAATATTTAACAACAACTTAGCAAAGTGGCTAAACATGGAGAAGAACAAATAGTGTAATGCAAGCATTTCCCAGCTTCTTTTGCTGTAAAAAAAAAATTGCAAAAACTGTTGCTGCTAATGAGCACAAATAAATAAATCATTTAACTGCCCATTACAGAAACATGTAACTGGACCAACGAAATGATTTGCATAAATGTGCATCATCAAAAAAGTAATGGGCTATATTAAATTAATCATTAAACTTTTTTAAATGTTTATAACAAAATCTGGGGAAAAAATGCTAAATCGGATCGGGATATTTATAAAATCGTGATACTTTTTTACTATACTAAGATACTTTACTGATACTAAGAATCAAAATTTGAAATGAATCAGCACGGAGGTATCGTGATAATATCGTATCGAGACATGGCTGGAGATTCCCATCCCTGTCAAAGTCCATATTTTAGCCCATTTTAGTCTTTTTTTGTTTGTTCATTATATACAGCACATTATTGTTTATCTATACCACTTATCTAATGTAAAAGTAACTGGGGGGCTTGAGACTGTCCAAAGGAACTGCGGGCATAAGTTAGAGTACACCCTGGATGAGGTGCGAACTCATAAGCACATGCAGTACAGTTAATTTGGAAATGCCAATCAACCTCTTGTTCAATTATTTGAAATGTGGAAGGAAACCAGGTTACCCCAGAGGTAACTCACCAAACACGGGATGAACGTGAAAACCTATACACACTGACCAGAGGCAAGATTTGTACCCTGAGCAGAGGAGGTGTGAGGCAACAGTGTTAATTACTACACCTTTCTACAGTAACCTACTAGAAAATGCTTTATATCATAGGATGACTAGCTGCAAAGACCTTTTATTCACTGCTACCAATTAGTTTTAATCTGAAGTAATAAAGCAAAAAAAAACATAAATATCCCTTATGCACATTAAAAGCGTTATGTCACTCAGTTAGCTGTTGAAACTATCTGGCCACAATTACTTTTGGCCTGCGGTTAAATGAAGTGAATATTCAAATATTTTAATTAAGTTAGCTCGTCAGCCTCCTCATCTCAAAAACAGATTACATTAGCTAATATTTTGTTAAGTTAGCTATAAATTTTGTAAGTTTATGATTTATCTCAATTAGGTTTAGGTTGATATTATAGAAAACAAGAACTAGGCTATATACAACTAGGACAAACTGCTATTTCACTCTTGCCTGAAAATCTTTTGAGTAACACAAAGTGCTACTCAGCGTATACATGACAAAGAAGCCTTCAACTATTTTATTATATTGTTTTTATTATAATTATATATTTAATTTAAAAATGTTGATTTATTAATCGTTTGTGTGTGATACATATTGTGTGTCATTAAATTGTCCTTGAAAATTGTGATGTGATATTTTTGTCACATCACCCACCTATAATCTGGAGAGTATCCAGGAAACCTAGGGGCAATTCGGAGACACCAATCAACACATTGGAATGTACATGTAGAATGTACACCCTCATGAAAACAGGGAGAACATGCACACAGACAGTAATCCAAGATCAGAAACCCAAGATCCATTAATTTATTTGAACCCTGACATATCCTAAACCTCGGAAGCACTCAGTGAATATTAAGCCCCTGCATAAACAGATCATCCCTGAATGTCGGCTGTAGCTGTTACACAGAAAGCATACATGATGAAATATGCTGAGTGGGCCTTTCTGAGGACAGAGTGATGCTATACTGTTCTACAGCATCACCTCAGACGTTAATGTATGTAATCAAATCCGCTAACATGGGGGTGGTAATTTCACACCATGCATTACATCCACAATCACAGTGGCCTACATTCTTAAAAATATAGTGAGAGGGATTTACTCGAAGTGGAAGCACATGGCTTCGGGATTTTGTCTGGAATCACAAAGTCAATATGTACAGTAAAATGTGAAGCCAAAAATAATATTAAACTAACAACAATGATACCCCAGACCATGCTAAAATCACAGAGGCTACTGCGTATTCAAGTCCCTGTCTTACTACATGGCTTGTCATTGACATAAAAGCGACTTAGCACAATATATATCATTTCTACCAACAGTACTAGAAAATAATATTTAAAGAATGTACAGTACTACACAAATTCATTAGCCACCCCTCACTTCTTCATATTCTGCTTCCAAAGAGCCAGACTTTCCTAATTTCAATCCAATCCCTGGACCTGAGCAATTTTAGAGGAAGGTCTTTTGTTTGTTGACAGGGTAAAGAGCCTTGCTCAAGGGCTGTTAACAGTGGAAGCCTGGTGTTGCTGGCGCAACCTTCCGATCAGTAAACCAGTAAGCCCCAGCATTAGGGTTGATAATTGGTATACTGCTGATGCTAAATGCTTATAGGAACAGACGAGAGGGGAAAAGAGGTTGCTGCTGAGGTTGTTACATACACAACTAATTTTATATATATATCTTTAGGCACTTTGCAGCCTGTTGCAGTAAACCATTTGTTCCTGTTTCTTTGATTTAATCTACATAATTGAATGTAATTTAATTTAATTTAATTTAATATGAAAAAAAATGAGCTCACATTCCATACAAGTCCTTTTTCAGTTATATGGAATCAAGAAATGCATTACAAATATCAGACTTAACTTACATATTCAACATGCTAAATTTAAACAGTTTCTTTGTAAATCATTAGTTTTTACATGAAAGAAAGCATTGAATTCTCCTCTGCAGACAGTGCATCATCATTCTATGGTCTGTACTCTTTTGACATTTACAAATTTCCACCACCACCACCACCACCCCTTTTATGCACATCATTCAGTGAGCTCGCTATTTTAATCCTAAAATAAACAGTCAGTGGCCTGAAACAAATCACTGACCAACCATGCCTATCTGTCCCTACTGTTATTCTTATGCATCTTTCGTTGTACTGACGTGGTTCCAGAGCTCATACTGCCTCTACGTACTTGCTTCTTCCTTTACGAAACTCTCCCAACCTCCTGGTGGATTTCCCCCTCTCATTAATATGTGATTGTGGCTTAGGATGATTTAAAG
This sequence comes from Heterobranchus longifilis, assembly GCA_028570985.1. Lineage (NCBI taxonomy): Eukaryota > Metazoa > Chordata > Actinopteri > Siluriformes > Clariidae > Heterobranchus > Heterobranchus longifilis. Next base: position 444,061 of record JAOVVB010000035.1, on the reverse strand, counting down.
TGTCTAAGTGCCAAGTGTGGAAGTGAGTGAAGAAAATGAGGGAGTCACAGTAGTTAATAAGAGATTCCTATGCAATAAATGTTTGCATAGTTCCGTAGCGCATTGAAATATTCTTTAAAAAAATTCTGAATCCATTTGGCATTGTCTTGAGAAAGCTAACATTTTGATTTAGAATCATAAAAATATCACATGCTATAATATATTTTGGAGTTCTTCAGCTTTGCCAATTAAAAAAGCCGTTAGCCTGTCAGACCTGCATATGCTGTCAGCTCCGAAACCTTTTTCCATTACTAATTACTATACTATAACTACTATTACATATGAGTTGTGAATCATATGTAAACTGTCGATTTTAATTTGATTAAATTCGATTCAGTAGTAATAACATTTTCTGTCTGTTTTGTCTTAAGCAGCTGTATTTATTACAGGTTTTAATGCACTACTAAACCACTAAAGTATATAAAATGCACTGAAATCATGAAAGACAAATCTTTCTCTCTTCTGATTGGCTGCTGGATCTCACCTGTCACACTGTAGTCAGACTTCTTTCGTTCAGACTTGTTGAGACATGATGACTTTGGTAGTTTCTGAGCTGGCATATGATGTATGCATACAGTTTTTCCCCAACGATTCCAACCTTGAAACAGCTCAGATTGTAATTTACTATTGCACGATTGTCAGCATTACTCACAGGAGTGAAAATCTTAGAAATGATAGATTTATTCATTTTCATTTTGAACTGTATGCACTTTTATACTTTTTTTTGCACTGGCTTTATCAAATAGATCCTTTTCCGCAAGAGTTTATACATGCACATATTTCTGGGATTTACTTAATTTAAAAGAAAAAAGAAAATACTTCCCATCCTGTCAGTCAGCTGTAGTTTTACTCCTAACGCAGTATTATATTTTCCAGAAGTGACTGTAATGTCCAAATTGGAGACTGAAGTGCTGCCACTGAGATCTAGTTATTAAATCAAGTCTGTCCACAGCGCCCTGCTACATGACACCAGAACATTACGCGCGTGAAGTGAAAACACTTCCAGCCACACTGGCTCTGGTTGTCTCATATGGAGTATATACATATCTCATATAAAGTATATACTGTACATATCTCATATACAGTGTATACATTATACACTGTAGTAACAATAATAGTAAGTTATTAGTAACATTGTTGTTGTTGATGTTATTAACATGTTATTGATGATACTAGTTTTTGCATTTGCACAATAAAACTGTAGCTCACAGCGACAAAGCACCATGCATGTACCAATGACATGCCTAAGTACATGCAAAAAAATCAGTGTTTACTTCCCATGAAAGGCAACAGTGCTTCTCCTTGGTGGAAAGTGCCTGCCTGCCTGCCTGCCATGATGACACTCCATTTCTCTTCTGAACGCTTTGCAATCAGACAGTTTTAACCACAAGGAATCGGAAGAGGATGTATCAAGGAGAATCTGTGCAAATGTATTAAATATACCTGCTGTCACATCCTCGACATTCAGGCAGCAGCACCGGCCTCTGTCTCTTAATTGATCCGTTCAGCACTGACAATACACTCAGTATGTAGGACGTGTTTTTCTGGACATTAAGGACATAAACCCGACGTCAGGAAACATGTCTTTTATTTCTGTCATGTCTGCAGTTTTACAAGATCACTGTATTTCCGCACTAAACCTCGCGTCACGGGACGGCGGCCTGTCGCTAGGCAGAGATCGCAACAACACTGCGCTTACCTGCGCCTCCGACAGCCTCCTCACATCGCCTGTGCTCCCGCGCTGTAAGGATGCACCGTTACGTCTTCGCCAGCGCCATGTTCCCGCTCTCCGGTCCGGTCCTGATGCGAAGACGGCAGCCTACATCCGGGCTGTTGCTACGCAGCGCGAGCGAGCACACGGGAAAGCAGAGCAGAGCACCTGAGACGAGCGGCGCGACGCACGCCGGGAGAGACGGCAAATCACGGCTCGTCACGACAACACGCAAGCTCCAGCCTATAGCGACTGAGGGGGGGCGGGGGGGGGG
>JAOVVB010000035.1:379681-389684 GCA_028570985.1 Heterobranchus longifilis | reverse complement strand
TTTCCTCTACCTCCGCTTTTTTTTTTTTGCTCCGCGCTGTCTATGAGGCGTCGAACTCTGCTAGTATCAGTGCCCGAGACCGAGTGTGTTCACTCCACTCCGCGCTCAACTAAAGTTTTTTTTAATAATCAAATGCGACACAACGAATCGATTATGAAATTCGTTGCCAACGCTTTTAGTAATCGATTTTATCGATTCGGTGATGCAACGCATTTGCATGCCTTCATACAGTATCAGCTATGGCTGTGTAGACGCATGCTACGCTCAAACAGAGATTTCAGAGAAGACAGATATCACTGATGCTCAGCGATCTACTTCCATTCTCAGATATAATTGGCTCGCGTATCTGATTCGATCTGTGCGGTGTAGTGTCCCCGAGACCACCTCTTCACACAGATTTGGGCACGGTTCCCGAGCGTAGAACGATTGTGTTCTCACTAATCAAAATAAACCAGACTTTGAAGTCGAGTTCTCTCAGAAACTATTCAGGAGCCCTAATGTGAAAATGCAAAAAAACGATCCACGCAAGTGAACTAAGCTCAGAAACTGAGCACTAGTGCAAAATAAACAAGGATTATTGATGTACAAACAATGCAGGTAGGTCTAAAAAAAAAAAATATGTGGTCCTGGTACACCTGCACCATCACCACTCATCACCATGTCGGGGTCACTGTCACTACTACAACCAATTCCCAGATATCAGGTGATTTGTGGTCTCATTGGTGTGCCTGTCCATTGATGGAGTGAATACACATCAGGTAAAGCAACAGATGGACTAGTTACTAAGTGCACTAATATGACTGGAGTACGTGTTTAAAACAACAGATTGTGTACACAGACAAAATGCATAAATAGTCAGCTAATCTCTGTAAATGAAGATTAACTTGAATAAAACCCAGCATGGACCGGTTCTGCAATTAGACAGCGGCACAGACATTCAACCTGGATGTTTTCTTGGATGTTTGCCACTACCTGCCATCTATGGTATAAGCAACATTCAACATAAACAAACTAATAACTACAAACGCGCATGCGTACACTTCCGGTATAAACACCGCTTGACGATCCTTGCGTTAGAAACGGAAACATGAAAACGGCGAATGAGCATAAACAAATTGTGTACACATGAGTAAATTGGTTAAATAATACATACGTCAATTCTGTTTTATTCAGAAACATGACATTGTGTGCACGGGTTGGAAATTGTTTTAGCTAGTTGTTGTGTTAGTTAGCTAGCTAGGCACATAAGCAGCTCGCTACTGCTAATTAGCGCTGCTAGCTAGCTGCTTTTCACAAAAACATCCCTAAGCGCACAGCTTCATACTAATACATATGCAGCTACAATACGCTTTAGTTAGAATTTGTATTATTTTTACCTTTTTGCTGCTAAATGAATCAAATAAATTGTGTTACGGTACAAACTGCACAACTTCAACGAAGAACCAAAACTCACCAATGGTGGCTTGTTCACAGCGAAAGCACACGAGCTGCGGGGAAAACGCACTGCGCATGCGCCCCAACCGGAATGGCGCGTGATCACCGCACAAGTCCGATCCGAAGCGGGAGTCCCGCGCTTTACGCACACCTCAGAAACGAAACAACGCGCGTGTTTCGAATCCAGCCCCAGTTGCTTTTTTAGCGCCAGCAATGCATACATTAGTCAGAATGCTCCACGAGTTTCTTCGCCGTGTTTTAGCTTCATGGTCTCTTAGTACCGAACTGTACCGTGCATCACGTCAGCTGTAGCGCGCGCACAAACACACTCGTGTACTGCCCACGGGCGTGACGTCAGCAAAACCATGGCGGCTCTCACGTCCGCGCAAACGCGCGGAGGTGGAGAGGCGCTCTGATCGAGATGTTATTCATCGTATTCACCTTCTTACCGCGTTCAGAAATTCATCTACCAACATGTGACAAAGGCTGAACTGTAATGTTCAATAAAAAGTCTAATTCAGCATTGGACCTGCATGATCACTGCTCACCAGTTTGTTTACTGTTATTCCTTCAAGCACAAACAATTAATACAATGGCTATTAAAACATGATAAAATGTAAGCCGTTATTTATCGTTATTGCGGGGTAATGTGTACTGCATGTCTTACATTTGACGTAAATGCTTAGATATCGAAATGATTATAGATATTTAAAAAGGATATTTGCTCAGTGCATGCCGCACGTGAAGCTTAGCTGTTTTGATAATGCGTTATATAATAAAATATCCCTATGTTGCCTATATGAAAATAGCTATGGTTTATTTCAACCAGTTATTATTTAATGGGCATTATGAAAGTGGTACATAGCATTTACACAGCATATTCACGTAGCTAAGTATTTGAAGATAAAATAGACCAAAACTAATTTTAAATGAAAGTGCTGACTTATAGAAATACTATTTCTGGACATCAGGCCTTTTTGCAGACCTCATAGGATGGATGGATAGATAGACAGACAGATAGATATGTAAATAGGACCTTTCTGTCTTAAATATCCATTTATGTTTATGAGTACAATAGTCACTTTCACAGGAACAAAATGAAATAAGTGCAACAGGTGGAACTTGTAGCAAATGACCTTCAAATGAAAGACTAGAATCTGGATGGATTGGAACCCTACCCAGTATGTACCCCGCACAAGCCTACGTGTACAGAATAAGATGTGTAGAGAACAAGTGAATGTGAATAACTGGGATAGTAAAAGATGGTATTTTAGTAACATGGTACTGTATGTGGTATGCAGGATATTCCTGACATGTACACAATGAGTCAAAAGTTTGGACACACCTTCTAATTTTTATTTCCCTCTACACTGTAAAATAATGCTTAAGGCATCCAAAATATGCAAAAACTTCTTTTGAGCAGTTGATATTGAGATGTGTCTGCTACTTATGCTCTGTAAAGTCTGGATGGCCTTTTTGTTTTATCATGTGCAGCAGTAAAAGACCTTGGTGTGACTATAGATTCCAGGCTTTCATTTGAAGGTCATGTAGATAATATTACTAGGATAGCACTCTATGTAAGGATGCTGTCTTCCCCAACTCTCAACTCTTTGTTGACAATGAAGTGATGCCTTGCTTTACTTCCCAGGGAGACCTCATGTCTGTGTTTCCTTCTGGTATCCCTGTTAGTTACGCTGTCATATTTAATCCTGCCGGAGTCCATGCTTGCGCTCTGCAATAAATAAATATTCACCATATACATTATATAACTGTGACCATACCTAACTCTCTCTCTCTCTCTCTCTCTCCCCCCTCTCTCTCCTTTCCTGTCAAGCTGCACATGGCACTCCTGTGCTGGCAGTGATCCAGACCTCCTCTGCCATCCGGACATGTCTGACTCATTCTGGTGCCGGGCTTCCAGTTGGAGATCTCGTCTCATGGAGGCCTGGTGTAGTGCTGCTTGGGATGCGTGTGGTGACTGTGGACGGTTCCATTTGACCATTAAAATAGGCTTGATGCAGACAGCTGTTATCTAATGGCTTGTGACTGCAGTCACTCAATAGTTCAGGACTGAAATTCCCACAAACTGAACCTCCAATAACGAAACTGGACTTTGTATTAATTTAAACATATCTTATGTTATACTAAACTTTAGCCTCCTAACACCCAGGATGACTGCAGATAAATTCCTATCTGATATCACCCAAATGAGATTGTGTTCCCAGGTGAGTCTGGTTCCTCTCAAGTTTTCTTCCTATAGTCATATTAGGGAATGTTTCCTTGCCACCATCACCCTTGGCGTGCTCATCAAGGACAATCTGATAATTATGATTTTAACACCTTTTTTTTTTCTTTCCCCCCCTATTTTTCATATATATAACTGAATTGAATTGAATGAAACTAAATACTGCAGCAGAGGTAAGTTTTAGTCTTCCTACCTGGGATAACCTTCATGAGAGCCAATTTCATCATGGTGCTTGATGGGTATTGCAAATTCATTTGATAAAACTGTTTTTGCAAGAACTATTTCAGAACAGTTTTTGTTGTTCTTTTTGTTGTTGTTACTTAATTACTGCTGTCGCTCAATAGTTCAGGACTGGAATTTCCCATAGTGTTGTACCTGGGCCTTCAATAATAAACTGGACGCCATATTAACCTAAACATATCATCTGTTACATAGAACTTTCAATATCCTATCACATAGTATGACTGCAAAACAATCCCTGCTATCTGATATCACCCAAATGAGCGAGGATGGGTTCCCTGTTGAGTCTGGTTCCTCTCAAGGTTTCTTCCTTTTCATAATAAAATATTCATATGTTCTCACATTTCATACACATTTCTGTATTTTCTTTTAATTATATAAAGTTGCTTTGTGACAATGACTATTGTTAAATGCATTATATAAATAAAACTGAATTGAATTTAACTGAATTGAATGAACTTCTCCTCTGCAGCAGAGGTAAGTTTTGGTCTTTCTTTTCTGGGATGATCTTAATGAGAGCCAGTTTCATCATGGTACTTCATGGTTTGGCAAATGTTCTTGCAAGAACTATTCCAGAACAGCCAACGTTTGTGTCTTTAAAAAAATTGGTTGTTGTTGTTACTTCATTACCTAGTTTTGAAAAATTTTCCATACTCTGGAAAAGGGATACTATGCTGTTGTCTTTGTAACATGCTTTTTTGTGGTAGTACCACTGAAGGCCGCTAGTGGCGCTCTCCTTACCGATCCCAATTAAGGGGATTTCTAAGCGTTTAAAATCTTAACTGCTTACAATATGTTTATTTCTGTTAATTAACTTTTTTTTAAGGCAAATTCAGTTTAGACTTGATCAAGTAAAATATCTGTTGAAATATATGATTGTGTCACAAGTTACAGTTAAATAAAAAAATAAGAAAAGAAAATAAAAATACTGTAAAAGATATATCTAAATTTAAATATGTTTGACCATGTAATAAATTCTTTTTGAGCGCTCATATTATGTGACATGGCACATTGGGGAGTTGCATAATTTTTATATAATTTATATATTACATAAATATTTTTTTTTGCAAAATTGCGGAATACAAAAGGCGTTTACTTATACTCTAGATAGGATATTGGTTATTTAACATGCATCTAATACGCCTACCATAACAACAGTTAAAACTATTGCTGAGTATTATCTAATCATGTTCATCTGTGGAAGTTGGATTGGCGTATGCACATTTCATAGTTTTTATCAATTAAACTTAAAATTCATGTGTAGCCTACATTAAATGTTATGAAAGACTACATGGTTATAGTTGTGTGGGTGCTCATGAATAAAAAACAAAAACCCTGCATTTGCCTGTGTGTGATACATCTCAAAGTGATCAGAAACTGATTTGATGCACTGTGTTGTTTGGTTTTATGGCAAGCTTGTCACTATTGGCTTCTATCACTGTATGTATTTGCATAACTTGAAATACAGTAGTTGGACTGTATACTGACGTCAGTTCAAAATGTCCCCGCCCAGTGCAAATGTCAAACGCTGCCTATGACCGACATATTTCTTGAAAACACACAATGAGGTGGGTTTATGCAAGATTGGTGGATTAATGTGAATTACTCAAGGAGAGATAAGGTAGCATATTAAGGGCGTCCTCTAAGCAGTTTTATACAGCTTTCTCTTTGTGAAAGTGACCTCCACTGCAGGCTTAAAGGTGCAACATCAATGACCCCCCTATTCCTCTTTTGTGCCTTTCTCACAGAGCAGCAAGGTGTAATGTTAACTCATGTAACTAATTTTTTACGACGCTACATTATTAAGAGTGTGAGTTAAAAACTCACCCTCTGTGAGCGAATTAGTCACCCACTCATGCTTACACATGTTTACACCATGCTCATGATGATGATGATGGTGGTGGTGGTCATGATGATGATGATGGTGGTCAAAACACCTTAAGCACTAATAAATCTCAAAACGTGCTGTAGAAGCTGAGCGCACCTGCCCTTGTGTTCACAACTGCTCAACATGGACTCAAGACTTTGTAGGCAATTGAGGTGGTAAAATGTGACTGTTTCTTTATAATCTTACAGGTGGTACAACTCTGAACTGTTCACACACTGTGGTAGGAGTAAACTATTAGCAAAGCTTGTTTAAAAATAATAATTTGGTGCATATGTGCTACTCAGGAGAAATTAAGCTTTTTTTAAATTAATTGAATTTTGATTTAATTGTTAAATGCATTTGAAGAAATTTAGAATTTTTTAAATGCTACCCTTGGTTTTAAAGTGAGAAAACTAATAAATGGAATGGGATACATTTAATTACTCATTGTAAAATTAGCTGCTAAATAAAGCTAAGGTATAAAACTTTTGATTTTTAACAACTTTTAAAAAAATCATTTTAAAGGTTCAAGATCTGAACATTTATTAAAAAAAAAAAATTTTAATTGAAAAAAAATAATATTGAATTATGATATTTATAAAATCGTGATAATTGGAGAATCTCAATATTGATTAGGATAATATTGTAGCGAGTGGTCACTAGTGATCCCTACTACATTTTTTTTTGGCCATGATTTTACATTCTCCAAAGGCTCATGTAATTATGATATATTCTTTTGTACACATTCTGCAATTATTAAGACATAAATGACATAATAGGCAAGAGAATATCCCAGGATCCTTTGCCTAGAATGATAATGTTTATTTTATAAAGATTGGACAATACATTCCAGACAAGACTGTTGTATGCAAATATAAACTGAAATCTTGGTGTCGTGTCGCCTGCTCTTAAAACAGTGACATTGGCAACCATTTCAAAAAACATCTGTTTTCAGGTATATAATATGTAATTACAGTATACTATACAGCATCCCTAGGCAGCCAAATCCTGAATGTTGATTTAAAGCTTACAGTGATAATTTGCGTCTAGCGGAAGTTGAATGAAAACACGTGAAGTTGAAAATATCAATACTCTGACGTGATAAATTAAGACAAAGCTGTTCCATATACACTATATAGTAAAATAACGACTCAGGCATAACTTCATGATTGGGGTCTCAGTGACTTTCACACCCACCAGTATATTATCTCTTGAGTGTTGAATAGAGACCAGTAAGCTTCATGGAAAAACAAGGACATCAAGTGCCTTGATCATCTTACATTGGGATGACAAAGCTCCAAGGCATCAATTATATGACTCCCAGGCCTCTATATGTCTTTCAGCTTTTCCTCAAGTCCCAATTAACCAGTGAGCAGCCAGTAAGTTTCTGTTAGTCTCGTGACATCAAACCCTCTGATTCACTGAGGCAGAAAAACAAGCAGAGAAGGCGAAAGAACTAATTGCGCTGCATCATTCTGTTGTTACAGACTACAGACTAGCATGTATTTGTCAGCACCGTCATCGAGCACAGGTACTCTGATGGAGCAAAGTGTTTTTCCCTTATTTTTGCTAAGGATCATTCTTTCTGCCATTGGCATATTAGGAAATGGGTTCTTGATCATATCTGTTCTCCATTTGACACGAGTGAAGACTTTTGAAGTGTTCCTGCTTGGACTGGCTATCGCAAACCTTGGGGAAATTATGCTTGTGGACATCTACGATGCCATAATTCAATCTATGCACAATCTGAACATTTCATGCATTGTGCTCAAACTTTTAAAGATCTGTGGAGAAAATGTCAGCATCTTTTTCACAGTGCTTATCTGCATCTACCGCTATCAGAAGATACACAACGCCGCCATGAGGATAATTGCACCTATCTTTATGGATAGCAGGGATGCTGCCATTGGTCTTAGTGTGGGATGCGTTTTGCTAGCTTTGCTTTTCAGTCTTCCAACTTACTTCATAACTCACGACACTTTGCCTATGAAAAATTCTACTAGAGAACTCTGTCCAGCAGATTTTTTCCTGTGTTCAGAAGCCAACTGTCCAACTTTAAACAATGTTTACCGGTACCTTTATATCATCTTCTGTCATGTTTTGCCTCTCATCATTGTCACATGGACAAGTCTCTTAATCATCAAGATTTTATGTATTCAGCAAAAGGCGGTAGATGCACATCATGAGTCAGATGCCACAGTTGCCCACAACCACCATCATCATCATCATCATCATGAACATGATGTGTTCCATCGGAGCACCATCGGGATTCTGGCTGCAATGACACTCTTCCAGGTGGACTGCATTTTATATCTGATCCTTCACTTAGTGTTTAATCCATATGACTTTCCTGCTTGGTCTCAGCTGGAATTCTTCATTGCAACATTATATACAGGTATCATCCCATATATTTATGGTATGGGACATAACTTTTTCAGCGTGAAGCATTTCATGAAAGAATAACTAAAAAAGTGTAATAAACGAATGTGACAATTTGATTGTATTAGTTAAAATCCTGTTATTTCAAAATGGCGTGTTTTGAGGGTATTTTTAGCCACCATTAACTAACTGTTTAAATAGCACATATTGTTATTTAAATAATTGATATATTTATTAAGTCATAGACTATAGTGGAAGAGACTGTAATTAGTGCTGAGATATGTGATAATTTATGTGATTATTTATAGAGGTTATTTATGTTAGTTTATGTTATCTCTTATTAGTTTCTTATTAGACAACATAGAATATTTTTTACAACTCATTTATTTATTCTCATATACAGTAGAATCGCGTTATCCTTTTTTTCTATCTTGTTGTGGATTTAGTCATCATTAATATATTTATATTTTTTCACTACATTGTTATTATTATCATTTTTATTTCTTTATAATAACATTACAGTGTGTCAGAGAGGTGCAGCAAGTGCACAGCTGCAGGGTCCTTGGACTGATCCTGAAATAATGTCTGCATGTGGTTTTGCACATTAGTAGGTGGATTGATTACTGTATTTTCCCCTAAGAACAAAGGTGTGTTTTTGTATGTGTGTGTGTGTGTGTGTGTGTGTGTGTGTGTGTGTGTGTGTGTGTGTGTGTGTGTGTGCATGTGCATGTGTGTGTGTATCCAGGCTCAGGAGGTCCATGAGAAGTTGAGGGCGTGGCTCCGAGCCAACGTCTCAGACGACGTGGCCGACTCTCTGCGCATCATCTATGGAGGTCAGTGATGATTTTTTTTGGGGGCAGTTTTACCTTTAAAGGTTCATACAGAACCATAACCCTCCTCTGGTAAGGTTTTAAGAATTTAAACAACAGGCTTATGATCTGCGTTTTAGTTTTGTTTCAATCATGCTTTCTTAACTCCAGTTAAAATCATTTTTAATGAGGGAGAGTGGAAGATTTAACCGAAAAATTGCATAAAAAATCCACGTCTAGGCACTCAATGTTGGATTTTTGAGATATCTCAGGAACGCCTTGAGGGAATTCCTCAAGAATGAACTGATTATATTTTGGAGGTCAAAGGTCACTGTGACCTCACAAAACACGCTTTGAGTCATCACTCGAGAATTCATACGCTAATTATGACAACATTTCGCAGAAATGTCTAACAGGATAAAATAATGAAGTGATGACATTTGATACCCAGAAGGTCAAAGGTCACTGTGACATCATAGTGTTTTGCAAAAACACTTTTCTGGCCGTTATTCAGCAACATAAATCAGAAGGGGAGACATTTGATCGGATGCTGAATTGGTGACACTAATCTTGAAACTGTGCTGATTGTTTAGATCTTCTGTATTGCCGGGTTGAACATGTGTGTGAAGCATCCACGTTTCGCCAAAAATTATTAAAATCCTACGGAAGCGTATTGCATTTACTTGAGAAAATAAATTCTGCTCTGTTTTTCTGAATTAATGAGATACGTTTTCATGAAAAAAAATAAATTCTGCTCTGTTTTTCTGAATTAATGAGATACGATTTCATGAAAAAAATAAATTCTGCTCTGTTTTTCTGAATTAATGAGATACGTTTTCATGAAAAAAATAAATTCTGCTCTGTTTTTCTGAATTAATGAGATATGATTTCATGAAAAAAATAAATTCTGCTCTGTTTTTCTGAATTAATGAGACATTTTAATGAAGAAAAAAAATTCTGCTCTGTTTTTCTGAATTAATGAGATACGTTTTCATGAAAAAAATAAATTCTGCTCTGTTTTTCTGAATT
>JAOVVB010000035.1:294722-318984 GCA_028570985.1 Heterobranchus longifilis | reverse complement strand
TCTATATGTGTTATTTTATAGTTTTGAAATCCCCAGTATTGTTGTAGAATGTAGAAAATAAATCACTAAACAAAAACTATATATATATATATATATATATATATATATATATATATATACACACCCTATATATGGGCCACACATGGGGCTTACACTTGATTTCCGCATTTAATTCATCTGCCACTTTTGAATAGTACATTGGAAAGCATAAAAGATGCAGGAAGTGTGTATAAGGAGGTAATTTAGAATTATGGCTGCCAAGTTAATAGCTGTGAAAGATTTTCCCCGTACAGTGCTAATCTTAATTAAACCAAGTGGCTGTTTTTTCATTCCCTTGGGTTCAGTATTCTAGTGAAACTCTCTGGTTTTACCTTCTCTTCTTGAGATAAAATGACAAGAAATAAAGAGTCTGAAGCAGAAAGAGAATAAAATGCTTCCTCTGTGAGAATAATAAATGAAGTAGCGTGTAATAAGGTCTGGGAAGATATGAGCACATTACAAGCAGCTTGGTTTTTATGTGTAGTATATTCTCTAGGTTACTTTAATGTGTCCTATTATCCTGAATGGAAAGTGCCTAAAAATTCAAGGGGAAGAAGCCAATGTTCATTTCATACATACAAGGCTGAGTTTGGCGACTACAAACAAGCTCTTCACACCATTTGAAAAGCTAGACGGCACGGAACTTAGTGGTTAGCACTGTTGCTTTGCACATCCAGGATCCGGGGTTCGATTCCCACCTTGGGTCTGTGTGGATAGAGTTTGGATATTCTCCCTGTGTTTGGTGGGTTTCCTCCGGGTTTCCTCCCACAGTCCAAAGATATGCAGATTAGGATAACTGGTCTTCCCAAATTGCCCGTAGTGTGTGAATGTGTGCGTGTGCCCTGCAATGTATTAGCCTCCCATTCAGGGTGTGCCCCGCCACATGCCCTACATCTCCTGGGATAGGTTCCACGCCTCCCATGACCCTGTGTAAAGGATAAAGTTTTATACTCAATAAGTAAGTGAGAGTAACAGAGAAGCTGTTACATTTCAAAATTCAGCTAATTTTTTACATGCGTTTTGCATTATGTAGCCAATTAAATGCCTCTTACTGTATATGGATTTGCTCTTTGTTTATGCTGCAGTTGAACATATAGTCAAAGAAAGGTAAACTTTAAAGATCTCTTTTAAAGTTGACCCAACATTCAAAATCCACTTTTTAGTAATTTTTAGTAACGCAGATTAAAAAAATGATGAACAAAAACATTCCCTGCTTCCTGCAATTTCAGTTTCCCCTACTGGCTCAAACAAGCCAATTTCAGTTTCCCCTACTGTGAAGCAGTAACTTATTTACATAAACAATGGAAGGGGAAGTGTAAGGGGGAGTTTGTAGGATAGAAGTGCATTGTCTGAGGGGGATTTCAGGTGGAGCTTTAACAGACACATTTTAAGGGACCTCTTAATAAATTATATAAATAGTAAAAAATGGGACATTTAAAATATTTACAACATTGGTCTGGAGAACCTAGAGGAACTTCAGTAGACCAGTAACCTGAGCTCAGGATCTAACCCAGGACTTTGGACCCAGGAGCTGTGTGGCGATATGAGATATATGTTATCTGCTGCACTGTTGTATGTACTATTCATATTAGTATTTATTAGTAAACAAATTAGTATTTTAAACCATCCAAAATGAAAATCAATGGATGAAACAGTAATTGTTTCATACATATATGCAAGAGCATTCAGGACACATTCCTTGTTAATCAGCATGGTCTTTCCTCTTTTTTTTCTCTCAATATTACACTGTTTGCTCCCACTTGTATAAACATAAAAACAACATGCATGTCAATATACATCTCTGTATTACAGCACTCTTGTATATAAAGAACTGCTAGGAAAATGGACCACTGCAATACCAGTGTTCAGTCTAATACTAATGTTTTATTTTAGTTATATGATGTAAATGCTTTTAACATCTTATTGCCAGGCTACCAAAAATATATTATTTTACCACAAATGAATTGTACATTTTTACACTGCTAAGACCACTGTCCCATTTACAGTCACCACACATACCTCCAGGCACATAGCTGCAGTGCCCTCTGTTGGTCAGGAGGTGCATGTGGGGTGGTGCTGCACCTGCACAGGGAGCTTGACAGAAACATGAGCTGGTCAGGGCTCGCTAGCCGGCTGATACACTGCAGGTGTGGGGTTACCCTGTAGAGAAACAGGAGACAAGCAGGAAGGAGTGTAGAGGAGACAGACAGGAGAAGAAGGAAAGAGAAGGAGAAGGGATGAAGCGCCCGAGTGCACTATGATCAGCAGCGGGTTGGTCTGTGGGTGTTTGTGTATATGCCAAGGCCGGCTTTTCTTCTTCAAGATGTCCTGTAGGTACTGCTTGCTCTCTGTCTCCCTTCTGTCTTTCTCTTTCTAATCAGGATTTGTAAAGGGTTTAGATCACTCTAAACCTCTAAAGCCATTGAATAAACTGCTCAACTGCTCTAAATAATATTACATGCTAAAAAAAGAATTATTGGGGAAGTTTTAAAAGGGTAGTTCAAGAAAGGATGACATTACCAACCAGAAATAGAGATGAAAATTAAAATGATCAATTATTTATGCAGTTGTTTGAATTACATTTGTCAAATGGATTAAAATCAAATTGGAAACAAAAATATTCACCATGTGTAGACTATATTGGTCAGTGCATACAGATCATATGCTACATAATCAGCAGGAACTTCATAAGTCCATAAGTTCAAACAGTATTACAGGTTAATGTTAACTTTTGATGTTGAGTTTGAATGTAAATGTTTTTGTAAACAAATGTAAACGTAATGTAAACATTCTTACGACAAAGGCTTTATATACAACACTGAAAAAAGATAACAGTTGATTACTTTATCTAGAGCTTGTTTTTGCTCTTAATTTTAATACTCAGTTTTAGTGTTATTTATATAGCTATTTTAACAATGCTCATTGTCACAGATAATCACCTCAATATATTACAAATATTTACAGGTACATGCAAGTACATGTCTAATTGCTGTGCTAATTTGTGTTATATTTCACGGATGATTGCATTTGTGTTACATGTTATGTTTTGTTATATAATGTCATGTGTTTGTCAGTGTTTAACAGTCAAAATCAAATTCAAAAAACAGTTCAAGCTTTTTTTTTTTTTAAGGCTGTCATTTGATCCTGAGGAATGACTGGCATTACCAATTTCAATGCATCAGTTACAGACAATATAACCTGTTCACAGCTGTCAGTTACGTAAAAGCCACCATTGCACATCCATCACAGATATTTTTATTTTTACCGAAAGTTCTTTATATTTCTGTATATTTAGAGCCAAGTTGCTGGCAGCAGGTGCAGCTATTATGTAGCAGTAAAGAGGTGTATTTCTATCTACGCCTCTACTGTTAGTCTTCATGGAATCCTCCTTCCTCTAACCAACATTTCAAAGTATATCAGTATACATTAGTTATCGTAAATCAACCATACTAATACTCCTATTTTATCATGACGATTAAAAGAGAATAGTTGTTTATATTTAAATACATACATACATTTCTAACGTTCAGATGGCAATCCACCTTTCTATTTGTGTTATTGTTTTTGTTTTGTTTTTTTGTTTTTTTAGTCCCAGACATGCAGACATGAAACAGACTGGAGCTTTAATCTCCATATGAATTTCTGCCAAGCCTAGATCATTATCGCAAAACACAGTGTGACAGCCAGAGGGCACTGCACCATCTGCACGGCCCTGAAATAAAATACTAATCTCATTTGTTTGTTAGGATACACAACCTAGCCATGAGCATGAAAAACAAAAGCAAATAATCATATAACTAATTACATACTGTACGTACTTACATGCAGTATTGCATTCATTCCAGGACATTCAGGATCCGCTACAGTAGTGGATTCTGTAGTGGATTTACCGTACAATGTGGCCCGAAAGTCTGGATTCTTAGCCATGTTTGTTTACCTGTGAAGTAAGGTTATGAACTTTACTTTGTGAAGTAAGGTTATGAAAAAGTGGCAATGGCAGATATATTGGCCTCACAGAGACAATATTTTTTTTTCAATATAAATGCATTGTCTGAAAGCACATTGCGGTACGTAGGAATCATCTGGTATTTCTACTACTAAAAGATCAATGCGATGTCTATACATAAAATCTAGTCACATATCATTTTGGAAAATGTACATTTGCTGAGGTACCAGTGTCCACATAAGGTTTAAAAAGAGTAAGAGGGGTTGCTTTGATTAGATATTGCAGTATAAAGTGAATTATAATCGCTTTTTTAAATCTTTGCCACATTAAAAAAAATGCCCAAATTATTTTAGCAATATTACAACATTATACTGCCATAACCACGGTGGGTTAGTGGTTAGCAATGTCACCTTGCATCTCCAGGGTCCCAGGTTTGATTCCCAGCCAGGTTCGATTCCCGCCTCTGTGTGCATGGAGTTTGCATGTTCTCCCCGTGCTTGTGCGGTTTCCTCTGGGTACTCCGGTTTCCTTCCACAATCCAAAGACATGCATTAGGCTAATTGCCGGTCCCAAATTGCCCGTAGTGTGTGTGCCCTGCAATGGATTGGCACCCTTCTCCTAGGCCAAAGGTCAGGTAGAAATGATGAATATTAGCTAACCGCTAAAGAGTCAGAACTTATTCTTCATTTGTTCATTTAACCCTTAAAACCCAAGGGGTGCAGATCTGTGCAGGCAACATGAAAAAAAGTGCTTATATGGGAGCCTTGCATTAAGAGGAGGTTTCAGACATCAAACTGTGTATTTGGGTTTTGTTTTTGGATATGTCAGGTAGAACGAAAGTTATCTTTCTTTTTAAAAAAACGTGTACATTTTACCACTACCGGAATATAGGAATGACATGCTATTTCTTTGCCGATGTGTTCCATTTTTTTTTTTTCAGTCATGTTTGTATATTTGGTTAAAATGTGATAAAGTTCAGTTCATCATATTGCCTAGATTGTGCTGATAAAAAGGATATGTCACTCTACACTGCACAATCCTGAGCCCTATGTATATTAGTTTACTAAAAAAAAAAAAAAAAAAAAATGGCTAAAAAGAGTTTTAAGTGCTAAAGCATATTACATAATGACTTTTATAAATTCAACATCTATGATGAAATTAAAAGCAAAGTATCCTATTCGCCTTATTTAATCTAACTTTTAATCATCTGAACCTTCTGTTCTCAGGTCCAGCAGTTCAGCGGCCGGTACAGAACGGCCCCACAGCCGAAGAGCTGGAGGTGCAGAGAAGGTAAGCGTCTGCTTATAACTGCAGCATAATGATGTGAAACGCACAATGAGATGTAAGAGTCGTTGGTTATGCAAAGTAATAGACATCGTTCTCCTGCATGATTGTTTAACATGCGGATGACTCAGTCAGTCTTAATGAGAAGCACCAGAATAGAAATTGTGGGGGTGACAGATCTAGAAGAACATACATAAAAGCTACTTCTTGAAGTCCAACGATGAAAGAATGAAAGTGTGACATTTCTTTGCAGTTAACAGGGTCTGGTGTTGTGTGTGTCTTTTTAACAACTATCCTTTGGAACATGTAGTGCTGGCAAAAAAAAAATCATGATCTTTTGATACAACGTAGCAGAATAACAGTTGTGTGTAAATGAAAAGTCATAAAGGGACACTCCTGCAAAAGGCTATTGATAACGTTATTATTATTTAATCTCATAAAATGACTGTGTATTCTTATTAAAAAGGTTGCCTCTATCACCCTAAAGTTTCATTTTGTTTCTCACACAAGAGGAACCTTTAATGGTTCTGTGTAAAAGCCTATAACTTGGCAAACTCTTCTTTTTTAAGCATTCGGAATAACACAGTAATAACACAAAATTTGCTTTTTAGGGTAGTGGTCTTCCTTTTTCAAGGGATCAGCATGTCTGCATTATGCAAAGGGACTTTATTTATAGCTTTATTTATATATATCTTGTTATAACAGCAACTTTAAATGACCTACAGAAATGCGATATTTCTTCTGATGCAATATTTTCTGTCTCATGACCTCCTAATGAACAGATTATACACGGCTGGATTTCAATAAGCAAATATTTAAGAGCTTGGATAGGACAATTACTGCAGTGATTAATATGTTGGAATTTTTTAATCCTTAACTGTTGCACTAAGTAGCTTCTCATTTATTAAACTGCCATGTAGTAAGACGTATCCCTTGGCGGTGAATACGATGTGTTAGAGAAGGGCCAAATTATTGGCCTATGTCCAGCAGAGAAAACAACTAAGGAGACTGCTGTTAGTAACTAGAATTGGGTCAAAAACTGTTCAATGCATTATTAAAACATGGAAGGATAGTGCTGAAGCATGTACTTCGTAAAAGAAATGTGGTGAGAAAAATATCATTAATGAATCATGAAATAAAGTTGTGTCACGTCCTAAGTCTCATGGGAAAGACTCTAGGCCCCTCACGACCTATACAGGATAAAGTGGTATAGAAGATGAATGAGTGAGTCTGAGTGAAGTTGCATTGTGAAGTTGCAGATATCACAGCTAGGTTTAATAGTGAAAGTAAGAGTTTCACACACACACACACACACACACACACACACACACACACACACACACAGAATGAAATTGACATGACAGGGATTAAATAGTTGTGTGGCCATGAGAAAATCACTTTTTATTAAGACTAATAAAGAAAATTGTTGTTTGCTAGCGAACAGAAAGACTTGGAGCAATAGAAGAAGGTCGTGTGGTCTGATGTGTCCAGACTAACTGTATTCCAGAGCAATGGTTGCATAGGGGGAAGAATGGAAGCGGATAAACCTATCATGCATTCAAGCATGAAGTTATGATCTGTGGTTGCTTCAGCTGGTCAGGTTTAGGCTCATCAATATTAAATTGGCAGTAGAATGAAGACCTGAATGTACGGAATGATCAGATTATCACATCAATGCATCTTTTATTGACTAATGCTTCGACCATGGACTCAAATTGTGAAAGAGTAGGTTTGGGAGCATGAGCAATCCTTTTCCCACATGAATGTGCCACCACAGAGTTGGCAGCACAGTGTCTCAAGCAGTAGCATTGGCACCATACAATTTCAGGGTCTCAGGTTTGATCCTACACTAAGTGTCTCAAGTTTTTATCCTAAGCTAAAGGTTATTTTTGTTGGGCATTTTGCATGTTCTGCTTATGGGTTTCATCTTATGGGTTTCAGTTCTTTGGTTCTTTTCCTCCCTTCCTCCAAAAAATATTCATATATACAGATATGGTTACACTAAATTGGCCATAAATATGAATACTGTATGTGCGTGATGTGCAGTGAATTGTCAGCCCATCCAGGGTGTTTCTTCACCTCGGTGTTTCCAACATCCACCATGAATCCATGACTCGGACGAGGATAAAGCACTTACTGAAGATGAAGAAATTTTAATAATTCAAAACAGACACACTGCCAACCTGTAGTAAATGCATTTGTGTACATATGAGATTAAATTACTTCAGATCCTCATGTAAAAGTAATTCTGAACATGCCCAAACTCATTGCTCATTGCTGAGTGAGGAATGGTGAGGTCTTATTGCATGACACTAATTGCATGGTATTGAGCTGATTGTAATGCAGATTATACACTCTGCTCTCTGACTCTATAAATTGCATGTGTGCTCTGCAGGCAGATGGAGATGCAACAGCAGCAGCAACAGCAAATGCAGGCACATATTGAGAGAGAGCGACGTTCGTCCAACTCAGGTAGGAAATGAGAAACTGAAAAATAGACTGAGCATATTTGCCATGTATGAACGGATTTCTGCTACCTGTCCTTTTATGCCCTTCTTATGGTGTAACCCTTTTTAACATTTTCTCTATTATTCCCTTTTTTAACAGGCTCCCCGTTTCAGGGACATCCCGCTGTGCTCTCGGTGGCACCTCCAAGTATAGTGCCACCCGTCATGTCAGTTGGAGGGCCATGCCCGCCTCCACCTCCTCCCCCTGCCCCTCCTGGTCCTCCGCCTCCAACAGTGGGAGCCCCTCCTCCTCCACCACCCCCATTACCTCTGGTTGGAGGTGGGTATGGAGGTCATCATCACCATGAGGATGCGCACGGACCCACCGGCCTCGCCGCCATGATCGCCGGGGCCAAACTGCGCCGAGTGCAGAGGGTCAGTTTGATCTTTGACTATGAATGAATTAAAAACAAACTTTTTTTAATTCTGTATCACCACTGCTACAATGAAACTTTCAGCATGTACATGCTCAGTTTGTTAGTGGTTTAGTAACATTAGGGACTGGAGCTGATGTCAGGCAGATGATCTCCTGAAACCTACTGTATATGCATGTAGCACAGTGGAGGTACTCTGTACATGAAGGTGATGCTGTATAAATCGTTACCTTCCTGTTTGACTACAGTCTGATGAGAGTTCAGGAGCCAAAAACGATGCCAATCGGACAAGTGGAGGTGGTGGGGGCCTGATGGAGGAGATGAATGCCCTGCTGGCACGAAGGTCAGAACCAATTTAATTTCTAAAAACACAACAAGGGTGATATTTTTTGGTTTTGGAAAGTAGTGTTGGAACAATTTCTTTTGCATTTTTGAATTTATAGACGGAAAGCGGCGGAAAGCGGAGACTGCCAAAATGTAAGTTCTCAGGTGTATTTTTTTTCTTGTGATATTTTAAACTATTTTAGTTCCTACTGTTGCTGGAAAGAAACATTTAAGACAACTGTGCTTTATTACAGGATGATGCAAATTCCTCTCCAATGTCTAGAGGACAGAATGCAGGTAATTGTTTTGTAATTTTTTTTTTCCTTTAACACTATGGAGAGAAGATGAAAATGATCCATTTGGCCAAATCTGATGAATTATGTATATTGCGCCTGTTTAGTAAATAAAATATAAACTGTGTCAACATATCCTCTATACCTTGAATCTTCTAATTCATTATCCTATAACACAATGTCAAAAGGTCATGATGAAATCATTAACTTAATTGAGTCAGGCTAACGATAAATTCATATTATTTTGAATAATGCATGCAAGAGAGACTGCTGCTGCTGTCAGTTAACCTGTAAATTTTTTTTTGTTGCTATGGTTTATTTAACCTGCAGATGGTGCAAAGAAGCCGTGGGATCGAGCCAACTCCGCAGAGAGATCATCGCTGGTATCAAGGTGAGAGCCTCATAGATCATGAGATATCACCAGCACCAGCACTTTAAAAGCTGTTAAAGATATTGCTGATGCTACCAGTACAAATCTGTTTGTAAATCAGGATCTACTGAATACATAACTTACAGCTATAAATACATTTCTTTAAATTTAATTGAATTCTCTAAATAAATCTGCTAATTAGAGATGATTATGGAAATGCTGTCACTGTCATCCTTACAAAGCATATTTTATATAAGTTTGATATTAATCACTGCAATAACAATTACTTAATTTCATGTATGACATTGCAGGACTAAAGTATGTTGGTGTATTTAGTCCCTGAATCTTTCAAGTTATGTGAATTTAATAATTCATATTATTCAGTAAATGCTAAGCAATATACAGTAAGTACAGTTAAATAATTTGAAAAGTATCTACTTATGATAATTTAGAATGTAAGCCTGGACCCAACAATTAAACTTTATGATCATGAGTTTGCGCGTGTGTGTGTTTAATCTGTGTAGAGTTCGACCCGTGGGCAGTAGCACTGACACAGACGCCTTAGACTTGGATAGAATGAAACAAGTAAGCAAAGTCTTTGTAAACTGTGAGCTACTGTATATATAGCTGTATATGTTAACTATTATTACTATTGTTTACTATGCTTTGTTTTCTTTCCTTTCTGGCCATTTCTCTAATTTTTAGGAAATCTTGGAAGAAGTTGTCCGTGAATTGCACAAGGTGAAAGATGAAATCATTGATGGTATGTTCAGATATTGCATGCAAAAAATAAATTCATGTCAAAATGAGACCTTACTTATTCTAAATGAAACATAACTTAATGACTTACTTATGTGTTTTTATTTTCTCTTCCAGCCATTAGACATGAACTTAGTAGAATTAGCATGACATAATCTCCCAGCTTTGTGTGAGCCCTCTTTTATGAGCCCTGACCCCTGGCAGAAACTGCTGTAGCTGAAGAGGGGAGGACACCCAGCAACGTTACTGCCATATTAAAGCAAATACATCAGCTTGCTCTAATATGTAGTCTACATTGTGGTACCCCTCAGATATAAAAACAGATGGAAGACACTTGCACTGACCTCTCTGTTTTCTGGTTTAAATTTATATTTGGCAATGACCTTTTTACGTCTTTAATGTCTTTATAGGAAATTGTTCTAGATTTTATTTTGCCCTATATTTGGATTGCTTTTATTATTATTATTATTATTGGTAGCAGTATTGATTTAGGTGGTAGTAGGTATTATTAATAATAATAATAATAATAATAATAATATGAACATTGCCTGTGTCCACATGTTAGCCTTTTATATTGATCCACTTTAATTTTCTTTTGTCTGTCTTAAAAATATTTGTTTCTCACCATGATTTTGTAAAAATATTTTTTAAACTCCTTTTGACAACACGTGTTGTATCACTGACAGTAAGGTGGAACGTGAAACTGGGGGACAGAAGACAAGTTTTCTTTTTGGATATTGCGATCTTACAAGAAAAAACAAAAAAAACACTACACCAGAGTATTTGTGATCATGTTGTTAATAAAATGTTTATTGGCTAAAAGGGTACAGTGAGATGTTGCTTGTTTTTACATTAATCCTTTTTTGACTGCCTGATTTCAAGTACATGAAATAAAATAGTGAAATGTCTTGCATTATTTAGGGTATATAATTAACTAGAGGTTTAACCGCCTGACACCTGCATTCTACCATTACTTGCGAATGGAGTGAGCGGTCAACTCTCTGCCGCTCCTCACACTGCACCAGTGTTTCGGCAGGCCTGTTGTATGCGCCATCGTTGTGGCCCGGGATTTCAGTAGCTACTGTAAGCTCGGCCTGACGTATCCGTTTTTCACCATAGACGACGCTGCCTACTGTTACAGTTGGTGAGGAAGGGCTGCGACACGCTCACAGAATTACATAAAAGTTGATGGTGACACTGCCTACTGTTACATTCATGAAGCATGTCTGTGACTGAACTACCTGTACAAACACTGGCCAAACAAAATTTCTGTTTTATAAAGACAATCTGAGATGTGTAGAGGAATACACTTTAAGCGCGCCCTCTAGAGGCCATAATCACATTAGCACTATTTTACTTTTATCCTTAATGGTAAATCTATAGATCTTTTCAAATGTGACACTGATGGGGGAAAAAAAACATAACACATGTGTTGTTTTTCTGAGGTTTTATTTTAGTTGACTGCACTTTTAAAAATGAGAATGATACAATAAATAATACATGATACAATAAGTGAATAAAATAATTTTAAAAGATATGTATTTATAAGTTTACTGACTTAATGATACGATGAAAAACACTGAAGAGTGGAGTATTTATTATTTATCTAACTCAAGGCATAAATCTGCTGGCAGTGAGCGTTTTTTCCTCAAATCTCGCGAGATCTGGAGTTGGAGCGGAGAAGCGACGTGATCTCGTAGAGGCGAAGTAGAGTTATTGGTATTATTGAAGCGAAGAGGGAGGGCAGCTATCGTTCCTCTGAGGGGGTGTGTTTGTGGGGCAACGAACGCTGCGTGCGCGCGTGTGCGTATGTGTTCATGTATATGTGTGTATGGAAGCAAGCAAGCTGGCGGAATTCAACATGGCATCCGGCGAAACGCTGTATATCGAGACGGACGGCTCGGAGATGCCGGCTGAAATTGTGGAACTTCACGAAATAGAAGTGGAGACCATTCCGGTGGAGACGATCGAGACCACGGTGGTCGGCGGCGACGATGATGATGATGATGATGACGAGCAGCCCATGATCGCGCTGCAACCGCTCGTAACTGACGACCCGAATCAAGTCCACCATCAGGAGGTGATCCTGGTGCAGACCCGGGAGGAGGTGGTCGGTGGAGACGAGTCCGATCTGCGGACAGACGACGGGTTTGAGGACCAGATCCTCATCCCGGTGCCCGCTCCCGGCTCTGAGGAGGAGTACATCGGACAGACTCTGGTCACGGTAGCCGGGAAGAGTTCCGTGGGTCGAGTGAAGAAGGGGGGAAGCGGTGGAAAGAAAGCGGGTAAAAAGGCTTACCTGAGCGCTAGTGAAGCCACTGGGAGAAAATGGGAGCAAAAACAGGTGCAGATAAAGACTCTGGAAGGCGAATTCTCCGTGACGATGTGGGCGTCGGGTAAGTTTCTCTCTCTCTCTCCTTGCAAAATGTGTAAGTTTCTCAGCTTGCTGGTGTGTGTGTGTTGTAGATACAAAGGGCGTTGTCTGTTTGCAGACTGTCTGTTTTAATCGAGTGTTCCGATAGAGCAATGGCGAGAGATTATTTTTTAGTCTTCTGTCCGCAAACAAGCAAAGAGTTCGACTCGTGTTTTTGTTTTGAAGGGAAGCCATGTTTTTAAGCCTTGCTGGGCGCCGCCATGTTCCCCGAGTCCAGTATGGCGGCCCGAAAAAATGGCGATGGCGCGGCCGAACGAAGATGGCGGCGTTTGCTGGCGCGAGCGCGCTGCTCGTGCAGGGTGTAGGCCGCTAGTTGGTTAAGCTAGCGTGTTAGCACGGGGTTTAATAAGCGCTACAAATGCATATGTGTATTTATTTGGCAACGGCAAGGTTATTGTATAGTTCTGCTGTTATACAGTTATAAAAATACGGTAACGGGATTGTCTCTGAGTCATTTTGCGTTTCCGGCAACTAGCACTGTGTGTAGCTAGCTGCCTAACTGAGATATGTTTCGCCTTATATAGCTGGCTAACTAAATTAGCAACAGCAGCTGTCGGCTTGTACCGATGCCCTACATGGTTTGCTATTTGGGCTTGTTAAAAACACCTTTATTCCACTCCTGAACGATATCAATTCGCATTACAATAAGCATATAAGTTTTCCGCGCCCTTTAATATTTGATACCAGAGACAGTAGTCATGTTTACTTTAAGGGATGGGTTTCCTCCGGCATAACTGAGACCATGAACGGTGTAACTCCGCTCCCTGTGCGAAGTCTCCTCTGTGACATCAGACAGATGGCAGAATTAATCCAGTTTGCCCTGAAGCTAACGCCAACAGTTTTGTCCTGTTTTACCAGTTTGTGTACAGTTCATGCAAATGGTGTTTTATGAAGCAATCCTGCTGATTTAATTTCAGTCCGTGGATTATTAAATTCACTTCAGTTTTATTTCTATAAGGCTTTTAACAATGGTCATTGTCGCAAAGCAGCTTTACAGAATGTACATAAATAATGAAAATGAGTTTGAAAAGTGTGAGGGAAATGTGTATAAATGACAATTACCAGTTTGTCCATGATGATGACAAAGAAAAACTCCCAGAGATGAGAATAGGAAGAACCTTGAGAGGAAGCAGACTCAACAGGGAACCCATCTTCATTTGTGTGATATCGGATAACAGGGACTGATCTGCAGTCAGATCAGTTCAGTTTAACAGGGAGATGTGTTTAAATTATATGTCCACTTTTGGAGCTCAGGTACAAAACTGTTTGTGGGAATTTCAATCCTGAACTACTGAGCAAATGCAGTCACAAATCATCAACATCTGTCTGCATCAGCTGAAACCATTTTCATGGTCTACTGTGCCCAGTCACCGCGCGCATCCCAAGCACCACACAGGCGTCTGTGAGACGATTTCTCCAACTAGATGCGAGGCACTAGGATGGTGCGTTATTCAACTTTATGCACAACGCTATAAAGTGTGTATAACCGGTTCAAAGAGAAAATCCCAGTTTGCCACTATGCCTGGTTCACTTTATTAGGAATTCATGCAGTTTTCTAATCAGCCATGTTGTAGCAGTGCAGTGCATAGAATCATTCAGATACAGGTTTCAGTTTATATCCATATCAAACATCTGAGTGAAGAACAAGAGTGATCCTATTGACTTTTACCTTGACATGGCTGTTGATGCTAGATGGACTGGTTTGAGTATTTCAGTAACTGCTGATCCCTTGGGGTTTTCACACACGCAGCCATCTTTAGCATTTATACAGAATGGTACTAAAACAAAAACATCCTGTGTGGGAAGAGTGTGCAGGCTGAAACGCATTGTCGATGAGTGAGTGAGGTCAGAGGAGAATGACCAGACAGGCCTGTGTTAACAGGAAGTCAATAGTAACTCAATCAGTCTGTACAAATGAGGTGAGAAGAAAAGCATCTCATAATGCACAAAACATTAAACCTTACACAACAAAAGGAGAGCACATCAGGTTCCTCTCCTGTCAGTGAACAACAAAAATCTAGGGTACGGGTACAGTAAGTGTACTAACATCATTTCCACAGTCATAGTGACAGAGATCAAACTTTCCTTCATTTTGATGATTGATGTGAGTATTAACTGAAGCTCGTAACCTGTATGTGTTTAATTGGCTGATAAGATTATAAAATGAATGTATAGGTGGACAATAAGCATGTATTGCATGTGCACAGAAAAACAACATCCTCTGTTTGCATTCAGTTATGAATCACGATTCATTTGTATGATGAATTATGTTTTGCCACACTGAATCTTTTTTTCTGTTTGTTATATTACATTTATAATAGAAATGCAACCTTGGGTATAACTGATTCCATACTTTGTGCACAAGCTTTAGAGTGGTGCAACAGAATTTTTTTTTATGCCGTTACATTATTAAAAGTTGCTCTCTGGTTGGCCTTGTTCTTCAAACTTTGCATGCAAATTAGTCTCAAAACCCAACAAGTGCTAATTAGTGTTGAAACGTGTTTTAGGTTTATCTTATAAGGAATGGGCTATATTTAATTACTCATGTTCAATTCAGTTTGATTCTGTTTAATAACACTAGGGTATAAAACATTCGAGTTATGACAACTATTTATAAAGGTTCAAGGTCTGAAAATTATTTATAACATCATGATACTTACAGAATATTAATCGAGACTGCACCTAGGTGTTGTGATATCGCATCGGGTGGTGATTGGACCCATCCCTACTTAAGGACCAATAATACTGAATTATATCTTTATGTGCAATTTGCTTCTTTACTTAGAATACACAGTATAGTCAAATTCCTGCGCTGTCTAATTTACTGTGACGTTACACTATAGACACCTTTATTCACAATATGTTCATTCTTTACCACATGCAGTATGTCACTTCCCTGGTATTTGTCACTTCTCATTGTTTGCACTGATCACACTATACCCTTTCAGTCTACTTCACACTACGTGCTCAGATTTGGTTATTGTTGATTGTTCTTATGCAAGAAAAACTCCTGTGCATCTCGCAAAAAAAAAAAAAGTTAACCCAATGCACAATCATCTGTATTTGCTCAGCGCTACAAAGTTCAACAGTTTTCCGATACTACAGGGTGACAAACAATTCAATAGTCTAAATTTCACATCTTTATTTAAATACGTTAATCCCTGATGGTGTGTCTAGAGACAAGTCAAATTGCACATGCAAATGTTATTTGAATGGTCAGATTGAATGACCCTGGATGTTTTGGCTGTCTGTGAATCTTACTCAGTAGATGTATCCACGTATTTGCCTTAAACAGTCAATGTGTACAAAAAGCACAGCATAGTAGTGTAGAGTTGTTTTAAGCAGTGCGCTCGCTGAATGTCCGATTATGGCAGGTGGTATTTGTTAGAGTAATATTTTTTTATCATCGTAGTACGAGTTTGTATTCATATTAAAGTGAAAACCGTATCAGGTTGTGACAACTACAATCATTATGTCTGTATTAAAAAAACAAGCCATAACTAGTTACACTGACGTTGCACACTGTGTCCAATATTGTGCTAAAATGTTGTAATATACCTGTTTAATAATTTGTACTGTGTCTATTTTTTTCCCCCCAGATGATAAAAAGGACATTGACCATGAAACGGTCGTAGAGGAGCAGATTATTGGAGAGAACTCGCCTCCAGATTACTCTGAATACATGACTGGGAAAAAGCTTCCTCCTGGTGGCATCCCAGGCATTGACCTCTCTGACCCCAAACAGCTCGCAGAATTTGCCAGGTGAGGTGCACACATATAGACATATACATTTAAGCAACTGGTGACTTAGCTTATCTACCGTGCGTGGCTTGGCATTTGGTTTTTAGACTGAATCACACAATCATTTCAGTGTTGTGTTTTCTTGAGTTGAGAACTGTTGAGGGGAAAAACATTTGAATATGATAGATTTGCTTTAGGGCAGTGTTCCTTTCTTTGTACATAGGTCACTAAGGGCATTTTCACATTAGGTATGCTTGATTTGTACCGTGCCCAGGAACAATCTCTCCCCTACTTCGTTTATGAGACGCCATTAAACAAGACAGGTTTTTCTTCGCTCTATTTCTAATATTATTAATATTTTGGTTCCTACATTATCAGCTATGGCAGTGTAGGTAAATGAGATTTGCACGTGCTACGCACACACAGAGATTGTGGAGGTGACAGACTGCACTGATGACATTGCGTCTCAACAGCAGTCTGCTTCCGCGTTTCCGGATTAAAGTGTATCAGATTTTGCGGTCAAATGTTCTCAGAAACGAGGCTCTAATGTGAAAACACCTTAAGTTATATGATTTGGATTGTTGCGGATTATGTAGTCCTGCACGATTATAATCGCATAAAATAAATCAAAACCGCTGTATGGACTGGTGCTATTATCCAGTCACAGAAAGCTGCAATTTATTACAGGTAATATGCACTACAGGTAGTCATTCATTTATGAGTTTGTCAATAATTTAAGTATTTGTAAAAATGTTTTATCACTTTTAAGGTACAAAATAAATATTGGAAAACATCCTCTTAACTTTGTCATTTGTGCCAGTATTTGCCGTTGGCCTCGATAAATATGATTGACTAAATCAAGTATTATAATTAATAAATCCAAATAAAAATTTTATTTTTCACATACACAGTCATACACAGTACAATATGCAGTGAAATGCTTAAACGACCACCCGTGACCTTAAAAATAAAAGATTATTAATAGGAAATAAATATGAATAAAAAGGAATAAAATAGAAAATAGGGCGGGGGAGGGGTGTGTGCAAATATGCATGAAAGTGTCTTATTGAAAGTGACTTATGTGCAACGAGCAAAGAAATGAAATAGAAATGTGTACATGTGTGCAGTGTCCATGAATGTCCAGAATGATACATATAGCAGTTTAAACTCCATGACCAAATAATCGGACACATGGATTAAACTCTTTCCATCAACAACACCTCAGTACAGTTAGCAGACTTACTAGGTTTTTATAACATGTATGATTTAGTGATTTATACTTTGATAAATCAGACCTGAACGTTTCAGCTTGGTGCATTTCGATGTAAAGGAAAAAAAAAAGAAAATTTTAATGATTTGCTGTAGTATGCAGAGTAAGCCATCATGCTCACTATAATAAATTTCCAAGTATGTTGCGTTCATTATGTTTCTAATCACTGCACTGTCTGTTATTTTCTATTACGTGGGGAAAGTGGCCATTTCTGCTATTGAACGCTCTGACAAATTAGTGCTCAGCGCCTCAGCACATTGACTGGAAAATGCGCTGTGATTTGAAATTAATCACTGTTAAATGCACTCTGGTTAGGGTTTTTGAAAGGATTTGTCACCAACTAGAAATCCTGTTAGCAGCTAATTACAGATCATAGCCGTGTGTAGAACTCTTAGGAAATCAAGACTAAAGAAATTAGTACGAAAGATTTTTCCTTCAGCTTGAGAGCTTTGTGAGATTAATGGTTTGAAACATAAATTACAGCCCCAGAGTGAAAATCATTTAAATGTATTTATATAGATTTATTTTAGTAGGTTTTTTTTATTTTTTATTTAATTAAGTTAGTTTTTTTTAACAATGTGTGTGTAATTTAAAGCCAGATTTCATATGTCTGCGTTTAAACCGAAGTCTTTTCTTACAGTAACAATAGTGGCTCTTTGGGTCGCGCCTCAGTACGGTAAGTTACGGACCTGTGACATGTCAGTCATACTGGTGTCGGAGCTTGTGTAATTCTGCATGGGTTAATAAGGGGATGAACTCTTTCCTGTTCACAGGGGACACAAGTCACACCGCTGTTTTGGGCATGGTCACTGGTCACTGGTGTGTGCACAAGAGACGATGCATACAAAAGAGAGAAGTGTTGTGTTTATGAACAATAAATATTTTACCTGAGTTTAGCTCATCAGCATGCTTGTTCTTGTCGTCTTCTCAGAATGAAGCCACGAAAGGTCAAAGAGGACGATGCACCGAGAACGATAGCCTGCCCACACAAAGTAAGTGTGTTTTGTAAGGTATTCTCATCCTTCAGCTCCCATAACTCGCAGAAATATATGATCAATTTCTCTGTTCACGTGTTTGCCTGTGTCATGCATTCTCGATTCTCTTGCATCACACTCCTGTATGATGGCCTGTAGATGGCCGCAAGGGAAATTACAGCTTTCTATTAATTAATTAATCAATCAATCTCGTTAAACTGGATATTGCACTTTATAGGCTCTTAGCAGCCAGCTTTGATTCTGTCGTGTTAATTAAAATGAGAGTAAACTTGTGTCTGTTGCTTTTAGGGATGCACTAAAATGTTCAGGGATAACTCCGCAATGAGGAAGCACCTACACACCCACGGGCCCCGGGTACACGTGTGTGCCGAGTGCGGAAAAGCCTTCGTCGAGAGTTCGAAACTAAAACGCCACCAACTTGTTCACACCGGAGAAAAACCTTTCCAGGTTAGTCAAACTAAAAACTAATTTTATTTTTTTTAACAACCTGAATGGCTGTAAACTAGGACTATTTATTTTTTAAACTTATTAAAAAAAAAACATCAACTTTGTTTTAACATAATTGTTAAATGTGCAGTTAGAATAGGATGTTTCATGGGGGGGAAGTAGCTAACAGAAACTATTTATTTAGAAGTATGTGATATTCGGTGATGGCGTTTATTATGTGGATTAAACTTTTATATTTTTTAAACATCAACCAGTCGGCGTCATGCATATTCTCAGTTTCAGTTAGGCATCTCATGATAAGAGCCAGTGCAGTAAGAGGAAATGAAAAGGAGATCAGGATTTATAAGGTGTAATTTTCCTCACTTTATTACTTTCGCATATTTACTATTTTCAAAAGCTAGTGAAAATGTCAAAGCTATTTTATGGCAATGTTATCAATAAGGCAAGAATGGTTTATGGTATATTGCATCTTAAATGGGTAAGGAACAGATTTGTCATCACTGCTTCTACAATACTGTATCATGTCACTTATATGAGTGTGTAACCGGTTTCATTGTACAGATCATGATTTTATATGATTTTATTTTTGTATATTTTCTCATTATGCTAAAATTAATTCCTAGTTGTGCTATTGCTGATACCTGACAGGTTCCTGAATCGTTACCTAGACACGAGTTTGATGTGAAATTTAACACGCTGATAAAATCATCACACAGAGGATGTGAGCCTGTATGCGGTACGGTGGTGATCGCTACGCTACACTCTAGATATTAGGATTTCATGGAAGGATGTTGAGTAGTGGTGTAGTATGAGCTATTTAAATATTATGAAGTTCATGCAGGCCAAACGAAATGTGACAAGAAGTCATATTCACACTTATAAACACTTGGCCAAGCTCAGGCTTAAACTGTAACACCAAGTGCTTTTCCTCCTGCTCCACATTTAACACATGAACAGGTTTGAACAGGAACCAGTAGACCATGAGGTTACAATCCTAAGTAAAAAAAAAATTATTTATTTTTTTTAACCAACTGTGATAACTCTATTACTGCATGCTGAAATGTTCATGCAGGAGCTTTTACTATTATTTAGTCCAAGATAGAAATAATAGGGAGAAGTGCTTGGATGAACTTAGTTCCTTTAATCACATTGATTTAATCTGTTTGGTTAACCAGCTTATATTGGCCACAATGAAGTTACTGATGAAAAACGCTCATTGATTGAATGTATTTCAATTTTCCCTGTGTCCCAGTTCGGACACATTTAATTGCACACACAGAGGCTGGATAATGAAGTTTATTACAGGCGTGTCTTGGGATTTTCAGATCCTTTCTGGATCTGTTATGTCCAATAATTTTTTAATGTTATGGGCTTTATGTTGCTGTTTGTGGGAAGATTACATTCTAATAAGAACCAGTAGGAGTATCTCCGGGTAATATCCTGTCTGAATAGACATAGAGCTTACAATTGCATTGTACTTATAAAAAATATGCTTTGTTCAAAAATCACCTGTGTAGCTTAGATAGCTTGTGGACATGTGACCTTTTGTAATGCAATTCGCATGACCATAACAAGCTGTTAAATGTCACATCCTTTATATGATGTGGAACTTTTGGTGACACTGCCATCTTCTGTGGCTTACAGAGTCGCATCACTAATCCTGTGTAAATCAATCGTAATCATTTCTAATGTCCTGCAGCAACTTTGTTTAGCAGCAGCGCTTGTTTACTTCTTTATGGCCTGTTAGACTGATCGAATTAAGACGCTACACTGTCGATGTTTGCAAAGACCTAGAGAGCTGGATAAAACTAAATAAATTAAGTCAAAACAGATATATCTTTATTAAGATATTGTTGACTCCTTGAGATATGACTGTTTGTTTGGTATTGCACTGAGAATTGCACAGTTCCAGTTTTCTGCTGTTGAAACATCTGACGTTGTTTGCAGTGGAAAAAGAAGCACACATAAGATGAGATCAGGTCATACAATACGATATGTATTGCAATCATTCACTACCGGAGTAAAGCGATTACAGAGTATGAATGAAATGAATGTTGATGTCATGGAATATGTGTTAGAGACCTGAATTCTGTGTTTATCTCTCTCTCTCTCTCGCCTAGTGCACTTTTGAGGGATGCGGGAAACGCTTTTCCCTGGACTTTAACCTCCGCACACATGTACGAATTCACACCGGAGACCGCCCATATGTCTGCCCTTTTGATGGCTGCAATAAAAAGTTTGCTCAGTCTACCAACCTCAAGTCGCACATCCTAACACATGCGAAAGCCAAAAACAACCAATGAGCAGCTCTGGTCTGCATTTGTTTTTTTTTTTGTTTGTTTGTTTTTTCTTTTTTTACACCTGAATCCAGCCTCGACGTGACAGCATCTTAAAACACTGGAGGTCTGAACTGTGCTCTTCTGTAGTTCTCCTAAGGAGTGCGGAAATGTTGCCCTAAAGGACTCAGGGTTTAATTATGGTATATTGTAAAAGACACAAAGTGAAACATGGGGAACCCCTGTATTCTTGGATCAGCCCGCTAAGCGTGTGGCCCTTACTGAGGAGCAGAGCACGGCCGTGTCCGGCCCAGTCGCCCATCCCACGTTGTGACGGCTTATTGCAGCCAGCAGAATGTTGGAACTCATGGACACTCATCTGTAGACATTGCTTTTTACCACAGTTAAGGAACACGAACATTGCTTCATTTTTCTTTTCACTATTACATCGATTTCACCAGTCTGCATAGATATAGCTTTTAATTTTGTATTTCTCCAAGTGTGCATATTGTACACTTATTTTTGGAATGTACTTAGTAATGCAACCTTGTGATCATTCTTTATCCCTGAGAACTTATGGTTTCGCTTAGGGCGTGTTCTTGAAAGGGTTGATTTATAGTTACTGTAAGACAATACTTCAAAAGTATTTTATGTAAAAAGTTTTCTTTTTTTTTGTTTGTTTGTTTTGTTGCATTTTTCTCTTTGGTTGTAACCTAACCATTGAAATAATCTTGTATACGTGTATTGTAAGGCCGTATGAAGATCACATAGAAATGGACAGCGGTGTGATTTCAAGTGTTTACTGCTTTAAAGCATTCAGTCATCAGTTGCTTTCTCTTTTGTTACGTTGTCTCACATGGAAAAAGAATCATTAACTCACTTTTAAACCCAGAAAGTGAACCACTTCTCACGATAAACCACAATGTGAGTTTGTTTTTTCTTTGTTTGTAATGTATTGTAAATCCCTAAATCATGAAACATTCTTTGTTAATAATTACATTCTCATGTATTTCAGTCTCCAATTAAAAACACAAATGCCTCAGTGTTTTTTTTTGTTCTGTGCTTCATTACATGCTTGAATGATATACTGTGTAAATAATGTATGTTAATTCAGATATATTGGTGTGTTTATGTGTGTGTGTGTGTGTGTGTGTGTGTGAGTGAAAGTGAGTGAGCGAATAAAAAAAAAAAAGCAGAATTATACATTATGCCAGATCTTTGATCTTGTGTTTTCCTGTTGGCCTGGAACATGTGCTGACCTCTTGTGGTCATGATATAAAGAGGTGAGTCATGCCCTTCGATTATGACTTCCTCATTGTTCTTAAATTCTTTTCCTCAGTGTGACTGCAATAAGAGGAAGCATGTTCCATGGAGAGCTGAGCTGTTTCAGTGCCATTGCTTAACATTGCAGCACAATTCTGCTTATTTATTATAATATGCGGTACTATAATTAAATTCTTAAGGACATTGATGTCTGAATTTCGACATCAAGTCCATGCAGCTCCCCTGATAAAAGCCTGACTCGTATTAATGCACTGTCCATGGACCTGACTTACTATGATGATTTATTTACTGCTTACATAAAATAGCTCTTGATAGTGAGTGGGTGGCGTGCTGGTGCAGTGGGCAGCATCGCTGGATTAAGGTTTGTCTGGAGTTTCACATGTTCTCCCCACGGTTATTTGTATATCCTTTGGGTTATTTGATTTCTCCTACTGTTCAAAAATATACAGATAGGACAGACGCTTGGTGTGAATGAGTGTGTGAATTGTGCCCGGCAATGAACTAACATCCTATCCAGGTGAATTCTCCTGCCTTGCACCCGGTGTTCCCAGGGCGGCCTCAGGATCCACCACAACCCTAACAACAATGAAGTCGCTACTAAGGAGGTAATACTGAGACTCTCTAGAGTTTTGTTCACTTATTTCAATTTTTATGCATCGCTTTTCTTGCCACTGATGCTATTAATCACACAGATTTTAAAGGGGGGGGGAGCTCATACAATATTAGCGGTTTCAAATTACTTGCCTTATTGAACTGGAGGATCATTCAGTTATTAAAATGCAGATTTCTATTATCAGACTGTCAGCATCACTGGAAAAAAAAAAAGTTTACTCTCAAAAAAGCATTTAAGGGATTAGATAATTGCCATAATATTCACTCGCTGTCTGTGCCGCTTTATCCCATATACAGGGTCACAGGGAAGCCTGGAGTCTATCCCAGGAGGGCACGAGGCGGGGTACACCCTGGACAGGGTGCCAATCTATTACCAGGCACACACACTCACATGCTCATTCACGCACTACAGGCCAGGCAATTTGGGAACGCCAATTTTCCTAATCTGCAAACCTTTGTACTTTGGGAGGAAACCCACCAAGCACAGTGAGGACACAGAGAGTAAACTCCATGCACACAGACCCGAGGCAGGAATTGAACCCAGACCCTGGAGGTGCAAGGCCACAGTACTAACCATTACCCAGATAAAGCACAAATTTATCGCAAGGTACCATGCGCGCGCACACACAAACACACACAGTACATTCTCACATTCATTCACACCTAGGTGCAGTTCAGCATAGCCAATTCCCCTACTGGCATATTTTAGGGGAGGTGAAAGGAAACCAGAGAACAACAAAGTCCTTTGCAGGTTTGTTTTTTTCCTTTTTTCTTTCAGCCAGGAAACATGTTGATTGTAAATTAGTTTCATGATGTCTGCTATTGGTTAAGACTATTTTTGAACTTCCTACACACAGAACACATTTTATGAAAAATGACATTATTTATCCACCTCTCAAACAGGAAAATAACTTTTAAATTATAAACTTTTAAAACAGTAAACATAACATAGCCAAACAGCATAAGTCTGACAAACGTTTAAAAACCGCAAACCCGATTTCTCACCCCAAAAAAATTCCATTGTCCTTAATATCTGATTCATGATTATCTTGATGGCGGCACGTTGGTGTAGTGATTAGCACTGTCGCCTTGCTCCTCCAGGGTCCGGGTTCGAACATGTGCATGGAGTTTGCATGTTCACCCCGTGCTTGGTGGGGGTACTCCGGGGTTTCCTCCCACAGTCCAAAGATATGCAGGTTAGGCTAATTGGCGTTCCCAAATTGACCCAATTGTGTGTATGTGTGTGTGCCCTGCAATGGATTGGCACCCTGTCCAGGGTGTACCCTGCCTCGTGCCCTAAGCCTCCT
>JAOVVB010000035.1:263528-287493 GCA_028570985.1 Heterobranchus longifilis | reverse complement strand
TTTATTAATATTTATTCCTTATATATAGTTTTTATTTTCTTTTTAAGGTCACTGGCGGTCGTACAAGCATTTCACTGAAATTTGAATCGAACCCGGGCTTTCCACACGGTAGGGGCGCCACTAATTGAGCCAACAATGCCCTTGTCACCAATTCACTTCTCTGACTTAATAAAATCAAGCACCTAAGCATGCAAATGGGTCACTCTCAGGAGATCAGTGAATTTCAGCATGGTACCGTGATGGTACCTGTGCAATAAGTCCAATTGTAAAATTCCCTCGCTACTAAATATTACACAGTCAACTGTTAGTGGAAGTGACTGTGAACGACAGCAACTTATCCACAAAGTGGTAGGCCACGTAAAATAACAGAGCGGGGTCAGCAGATGCTGAGGCACATAGTGTACAGAGGTCGCCAACTTTCTGCAAAGTCAATAACTACAGTACAGACCTCCAAACTTCATGTGGCATTCAGATTAGATCAAGAACAGTGCATAGTGAGCTTCATGCAATGGGTTTTCCACGGTGGACTCTAGAGCAGATGGCTGCAGAGTAAGTTTGTTTTTGGTGAGCTTTTGGTATTTTTTACATAAATCAGTGTTTGTTAAACATCTAAGAACAAACTTTTGTTTTTTCCAAGAATCTCATTCAGTCTTAAGTGATCTAAGTTTTTGGAGAGCTCAGTGGGGTAATGATGTACTGTATAGTTCTCCCACTGTACTGAGAAATCAGCATGTGTTTTGTCTCTGAGGAACAAATTTGCTGGTGACATTTTACATACAGACGCTGACCCAAAAGGACACTTTATTTGTCAGGTTGTGAAGCTCAAAAAGACTGTATGGACTGTGTCCATATTCATCTGTAATTTATATGAATATAATTCTACCCAGAAAATTCCTTTATGTTAATTGGGGGAGACTTCAATGTAATTTTAAACCATTTAATAGATAAATGGCCCAGTGATTCAAGCGATTTACAGTGATTCAAGAGATACATATTTTAAACTTTTCATGGAGAGATTTGACTTAATAGACATGTAGAGAACAAAATTCCCAGATACTATAGAATTCACTTGGAGTAACAAAGATAATACACAGATGTCTCGTCTTGATTTTTGGTTGGTGTCTAAAAACATCACACAGGAAAATTTTCTATTAATATTCTTCCATCTTCTTATAGTGATCACAAAGCTGTTTATATCTCTTTTCAGCTGTTTCCCTCCGATAACAGCTGTAGAAAAGCTAATTACTGGAAACTAAACAACTCCTTTCTTAAGCATGAGGTAAAATCTAAACTATCTGCCCTATTGTATTACTACTTTAATAAAGACCAAATTTAAACAATCATTCCACTTAAACTGGGAACTTTTTAAATATGAATCGGCTAAATTCGGCAGTGATCTTGCTAAGAGGAGAAGAATAGAAGAACCAAATATTTTTGTAAACATCTCTGCTTTATCTCAATGCCCTCCTGATAGCTTAACTGATGAAAACAGGAAGGAAATGATTGATCTTCAGGAAAATCTGGATAGAATATATAAACTGAAGGCAAGAGGAGCATTTATTAGATCACACAGACAATGGCTAGAAAAAGGAAAACAGAATTCCTCATACTTTTTCAAACTAGAAGAGTACCATGCCAAATCAAACTCTATCCATCACTTAAACATTAATGAGAACAGATCATTTTAAATTAAATTATTTCCCCAACAGATGGCACCCTTCTTATTGCAAATATTTAATGAGAGTATTTCAATTATTATCTTACCTTGGAGCATGACCCAAGGTCTGATTACACTAATGCCAAAGCCACATAAAGATATAGTTTCCATTGACAATTGGCATCCAATTTGCTTATTAAACAATAATTATAAAATTTTGGCCCAACTATTTGCCAGAAGAATGAAAAGGTTATTAATTCCATAATAGATGAAGCCCAATCAGGATTTATGTCAAATAGACAAACAATATTAGATTGATCATAGATTCAATTGATTACTCCTATTTAATACCAGATGATAGCTTTCTATTTTCTTAGATTTTTTTTAAGGTTTTGATACTGTTTTTAGTTTTAGACCCTAAGGAAATTTGTATTTGCGGAATTATTTTGCAATGCAATCAAAACTTTATATAATAATGCTAATTTTTCCATTAAACTTAAGCTAGGGTCCTCTGCTAGATTTGATGTGAAGCATGGCATCCGCCAAGGATGCCCTGTCTCCCTATCTTTTCCTTCCTGCTGCCGAGCTCTTATGTAAGCATATCAAATGCTCTAATTTTCAAGGTATTTCTATTGCAGGAAGAACTATGGTCATTAGTCAGATGGCAGATGACACAGCCCTTTTCCTAAAGAACAGCTCTCAGATTCCTGTAGCTATTAAAGTATTGGAGTTATTTACCAAAGCATTTGGTCTTCGATTAAATCTGAAGAAATGTGAATTATTAACTATTAAAAACTGTAATGTTGATTCTATTTTCAGCATTCCTGTAAAAAACATTGTTGCCTACTTAGGAATAGTTATAGACAAAAATGAAAAGCAGAGATGTTTAAAAAAAAGTTAACCCAGTCATTGAAAAAAACAGAGAAAAAAATTCAGTGGCTACTAAGAGACCTTTCTTTAAAAGGTAGAGTTCTACTTTTTTTTTTCTACAAAAGCTGAGGGCATTTCTAGATTAACATATACTGCACTGTCTTTACATGTAGATCACCAAATAAGCATAATGATAGATAAGATAAAACCGAACTCATTCAGTTATGATGAATTTGTACAGTAATAGAGGCCTCAACTTTTTGGACTTTACAACCTTGAATTACACCTTTAAGACTAATTGGATCAGAAATTTTGTTAAGGGTCCAACTTCATTATGAGATTTTATTCCTAATTGCACTTTCTCTCATGTAGGTAGTCTAAATTTCTTATCGTTATGTAATTAAATATTGATAAAATCCCTGTTAAATTTTGTTGCTTTCACAAACAAATGCTGCTGGCTTGGTCTCTAATTTATAAGCACAACTTTACTCCTCATAGATTTTTTTATCTGGAACAACAGGCAACAGTCAACAGTGGTTTAATAATAATATTCACTTTGTTAGTCAACTTTTTAATCAAAATGGTCAGCTTTACAATTATAGAGAATTTATCCAGCTAGGCTTGATTCCTGTCTCTGTGTACATGGAGTTTGCATGTTCTCCCTGTGCTTGGTGGGTTTCCTCTGGGTACTCCGGTTTCCTCCCACAGTCCAAAGGTATGCAGGTTAGGCTAATTGGCGCTCCAAAATTTCCCATATTGTGTGAATGGGTGTGTGAGTGTGTGTATATGTGTGTGCCCTGCAATGGATTGGCACCCTGTCCAGGGTGTACCCTGCCTCGTGCCCTAAGCCTCCTGGGATAGGCTCCGGGTCCCTGCGACCCTGAATACAGGACAAAGCGGTATAGAAGATTTTCTACATTCTAGAACAATACTGGATTTTTTTTTAAACTACGAAATAACACTTAACACTTAATTAGGTAATTAAATAACAGAAGCAAGAGTTAATTGTTATTTTAAGACATGAAGGTCATCTGCTCTGGAGTTCCAAGAACAGTATTGTCAAGTGTATTTGCAAAACCCATCAAGCATCATGAAGATCATCCCAGGAAATCAAGACCAAAACTTACCTCTGCTGCAGAGGAGAAGTTCATTTAGAGTCACCAGCCTCAAAAATCACCAATTTACATCACCTCAGATTAGAGTTGTTATGAAGGCTTTACAGAGCATAATTAGCAGACATGACTAGATATCATCTGTTCGAAGGAAATCATTGCATATTTTGGACGCTTTCAGCGTTGTTTCACAATGTAGACAGAAATAAAAATCAGGAACGACCATGGAATTAGAAGGTGTCCAAACTTTTGTCTGGTCCTGTACAGACTTGTGCATTTGTACAAGACTAGAACAAAGAGTTGATTTCAAAAATAAGGAAAGAGACATCTCCAACTAAGTTCCACTGCCTCAGTCACGTATATTTGCTGATAACTAAATAGGTCTATATATTATATCGATATATATTGATATATCGATCTCTCTCATAATAGGTTGATAATAGATATTATCTCTCTCTCGATAATAGGACCATGCTGTCAATAGACGGTTGTATGTTTCGTCACGGCTTTAGAGACCTAGCAGCTGGCATTAACACCGTTGGTTAACATTTGATGGTAAACACGGTTAGCTTGGAAGATAATCTAAAATTGATTTATTTGTACTTTTTATATTCACTCTGTTTGTGCACTAGAACAAAACGATGTATACTTTATTGTGCGCGCTCAACGGACTGAAGAGATTGAATCTGGTGCATTACATTACATTGTCAATAGAGGCTCTTTATTATTAAACTGCCTTTTATTCTGTAACCAGGCCTGATTGGAAAAATCTGGATAGTTAAATGATATAAGAAGAAATGTCCGTGATAAATCCATTAACCAGTGTTTGTGGTGTACCGACCATATTGATTCTCATCTTTTTTTTGTTTTCCGCTGTTTCGCCCGAAGGTAAGAAAGCACCGATATCTTCGGGATAACTGACTGGAATGATTAATAATGGTGGAAATGTATTTATTTATGCAACTAATATTCCGCACACATAGCTCTTTGACGCCTGTCAGGTCTGTGGGTATGAATTTCGATTCTGACAGTAAATCCTTCATGTGAAATCTACTGCAACACAAATTTCCTATTGTCTCTGAAGGAGCTGCCAACAGCGGATGCCTTGTCTGGAGAGAACGGAAGCATGTTTGTGTGTCATGCATGTGTGCGGAATTTACAATTTAGCACTGAGACGAGTCGACTGCTCGTGTGTTTGTCTAGGTTTGCGATCATGAACGGTAGTGACGAGCAAATGTTGTACAAATTGTTATGCAGTTGAAGTCAGGCAGGCTTCCTGCCGTGAGTAAGCACCTGAAACCGGGGTGTTTATTAAGCATTTCCCCTCCAGCCAAATCATGGGCCTGCTTCATCATGTTCCTGGGCATAGACCGCTGCAATTTGTCACTGTAATGAAATGGAAAAGTGGACTTCAACTGAGCTTTGTTTTGCTTTCATACACTAATAGCAGATATGTTGTTTTATTTCGTTTCTTCATCATAGTTGTATTATTTATTCATCAAATATAAATATTTGATTTAGTAGCACTCGTGCAATTCTCCGTACAGATGTATTGCATGTATGTGTTTGTGCGTATTTGCATGTGTACGCGTATTCGTATTTGTACATCCATGCACACGCATCTGTTGGTGTTGGTGTGATAACAGCAGGTGATGTGATTACAGAACATCCAGACATGAGGAATCCTGCGTGTCTTTGCAGCAAGCAAAGCCTGCGTTTCACATATAGTTATGCAGAAATATGTTGCCAAGGTAACAAAGTCATGAAGGGCTGCGTGCAGATCCCCTTGAATTCCATGGAGGTGGTGAGAGTGGGAAAAAAAAAAAATCCCATGAAAAAAAATGTGCCCGTGATTGATTAATGCACTGATAAGAGGATGATTATGTCCTTTAGCTGTTAAAAATCGACTGAGGAGAGATGCTTCACTGAACGTTTACTTTAGTGTGATTACTGGGTATATTCTAACGCCAAGCAATCAGAAAAGCCAAGTGCATGTTAAGCATCATGAATTCCAAATGTCAGGGTTAAATGTCCAAGCAGCTCGTTTGGTTAGTGATACAGTGTGGCTTGAACCATAATTAAATGTTATGTAAAATATCCCTATGTAATGCACATTATTGATTGAACAATTTGCCATTATCTTGAAAAGTAATATCAAAATGCCGTTTATGAGAAAGGAAATACATTGCACTGGTGTAGCACACGGTAATAACATCAATTCGTATATCGTATTTTTGAGAACAGTGCAGCTCAATAGTTTTCTACAATTTATATGTTGTGTAATATTCATAGTCCTCATCAATTCTCAGTTGCTGTATTGCACAAATTGAATGATGTTTTATTTATTTATTTATTTTGCTAATCAGTCTAGCATTTACGCAGGACTTTGCAGCATTTGAACAGTTTCACCTGAGTTCTATGCCAGGCCATGCTGGTCTAGTCTTGAGTGTTCTTTAGGCTTTACCATTTCAATTACTCCACTGTATTCTAGACAGCACTTTCCCAGAAGGAGTAATCACATTCAATATTAACAAGGATGTTCATTCAGAGCACATTTTCCTGCATTAATAATGCATACGCTTGAAATCGCCTCCGCATATATTATAATTCTGTTTATAATCCCTCTCCACAGGTATGCACGGTTCAGCCAGTGGACACATCAAAACCATTCATTTTTCTGTCCTCGTTGTAGACATTTAATTGGGAAATCAATTATTTAAGAAACACAAAGTTGATGCTCTTTTTATGTGACGGAATATAACCATATCTTTGGTGTGTTTGCAGACAATTTCAGCTTGTACATACCCTACACGCTTAAGAAAAAGGTTACATCTATAACTCCCATAAAATGGGAAAAAAAACCTTGAACAGTGCATTTCTTTTCTTTCCAAAAACGTTCATTAATTCACCTTCTATACCGCTTATTCCATCCAATTTGAACTTGGCAATCCATCACAGGGTTGCATGTCTTTGTAGGAGGAAACCGGAGTACCCAGAGTAAACCAGGGAGAACATC
This sequence comes from Heterobranchus longifilis, assembly GCA_028570985.1. Taxonomy (NCBI): domain Eukaryota; kingdom Metazoa; phylum Chordata; class Actinopteri; order Siluriformes; family Clariidae; genus Heterobranchus; species Heterobranchus longifilis. The sequence goes on along the minus strand of JAOVVB010000035.1, from coordinate 280,838 downwards.
ATGCACACAGACTCGAGGTGCGACGCCACAGTGCTAACCACTACGCCACCGTGCCTCATATATAATGCACTAGTAAAGATCTTTTTATTTTCTGGTATTTAAAAAAATGTAGTGCCATGGTAATAGCGTCGTACAGGCATAGGACGTGCATATCAGCGACGATTAGCTGAGTGTATCTGTTTAAGAGGTAAATATTGCCTTTTTCTGTCTTTTCAGCCAAGGAAGACAGCAAGGCTTTAGTCATGAGTATCTTAAGTAGTTGACTCTTCTCCTATATGAGGGTAATTAAACAGAAACTCTCATTACCTTGGCCTCTGTAGATCAGTGCTAAAGTGGCAGTGCACCATATGGCAAGAGTAGTAATTACTGACCCTTTGCGAACAGGATGGGCTCTGTTTATCTGCAGCTGACTGAAGGATACCTCAAGAGCTAAGGAGCTCCTTGTCGGATTTCGAGTGAGGCTCTCGCCCCTGATACTCATGTTTAATTTATGTGCCCTTATGGGACTGGTTTGGGGCTGTCACACAGCATGGTAAAGTTTGCAGCATTTTAATACTGATAATGAGCAGAAGGAACAATGACCTGCCCTCTTCATGTGCATGAATTAATCAATGCTTAATTGACATCACAACTTCCAGCAGTCATGTTAATACCCTAATCTGTTCAACACCATATTCCATGGTTGCATTTGTCCATCCAAAGGCGTAAGTTATATTTATTCTTTCAAAAATAATACCTGCCACGGTTGTCTCCAATGGCACATCTAGCTAAATAAGAGGACAAAAATCTTGCTACTGCTGAGGCGAATTCCTGCCAATTGAAACCCATTTGTCTTTTAACAGTCAATTAAAATGATGTTCTGTAATCGGCGCTATGGTGGATGCAAGCTCGGTTGCCTGTTTGAAATTTAAGGGCTGCTTGTATAAGCATGAGAGCTAGTGGGAAAGGGAGGGGAGCAGAGTCTCCTGGGACTAGAATGGCCTCTTTCATAGCCTTCTTGCCATTCCTTTGAACAAACAGAAGACCTCAGAGAGCCTATGCTTGCGAGAGATCCCCTCTCCTACTCAGGGCTGCTGTGGGAGCTGAAGATTAACACTTCTAAAAATAATTACCGCACAACCTTCACTGCTGCAGGCTTATTCAGCCATGAAATATATTACCTCTACCTAGCCAGAAAGAACATGAGCACATCTCACTATATTGGAGATAATATCAGAGTGAGATAGTATTGACAATGCAGCTTTCTGATCACACCTCCGCGATGTGTCAACACCCCGTCTTCTAGTCTGTAACCTCAAAATCTTGATAATGAATCTCACGTGACGCAGTTCAGTAACATATGTACTGTACATACCGTACATCATTCAATAAGGTCTGTTGTTAATGTATGAATTTTTAATGCACTGCAAAATATTGTACCAGTTGATGAATTATGGAATAAAAAGAAAAAAAATGTTATATTAAAATAATGAATAAATCCATCTATATTAACAGAATAAATGCAAAGAAATCGTAATTGAATTTGCCTGTATTCAAGTTTTTTGTTTTTTTTTACCTGCTAAGGTATAATTTTTTGCAGCGTACAGACTGGAAATGCAGATATTTTTCCCTCAAGTGGGCTACTTTTGTGCATTGTGCATATAAATTATGCTAGGGCTGTTAAACAAAATCTCTGCTGATGTGCCATGATGTGAATGGATTTTAAGATCATTTGCTTATTTATGAATTGAAAACTGCTCTCCATACCCCATTATCCAATTACCCAAATTACAAACAGTTTTATTAGGATTTACACACATACACACACACACTCCCCACCGAACTGTGTAACCGTACCTAAAGGTTCACTGTGCAGTTAAGAAACACAAGTCATGGCACCTGCTTGCTATTAGATAAGATGATGCTTTCTGGAGAGTATACAGTACATTTCTGTATCATTGTTCGAGGATTTAAGTTGTCATCTCATGCACTGTGTGTGCTTTTATTGCTTTAGGACAGTTATTGGGCAGAAATCATTAAACGAATCTCATAACACTGATAAGAGAGCATACTCACGAACACTAATGATTACAGAGTAAGTTTAAATAGTGTATTTCAGTTCTCTAATTGTACTGCGTGATATTTCTAACTCATGATCACATTTAAGATTAGTTATTCTGGCATTGTTTCAGTATCAGAGGAAAACAAAGGGGCTTTTCACATTTTATTTTACACAACATAACATGTTTATACAGGATGTACTGTATGGATTACTCCATATAACAAAGTAATATACATGTCAACTGCATTATTTAGGATATGCAGAATTTTTTTTTTTTTTGGTCCTTAAAAAAAAAACAATGATCAGTCTGTTGCTTTTTTTCCCCCACTATGTACTGTAAGAGTGCCTTGTCCAAAACAGAAACCAAATAGTTTTAAAAGATTAGAGTTTTTTGTCCGACCTATAATAATAAAACGGTCTGTAAGTCTACCAAAAACTGGTGTGATATGGTTGTAAAAAAACAAACAAAAAAACAAATTAAAGTGTGCTTTCTAGAACCCATTCCGACCTGGACAGTGAGTCTTTCCCATGAATTTTGGCCGAAACTTCCAGCTGGGGAAGATCTCCACCGCTCATGGACAAACTGCGTTTGGAGCGAAGGCTGCCAGTCTGCTGTGGGAGGCTCCTGTAGCTGGTCTGCTTACAGGAGTCTACATTTAACGAGTGTCTGCGACTCACTCTTATACACCCTACTGGTACAGTCATGTAGCGTGAGGACTCGAGCTGCACCCTTCTGGATACTGGCACCACTGTGGTGGAATAGGCCCGTATTTGGGCAGATTTGGGGCGTGCCTTGGCTGAGTTGTTTTTGTTGGTGTTGTCGAGCTCGACACTGATCGGTGTGTCTGGTTTTGGGGGTCCTGCAGGTTTGTGTGAGGCAGCATGCATGGGACGCTGGGAGTTGGGAGAGGCAGGATGCCAGCTGTGACTGGCAGCAGAGGTAGTAACAGTGCAGTCAGGAAGGGCTGGTTTAGAGGTCCACGGCCCCGATGTAGTTCCTAAGGTGGGCACTGACTCCACTTGTGGAGAAACCTTCCGACACGCATCCTTCTCCACACCCAGAACCTGCTTGGACATAGACTTAATGATTCCACAGACCTGCAGCTGCTCGCTCCTGGAAGGGGAACGGATTTCCCCCAGCTCCACTCCCTTGTCCTCTCCTTCCTGGTTGCACACTCGATAACGCACAATAAGGAAGATGATAAAAGACAAGACTGAGGCTACGATGATACCTCCAATGATCACAACAATGGTACCTCCAAGGAACTGCGATTGCATGAAGTGGCACCGGAGGTACTGAGGCTCTGTTGAAAAGTGAACACATCCCACCACACGGGTAGCTGTGAGAGTGGTCATCGCGTCATCATAAATTGCAAGCACACAGAGGTCATACGATGTCCCAGCTGCCAAGTTGTTCACCAGGATGCTTTTACTGGTTGGGGGGATCATTCTGTATGGACACATAGTTTAGAACATCAGCAAAATCTGAAACTCACTACTTTGTATTTAAAACACACTGTGTTCAACTGAAGCGCAAAAAAAGTAAAATAATTATAGTTATAATAATAAAATTGTCCTTTTTTTGTCAACCTAACTTCTGCAGACTGTTTAAAATAAAGCTGCTGAGCTATCCATTAATCCTCCTTACTTCCACATTCAAAGACTCTGAACACCATTTATATAGATAAGAATCATGGTTTGCATTTTCAAGCTATTTCAAGTGGGAGTGGAAGCAATTCTACATTTTTTACCTTGATTTAATTTTAAATCAACTTTTTTTTTTTTTTTAATCAGATTAGTTCTTGAAACCACCAACTAGTAGTATATGTAGCTTCCTAAATACTGTAAATCCTAAAAAGCTTCCAGAATGTCATTGCACTAAAATGAAGACGGATCATTGCATATAATTATTAATTTCATAGTTATAACCCTTGTACAATGTGATCTGTCATATCCAAGCAGGTATTAAGTCACACAGGTTAGTTTTGCGCGAGGGTGTGAGGTAGGTGAAATGTATAAAATCTTAAATCAGTTAATAAATAACCTTAACTTTGTGATCCTTCAACACAATTGCTAATATTTTAATCCTTAACTTTGATTTAAAGCACTTTATACCATTTAGCTGGTCACTCACATGCATTTTTTTCACTATGGTGGCACAGTTATTTTTAGGGGTAGCAGGGAAATTCTGGTGACAAATGAAGTTAAGGGTTCTCTCTTTCTTACTATGTCACAGACTTCTCATTTAAACATTCTAAAGTTAGGATTTCAACATTTTTTTCCGAGGCCCTCCTCCTAAAAAAACTCCCACTGGCCATATCTCAGCAACCAGACATGATACAGTAATAATAAAATGGTGCTTATTGAACCAAGAATCTGAAAATATGCATAACTCAAATCACCCAAAATGCAACTTAATACCTGATTAAATGGTATATGAAATTTATATGCTGATGAAATATGAAATTTATTGTCTTACCTGTATACTAGCGAGTCATCATATGTGCCATTGTATTGGATCTGGAACATCCGAATCCCTGGAATATTCCGTTGTAAGTTGAATTTCACCAGAGCAGAGGAGGATGTAATTTCAGAAATCATCACCCGTTTTTCCTGCCCAGCTTTTGTGTTGCCAATGGCGGTGGCACCATCTCCACCTGATTTGGTGGACGTAGCAATATCTGAGGAGCCAGGATCTGGTTCCTGTACTAAACTTGTGTCGTTAGTGAAATGTGGCAGTTTGATGATAAATAGTTGAACAGTCTGCTGTGCTTCTCCAGAAGGGTTGGATGCCACACATGTGAACGATCCAGAGTCCTTCACTGTGCTGATGAGGATATCTAGCGTCCCGTCGGTGTGCACCAATGTTCGGGATGAGTTAGATACTAGTCTGCCATCAGGGGCAATCCAGTGAATAACAGGATCTGGATCTCCTCGTGCTTTACAGCGCAGAGTAACATGTTGGCCTTCTAATGCCCGAGTCTCCTGAGAATGACGTGTGATGAGAGGAGGCTCACACAGGAACTCTTCTTCTGACACTGTCCAAAAGTAGCGCCCCGAGAGGTGCTGCGGAGCAGCGCAAGTCTCCAGGTCATCCTCACGCCGTAGTCTCCTCAACCACAGCAACTCACAGTTGCAGCGTAATGGGTTACCCCCAAAACTTAATGCAAATAATGATGGGCCCAAAACACCTGACGTGGCCAAAACACCTGCACGCTGGAAGACTGGATCCGGTGGGAGCTTCTGCAGCTTGTTGGAAGTAACATCCAGACGTTTAAGTTTCATGAGGCCTGAAAATGTGCCCTCAGGTATATACTCTATCATATTGTGGTCCAGACCTAAAGTGTGAAGGCTAGTCATGTGCTGGATGGCCACCCATGGGGCACTCTCTAGATTGTTGTAGGAGAGATCAAGCTCTTCAAGGGCCAGGAGATCGTTAAAGGCTCCTATGTGAATATACGTAAGCTGGTTGTTGTTGAGAATAAGATGATGAAGTTTGGACATGCCGCTAAAGGTGTCATTTGTGATTCGTGTCAGACGGTTGCTGTCCAAGTGTAGGGCACGCAGGTTCTCCAGATCATTGAAAGCATGGGGTGTGATAGAGCCTATTGTGTTCCTAGAGAGTGTCAAGTCTACAAGCTTGGTCATGTTGGCAAAGTCCTTCCGTTTGACAGTTGTGATAAAATTGTCACCAAGTCGCAGTTCTACTGTGTGTCTGTCAATGTCTGGGGGAACAAAAAGCAGCCCCTTTTTGTCACATAAGGTGGCTAAGTTGGGAGGCAGTACTTGACAAATGCAACGTTTGGGACATATTTGGATCTTCTGGGCTTTTACTGCCATGATCAAGACCATCAAGTAAACAAATAAGGTCTCCATCTGGGTCAGCTGTTATAATACCACCCCTGTGAAGAAGAAAGATGAATCAGAACTGTCTCAGTTTGTAACTCAGGTCATAACAACATAACAATACCTGCACCTCTCAGGTGCAAACGTATCTTTTAAATGTTAATTTTTTACAGAGTTCAAACTGTTATCCACAATAATGTTTTGTTATATATATATCAAAAAAGTGTCATAAATATGAACGAGTAAATACACAAGGCTGGGCCTGGAACAGAAAAACCCCTGCTGTACTAGTTCAGGATTTTGGCATGATAATGCTTAGCCTTTCATTTTTGAATATAAATGATGAAAGACTCTACTGGCCATCCAGTTACTCATTTAAATTAGGCCGATGCCTCTTAAGATCATCTGGAGACAAAGAGAAAGGATCAGCACATATGCCACATCAGGAGGTAGATGTGGTTCTGTTCATATTGATTTTCCATAGTGCTTCAATGCTGCTCAGGTTTCTGAGTATACACATGTGAGGAGGGATATAGTATATATGTATTCAATGACTCTCGACAGGGATATAACCTTGACAAAGGATAAAAGTTTTAATACTACTTAAAAATTATGAATGGTGAATTATGAATTTTCACAAAACCATTTTAATAGGCCATGAGTGCTTATTATTTTCTCAAGTAAGAGTTTTCATACTTTAGTTCTTGCATGTTCTGTAAAATATACAGAGTGCATTATATTTTAGTAGATTTAATAGTTTTGTCAGTATTGATGTATGAATATTCTTTTATTCAGCATATATTCAGCATATCTAACTTTGACATGTGCCATCAAGGGAAACAGGCCTTTAACTCCAGTCACAACTTAACACTAACTGTCATGTTGAAAAGCTAACTGTCATATATCATAGTTACAGACATGAGGGACTTATCAGATCACAATGTTGCTATCTGTGTGTAAAATCAGCCATAAATCCAAGCTATTTTGACGTATACGATATGAAATCCTAACGGCCTCAACTAAAATGACTAGAACAGAAAAAGATATTGCATGATAAAATTTCCTCTACATCTAATCCTGTCTCTTTAAATTTAGAAATGTTCTGCTCCTGAGCAGACTAAAGAGCTTCTCTTTTGTGTTCCTCTGAATATTTGTGACATTTGCCACATTATTTGACCTAAAGGTTGTTCATATGAATTGAGGTGTGATGTAATTGTTCAATGAACTGATTATAACACTCTTTTAGCATGTCAAATGCTCTTCACATCATGCCACTTTATTAACTAACTGCCGCTGGTACTGCAGGCCAACCAGCTGGCTGCTTTAGCTGGCAGAGCTTCTGTCTGCTTGCTGGGATGAAGTGGAGCCGCTATTACCCCCCACTGAAACACTGCATCGACTTGCTCAGAGTCGGGATTTTATTTATTTTTTATTCAAGAGAAAAACATCAAATGTGAAAAGAACAGCAAAAATGCATGTTGGGATAAAAAAGAGAATTGAACATAAGATCTTTTTATAAAGGAGGAATATATAAGGAATGGAGAGAAGGGTGGAAATATTTTCCAAATATACATCACCCTTTACAGATTATCACATGCTGTCAGATTGCAGACGAAACCTGATACATGCAAACCCTGCTTCTAAAAATACACATAAATTCAGGGCTATTATATCTTACTTTCTGGCCCTCCTTTTAGACAGCTTCTGCCCTGCACCATGTTGTGTGTGTAATCAGGGTCATCTGGGATCGGGTTTAAGACTGCAGTAGTCAGATGCTTTCGATTGTTAAGCTGCAAAAGACTGTTTCCTGCAGGTTTCTTTATTATGTAGGTATGTTTAACATAAAATATCAAGGATCCAGCTGGCAATTCTGAATGTAAGAATATCTCTCTGTACTGACCTACTACACCCACCTCTATGCTAGCAGATAAAACAGAAACGATTTCAAATGAAACCTGCAGACATACAAGACACCAGACCTTTTAGTGACAGGAACATGTCGGCCCAGCTTCATGCTTAAAAGGCATTTTCATAATACTGCTAATGGAGCGGTGGTGACTGCTTGCACATTATCACTGTCACTTAAAATCAGGTCAGTAAAATCATTCGACCATGCATTTTTCTCTCCCTGTTTGTTTTACTGATTTTTTTTTCCTGAACATGTGCAGCCAGATTAATTATGATTCAGTCCCTTTTACAATTAAGGACAGGTAATCTAGACATATACACCCTGTATACTGGGATGACCCACATGCAGATGACATCACCATTATCAGGTAGGTCTAGTGCAATCTTTATTGAGATATGACTGCTTTTGTCACTCATGTTACTGAAATCAATGAAATATCTTGCACCCAGCTTTATGAGTGAGCTTTCATGAACGTCTCTCTCTCACTCTCTCTCACACACACACACACACATCCATGTACTGTCAGACAACGTCTTACTGCACAGCCTGCATTATTTCCCCTTAGTTTATAAAACCATTGATGGGTAAAATAGGGTAATAGTTTTAAATATTGATTCAAGGTATATTCATAAATGCATGCTTAGAGCTTTAATTATGCATTGAACAGTGACGACTATACATATGTAGTGGCCAAGTTCGAAGTCTGTTAGGATGGATAAATCTCTTCATTATCTAGGTAATCAATTGGCCTAATATGTAACTTATGAAAAGATGAAAACGAAGGTTTAATGATGCCACATTGCTCTGAGACGGTAATAAGATGCTCAGCTTGCCATCTCAACACCAAGGTTAGGCATGCATAATTGGTAACCACACAGACTATGCATTGAACATTAGGCTACAAGAGGGTTATTTGTCGGTAGGAAACGACTTTGCAATGCAATCCGAGAATACAGTCGGGATTCCAAATGGTGTATGGAATTCTGTGACCTTGCCATGTACAATCTACACGAACAGGTTACAGTCTCCATAAGATCATATTTCGATAATCAATAAACAAATATATATATATTAAAAAAAAGCAATAAAACTTTCATTTTAATATTAGCACAATGGCGGGATCGCGGAGAAGGAAAGCACCAGGGTGCAACGCCTAGTGAAAGAATTACCTTGTGTAGATATGAGGCTTGCTTCGTGCGGCACACCGCCCCTCTTCCCACCAAAGCCCGCTTTTTTCCCCCGTTACAGCATGATCGCCCAGTTTGCTCCTTTAGCGTTGGAATAGATGACTAAATAAAACAACACGAATGACATCCCATCTCTGCAGGAGGAACAGACGTCCGGGTTCGAGGATCCTGAGTGCACGAGACGCTCACTTGCGGATGCTCCTTCGCGTCTGTGTCTCCGCGCGTGTCCGCATTACGCGCCGCTCTAACGGAGAAAACGTCTCGGTGGCCAAACACACAGCGCGACTGGGCTTGAACTGGGATCGCATCTCAGCAGGCCAGGGCAGATGTTTTCAGCAGCTCTTGGCTCACCCGCCCCAAATATGGCCTCCGGTGGTGTCAGTGTGGAGCGGCGGAGCAGGCAGGTGTCACATCCGCTCGCTTCCCCGCGCGCCGCCGCGCTTTGACATGATGACAGCGCAACGCGCACCGCAGCTGGACGTGCGGGGCTTCAGACTAGAGATCTCCGGGAAGAAAAATCGCGATCAAGATGTTTAATTGCAAGTGTAGCTAATCCACGGTATTGCTTAGCAGGTTTACAGAAGGGCATGTCATCAAATCCCGTCTCTTCTACACTAATTAAGCATATTCAGCTGAATCAACTGCAGTAAGAACAGATTAATGTCACTTATCAAGGCCTTAAGCCGTGCCTCATGTTGATTATCAAAAAAAAAAAAAAAAAAAAGGTCCTGAAATTCTATAGGTCTAAGTGGTGGAGCTACTCGAAGCAAAGCGATATTAAATTTCAGCCCCAAAAAATAAATTATTAATGTGTGTTCTAAATGATCATCCATTCCCAGATTAAAACATGCACTGATAAGCATTGGTTAGTGTTCCTGCGACCCAAGCTGTCCCTCTTGTCAAACTGTGCATAACATATGTACAACACTTCAAAACCAGTTGTGTCCAAGATCTGTGTTGCATCGTTCACACTATAAAATAGGTCACTGAATCATTTTGGAAGACATTTCGCAGCCAGTCTGATGCCAATACAGTGCTCCAGGCCAGTATTGACTTTGATACAGATACTCCTTATCAGGTTGGTGCATCCCTAGAAACGTACACATTCTGTTTATTGGTTGATGTAAATTTATTCCCAGAGCTAGAGTATGCATTAGAGTAGAGTTTTGTACTACACAAAGATTAGGCCAAATTAAATCTTAAATAACTTCCAGTTCACAACACTGTAAAACACACAAGGCAAAGAATGCTTAAATTATGAAGACAAAGCCCACTAAGCCATACCTATTCCCCACAATTACACACCAGGGATAGATCATGTTGTGAAGAACAGTATAGTCCTAAAAGTAATGAAGCTGCTCTGCCAAATCTGTAAAGCTGATTATAATTAAAACATAAGCTTTAATGTCTTTTAGGTTTTTATTGAACTTCATGGGCTGTTTATAATCTCGCTGTTTACTTCTTTTGGTAACTGAGGAACTGAGCATAGGTAAGGGAATCGGCTCTTTCTCCACTCCTGCTTTTTTCTTCCAAATACATGCCCATATCATCTCTTGGTGGGTCTGCAATACTGCGACTCCACAATGGCTCCGAGATGGCTAGCAGCTCACGGACATGTGCTGAGATCGCCTGCAAAAGAGACATAAAAATGAGTGACCTTCAGGATAAAATGCTTGAATTTCTTATAACTTGTCTACTGGATTCAAAAGTTATTTGAGTCTTTTAGGCTCTTAGGTACAGCTGCTGTGTCTCCATTCAACGCTGAGCAGAAATATATATAAGTTCTCAACTTACTGACTCCACTTATGCGGAGGGAGTAAAAGAAAAGGGTTTAAATGAGTGATTCTGTTACACATAAGGAGAACTCTGAGAACTTGGGATAATTCTTGGCAGCCTCTGATTTGTGCTAGATAGTCAGTACCCCCGGGCAGGAGATGATGAATAGTAGGGAGGAGACAGGGAGGGGGTAAGTGTTAAAATTTCATTATGAGTACAGAGAGATGTGAATTTATAGGAAATTAACTTAGAAACAGGGTGGAGAGTTATGTGTGATATTTTTTCCCCTAAACTTTTGCTATTTTTATAACTGCATTTTTTAAGTAATGCCAATTGCATCCTACAGAAACAAAGACGGGAACTTTTCATGTTAGAATCTTAAAAACAATCTATTTCAAGCTATATAGAATGTATTTCTTGTGGTAGATGATGTATTCTTACCTTCATATGTTCAAAGTCAGTGATTCCTAATCGTGGCAAATAATGGCAGTTCACATAAATCAGCTTTTTGCCTGTGATGAAATTCTCAGTAAAACATGCCTGTGAGCAGTTCAAAATACAATTAAAACACTATTTAAAGCCATGATTTTATGTAGGTTATTGCTTTAATTAATCAGATAAAATATAAGATTCATTTTCAAAGCAATACGAAAACATGTGTGCTCATCTGTGGCCTACATCTGTATTTATGTTTGCCTTGGTGTGTGTTTTCCAGTGTTGGTAAGGAAAGAGCACACGCTGCTGATGTTTATGAAAAGAAGACTGTTTTCTTGTCCACGTGATGCTGGCAAAGCATAACTGGACAGTGATGACATAGCGTTATAAAAGAAAAGCTGCCCAGACTCTTTAACAAGAGGGGGGAAACACTGGCATTTTCAAAGTCCTATTGCTTATGCAACATTTGCTCGAATTTGTAGGCTACATTAAGCACAAATGGCCTCTCATGGATTTATCTTTTACTTCTATGAAGTCTAATGAAAATATGAAATTTGAAATGTTTGGTTCTTCTTCTTCTTCTTCTTCTACTTGTTTAATGACGGTTGAAATCCAGTAGGTTACTTCACCGCTAACCGTTGATCTCATTGTCCCTCATCTTCCCGGCCTCTTAAAGCCGTTTTTCCAGACCAGCAACGTCTAATGCTTCCTTCCCTGATCTTGTCTTGACTTGTTCTGTGTCTTGCACGTTGGCACACTCTTTCGGCTCGACACATGTCCTCTCAGTACCATTCAGCATCTTTAGTTGGAGTTCTGTAAGTTGCATCACCGTCACCTATAGATCTAAATCTCCTCAGCTTCCCTGTCCTTTAAAGCTGACTTTCCATTCCAGTCTTCCTCAAAAACAACTTTAAATGCTTCCTACCCTGATCAGTGACTCCCTATTCTAAAAGACCTTTAACATTGCTTTCTACTCTTCCTAGTTAAACAGCCTATGTTTTTTTCATATGATGTCACAGAGGCCCAAGTTGAAGCTCTGCTCAAAATAAACTCATAAATTCCTTTATATTTCCAAAAGCATTTATATCTATGTCACAATGCTAATATTCATGCATCTATATTTTACCGTGTATTGGGGATATCCGAGTGATTCTATCCACTTGGCCACGTCCTGGCAACTCCACTGGAGGAACGCCATTTTTTGAGTTTGTCCTGTTGCCATGGCAACTCTTCATCCAATGGAAAGTAGTTTCAATGCAAGTTACACACACACACACAGGGAGAGAGAGAGAGAGAGAGAGAGAGAGCTTGGTAAAAGAAAATACTGTAATAAATAAATAAAGACATAATTTTGGGAATTGTGGAATGCAAAAATAATTGTAAAGTTAGATGATGAAATGGGAGAGTGTGCATGTTTTAATAGAGCATTGTGTTCTTACCGGCAGTAACATGGCCCTGCTGCCTCCTACACTCTGCAGCTCTTAATTTAATTTCACTGTGTTGTGGCTTCATGTTGCGCTCGTGCTTAATTGCGTTCATGCATCAAGTCCGCCAGCCGCTGGTCCGATTCATCTATTTGACATGTGTTTTTATTATATTATTTTTCCCCCCAGCTTATTATTGATTTTAACGATCAGGAACATGTTTTACTTTATGTTTGGTCTAGATCATATGTTTTACAACATTCTTAGTTGATATAATGATTAGACAGGGAAGTGTGATTATGACCAGGATCAATCAACCAGCTCAGACTCTCAGTGCACTATTTAATTCATTATGTATTACTGAAAACTCACAGTGGGTGGAAATTGGGCATTAAAAATTGGTATTAAAGTCTATATTTCTAATAAAAATTTATTGAAACAAATTGAGGTGGCACAGTGGCTTAGTGGTTAGCAGTCTCCCAAATCGCCCGTAGTGTGTGAATGAGTGTGTGAGCGTGTTTATGTGTGTGCCCTGCGATGGATTGGCACCCTGTCCAGGTTATACCCTGCCTCGTGTTTCCTGGGATAAGCTCCAGGCCCCCCGTGACCCTGTATACAGAATTAAGCGGTATAGACAATGAGTGAGTGAGTGAAACAAATTGTATATGTACTTACTACATACAAAAACGAAGCAAATCTTTAAATTTCAACATAGGCACCGGTGGCGTCAACCAGTTTCCTCTGATGCAATGCAAAGTCTTCCAAAGGAAGTCGTTTGGGATATTGCTGAGGACCTCCTGAACCTCCATGCCACCAAGTCCTCCAGCGTGCAAAGCTTTGTCCTGTATATCTCTTCCTTTGCGTAGCCCACAGGACAAAGATTACATTGAGTGAGATCTAGACGTATTAAAGGCCAATGTCCTGGAAAATGCTGGCCTAATAACGTCTGCACAGAGTAAAATGGGGAGAGACTGTTTTCATCATGACTCCAGTGATACTAAAAGTCCAATAGCCATTAAATATTGCCTAGTTATTTTCACCTACCATGTATTACTGAAATTATGTTTAAAATATACTATATGGACAGGAGTGTTTGGCAAAAAACTGTTTAGGCTCCTTATCCTCAACAAAGGGCGATTTTAATGCTTCAGCATACCAAGACGACTTGGACAATGCTATGCTTCCAACTTTGTGGTAACAGTTTGTGGAAGACTCTTTTCCTTTTTAACATGACTGTGCCCCAGTGCACAAGGCAAGGACTATAAAGATATGGTTTCATAAGTTTAGTGTGGAAGAAATTGACTGGCCCGTACAGAGCCCTGACCTCAACCCCATCGAGCACCTTTGAGATGAACCGGAACAGAGATTGCGAGCAAGGCCTTGTGGTCCCACAATTCCTACAGAAATTATCCAAGATCTTGTGTACAGCCTTCTAAGAAGTTGTTATATATGCAAAAGGGTGATCAACTCCGTTTTGAGTTTGGATACAATGTCATTTTGGTGGCTGGTTTAGCCAAATGGTACTTTTGTCCATTTAGTGTAACATGCACAATTATTATTATTAGTACTACTAGTAATAAATATGGTATGTATGTATGTATATTGTAATATACATACAATGTAAGGGAAAAAATTCCCATTTCCTTCGGAAACAGCCTTTGCGATATTTATCCTTATACATTTATGGCATTTTGGAGACACTCTTATTCAGGGACTTGCTTTAGGGGCCCAGCGGTGGCAAGTTGGTGCTGCTGGGATTTGAACTTGGGACCTTCTGATCAGTAGTCCAACACCTTAACCAATGACTGCCCCTGCCCAGTAAACCATTTAATCTTATCGATTACCTTAAGTTCTTCATTAAGGTATTTTTTTTTAGCACACGCTGATGCTCTTACACGTCTTGTCACTTTGTACTTTGAAAAGCCAGTTTAGTAGATTTAGGTCTGGGGACTGAGTAGGCCAGGAGTTTCCATCCTTTTTGTCAGCTTAACCTAAATTATTTATCTAAAGCTTCCCTTTAGGTCTAGTAGCCTAATGTTAAGTGAAACCGTTGTAATAAGCCTGCTTTTTTTAGCAGGGTTCTTTTTACCTTGTGAAATATATGATCATTATGTTTAGTAATACAAATATCTAGTTAAATGTGACATTCCCATTAAAAGACTTAATGAACATAATAAACACTCGGTATCATCTTACCCAACATACAGACCGTTAACTCTTTAGGGAATGAAGCAGTGAGCAATGCCCTTAACCCTCGGCTACACAGTTGTATTCGGTCTCAGTTGTTAACTGCTTATGATGAATGAGTAAATGTAAAATGTCTTTTAGGTTCTATAACTTCAATCAATAATAATTCTAATAATTATTTATAATGATTCATAATTAATCATAATGTTCACATAATGTTCTGTGTCTCTCTCTTAATCAGTAATGCATGCAGAGTCATACTGAGAAACTACTTATGGGCTTTGAACATTTTTATTAGTATAAGCACTTCTATTATGTTTTGTTTTTGAGTCCACTTGAACTGACTATGTATGCTCTAACTGTATAAATATGTGATCACAATTCAGAGATTAAAACAGCCTGTGTGATATCATCCTCTTCGAGTGCTCAAACTTGGACAGAAAATATAGATGGTTTCGAAAACATCTACTGCAGACCTTTTGCATATGAGTTGATCCCAATAATGTCAGAGATGATACTTGTATAATTGTAACCTGTTTTTGAATGAGTCAGGCAAGCCACAACTCGTATAAGGACAGTATACAGCTTTCAAAATTCCACAGTTATTTCATAATTCAAATATACTTTAAAAAATTCTTAGACTGATGGACACATATGGACACTCTCTACTTGCAGGGATAAACCCAAACAGTAAATTTGTATCATACAGACATCCTGCCTCATTATGTCATGGCTGAAAATGGCATAGCACAGATGAATATTAAGACCATACATTAGGGTGGCATATTGGCGCAAACAGCAGGGAGCACTGACACCTCAGACATCCAGGGTCCCCAGATTAAACTTGTGTTGTTGTATATGTGTAGTTTCTGTACACATTCTGTGTGTGGGATTCCTTTTAAGTCTCTGATTTGTGCTAACCTCCAACACGCTATGCTAACCCATTGGGTGTGTTTGTGTATACATTGATCCACCACATCACACAGGTGCTGGATTGGATAGAGGTTAGAAGAAAAAGTCATTCTTGTGTTTCTCAAGCCATTGATGATTCAGTTTTGCACTGTGACAGGGTGCATTATCCTGCTGAAAGGATCCTCTGCCATCAGGGAATGCATTGTACATGAAGGGGTGTACTTGGTCAGCAACAATGTTTAGACAGGTGTTAATTGATTCAGACCAGGCCACCTTCTTTGACTGCTCCCTGGTCTAGTTCTGATGCTCACACACCCATTGTAGACATTGTAGGTCAGTATATTCACCCTGACCAGTCTGCACATATGCAGCCCCATAAACAATAAAATGTGATGTACTGTGTGTTCTGACATCTTCTTTATTGGATAAAACATAACTTTTTCAGCAATTTGAGCTAGAGCAAGAGCTCGTCTGGGCCAGCCTTCACTCCCAGTTTGCATCAGTGAACCTTGGCTGCCCATGATCCTGTCACCATTTAACTAGATTTGCTTCTTTGGATCACTTTTGGTAGGTCCTGAGCACTGCAGACTGGGAACATCCCACAAGAGCTGCAGTTTTGGAGTTGACTTTACCCAGTTGTCTAGGCGTCACAATTTGGCTCTCTTTTTTTGTTTTGCAGCACATCAACTTCAGGGAGAAAATGTTCCCGTGCTGCATAATATACCCACCCACATCCAGGTGCCAATCAATGTTGTTCACTTCACCTGTCAGTGGTCATAATTGATGTGTGTGTAAAATTTGGACACAAGTTTGGATTTCTTTTCTACATTCTAGAACAATAAACTATGAAATACCACATATGGTATTAAATAATTAAGTAACAACAACAACACCAGTCAGTTGTTATATTAAGACAGGAAGGTCAACTGTTCTGGAGCAGTTCTTGGAAGAACAGTATTGTCAAGTGCATTTGCAAAACTGGCTCTCATGAAGACCATCAAAGTAAAGCAAGACCAAAACTTACCTCTGCGGAGGAGGAGAAGTTCATTTAGAGTTACCAGCCTCAAAAATCACCAATTAACAGCATTAGAGCCATTATGAAGGCTTTACAGAACAACAAAACAAAAGTAGCAGACACATCTCAAGTTCAAATGAGTTTATTGCATAATTTGGATGACTTCAGCATTTTATACAGTCAAGCCCGAAATTATCCATACCCCTGGCAAATTCTGACTTAAAGTTTTTTCTTGAATAGAAATGACACAGGTGTCTCCCAGAAGATAATAAGACAATGTACAAGAGGCATCATTGTGGGGGAAAAAAATATTACTCATCTTTTATTTATATCATTCTAGCTCTTTATCATTCCAATTAGTCCAAGCTGTTCTAAAGCACCCTGCCTATATAATGTGTATGTATAGCAACAGTCAAAATCACAAGTCAATGGAAAGCACTTTTGACTTCTCCACAACCCCTCGATTTGTAACTTTTTTTTGATACTACAATCTTTTTTTTTTTTTTTTTTTAATTAATCAATGCAACTGTATGACCAAGACAAAGCAATTTCCCTCTGGGATTAATAAAGTTCTTTGA
>JAOVVB010000035.1:234280-257375 GCA_028570985.1 Heterobranchus longifilis | reverse complement strand
AAGCAATTTCCCTCTGGGATTAATAAAGTTCTTTGAATCTTGAATCTTGAATCTTTTTGCATCTGACCACAAATTGTAGTAAGAACTTCATTTCCCAGAATTCCACTTGCTTTATCGCGTCGCCATTTTGTGTAGGCTTGTTCGTTGTTGTTTATCTTAAAATATATTTTATAAAAAATCTTTTAATAACGTAAATGTATTAAAAAAATAATATCAATAAATAATATTAGGGTAATGTTTAATGTAGCTTTGAGAATGTGTTTAATAAGTGGGCGGGGTCAGGCGGGTTAACGCGGTCAGCTGTAGGTGTCAATCAAAAGCTCGCGGCGAGCTGGGTGAACCCGCTCGGTGTTCCGTGTCTGTGTCGCTAAAATTATCCACGAAACACACGCAGTCAGCTAGTTCTGTTAAACTGCGGAGTGTATAGTATACGGTAATAAACAAGTGCGGCTGGTAATTATGACTTATATCTAGCCATGTCATAGTAGTGTTTGGCAATGTTTACTGTAAATAAACTGCAGGTACCAGGTAACCACACAATAATCCTGATCAGGCAGCTCGACACGTTCTTGGTGGAATCTCAGTCATTATAGTTTGTTTCTGAGTCTAGTTTATATACAAGTTTAAAGCGAAAATGCTGCGCGAGCCGGGAGATGTGAGACACCATGCCAGGGACATGACCAGCCTGAGCTGCCACCTGCTGCCCCTCTGTCTCACACACACTGAGCATTACACACAGGTAAGTGCACTTCAAACACTGTGGAGTCCTTACTTCTTCTTGGACATCTTCACATGCATGCTGCGCACAGGGTAACCCCACCAAGCTGTAAGAGAAATGTTCAACACTACTGAATAAACACTGCATTCTGTACATACACTAAGAAACAGGAATTACATACACTAAGAAACAGTGGGAATTTCATATCCCCCTCTAGGATGGTGTTTTAAATGAAAACGAAACTACGTTGTTGAAGAAGTACTGTGCAGAAGTCTTAGGCACATGCAAGTAAATGCTGTAGAGCAATGATGTCATCAAAAAAAAGGGAAAAAAATAAACCCAGTAAGGCATTATAATGATATAAGATGAGAAGGTCGCCCATAAAAACAACCGCCTCATTGCGCTTCCTGACTGCTCATGTGGTAACACATCCTATACCCTGTATCCAGATGTATCCAGCTTGTGTCTGTTGGAACCCTTTTCTTTAACCAGGGGGAAAAAAAGGCAAATGCATTTCGAATCATTGGTCTGTCACTGGGTCTCTCTATGACTGACATGATAATTATTGGTTCTTTTGATGTATGTGACACGGCACCTGGCTAAAAGCTTTAATATGCTTTCTTTGTTGATAATAAACAGAGATCTTCAGACATCGTGTGTGTGTGTGTGTGTTGTCTCTTCCGGTTGATCGTGCCTGGCCGGTAAGTGTATTGAGGTGCGGCGGACACAACGAACGATACTTCTTCTTCTTTTCTTTTGTCTTAAAAACGTAAAAATTTGGACCCCCTTTTTTAAACCTAGCAAAAGTCTAAGAACTCATTAGTATCATGTACAATTTGTTGCAGGAAAAAAAAAAAGTTTTACTGAGCATCCTGCACAACATCCCACAGTTCTTCTGAGGTCTTCTGAGTGTTGCAACTGCTTCTTTTTTGCATGCAATACCCAGCAGCTTCCCCTTTTTTTCTCATTTTAAGCGTGGTCACCACAGGCCTAGGTTTTACGCCAGATGCTCTTCCTGATGCAACCCTCCCATTTTATCCGGGCTTGGGACCGGCACTGCATCCCGTGGCTGAGGTGGCCTTCCGCATTCTAGGCGAGAAACCTGTTTTTTCTTTTCTGGCATACAAAGATTTTTCACTTTTAACTTTTATAGAATTCTGATGTTTAAAAAGCAAAAATGTTTTGATACTAACTCAGTAATAGAGTCCTAACGTTATATACTGTATATAAAATCGATATACCGTATAAGAGTTGGAACTGAAAATCACAGGGTGTCTAAGACCTTTGCACAGTACTGTATATCATATTTAAAATTATTATCACACACCGTTCAGCTGGGTATACACAATCACAATTAATAAAGTAATTCTGTGGGTCTGTGGAGTTTTTTTTAAACAGTTAAAAATGTGTTAAAGGAAGTTGATGTGTCCCCTGGTATGATTAAATTTTCCCTTAATTCCATATCAGAGTTGTTCCCCTTATGAAAAACCCACTTCAAGATCATGGAACATCTCAAGTAACCTGAAGCATGGGAAGAGAACAATAGTTCCAGAGCTAATTTAAGCTTTTTTAAAAATAATAAAAGTTACCCTTTACATGACATGTCACAACTGACAAAGCAGTGTCTATTTTGTGGCAGACAAACTATAAAACAAACAAATAAATAACATTTTAAATGAACATGAGATTACATATAGTATTGTATTGCTACAGCCATACACATGATTGTACATATATTGTACAATAGTGGCAAATGTTTACAACAGCTGGAAAGTGCTACATTTTCACAAATAATAAGTTGTCCTTGTCTTGGTTTTTTTTTGTTGTTTTTTTGTAACATTTTATCTGTCATGTCCAAAAAGACATTGTAATATTCTGTTTATTTTAATCATCTTGGTGGCTATTTGCACACTGATCATAAAAAAGGTTTCCCCACATTTGTCAAGTACAACTTGACAAACTCACCTGTTTACTTCTTTTATATTGTCCATTTATAAAAGTAAGTTACAAGCTAACATGGCAGATGTTTAGCCCTCATTTAAGCTGCTAAAAAATATTGTCCTTCGGGACAATGTCTTTCCCATTAACATGATGTCTGAAACTAATTTGTTACAGTAGATGTGCGAGGTTGTTTCTGTGCCTGATCCCATAATTTGATGTATTTCATATGTATATATGGCTTAAAAAAAAAAACAGCCTTGCGCTTACTTACTGCCATTTATGTGGGTGTGGCCTTCTGTTGCTTTATAAACAGCGCTAGACCCTGTGTGCTTAACTTCTGTTTTTGATTTTTAAAAGCTTCCCTAGAAAGAGAGTTTGTTTGGAATTCAGCGAGCATGGCTCGTGTGCTTCATTTGCTCCTTCTGTGGCTCTTGGTGAGAGTTTCAGAGTCCCAGGGTTATGTGGGTAGTGGACTGGATTTTGGGGAAAGCATTGAAAAAATTTTGCCCTCTGCTAATCATCGTGCCAATGCCAGCCACATGTTCTATGGAATCATGTTCGATGCTGGGAGCACTGGAACGAGGATTCATATCTACGCCTTCATGCAAAAGCAGACGGGTGAGGGGGTTTATCAGTTTCCTTTCAACATTAGCTGGACTAAAAGAAGATATTTTTATGTTGCATATTTTTTTGTGTAAATGTTAAGTTTAACTTTTGTTGTGTTTCTGTTTGCTTTCTAGATAAACTCCCCATTTTGGACAATGAAATTTTCCAGTCTGTGAAGCCTGGTTTATCTGCCTATGCTGACATGCCAGAAAAAGTGAGTAAATCCCTCGTAGCCCTTCATGTGCTGAATTTTCTATACCTTTTTACCCATGCGCCAAAAAAAGTAAATCAGGATGGTCTGGATTACTCTCGTCTGGATTATCCTGCTTATTCCACAGCGATTTGCCAAAATTTACAATGCTTAGTTTATTGAAATGAAACACATCTTTGCAGTGTATAGTTTGCTTTAATGTTATGGAACGTCCAAGAAATACATTAGTTCCTTTTCTCACCTACATATGAGCTGCAGTAACCAGTACCCATTTATTATTAGTCTTAGATAATGTGGAGCATCCTTCATAAAGTACTTGTGAATGAGTTGGCACTATAGAAACAGTAATGTATTTAAACAAGTGCATTAATGTTAATGTTCATGTTACAGCCGGAACTAACTGTGCGTTATGAGAAAATAACATATTCTGACAAATCCAATTTGACCATTCAACTACAATGTGATTTAAAGCACTTTAAAAGACTTTCCCCAAAATAATAATTTAAAAAAGGAGATTTGGAGGACTTTCCCCAAAATAATAAAAAAAAAAAATGGAGATTTGTTTTTTTATTTAATTCCGATTCCACTGAAAGACACAACCACACTGATAAACACTGTTTAAACCAGGGCTGTCCAAATTCATTTGTCCTGCTCTAACACAGCTGATTCAACTAATCTGTTAATTGCCAGGTTTACTGGGTTTGTTTAACTGTTACTGAATTCCAAATGTGTTGGACACTGGCCCTCCAGGACTGGATCAGAACAGCCCTGGTCTAAAGATTAGGCTACATATAGGATGAGCTACATATTGATCTGTTTTAATTTAGCAGGTAATAATGAAATATAATAAATAAGTAAATAAATATTACCATAAAAACTATGTCTATATGTCTATTTATCTTAACTATGTCTATTTTTTTATTATTATTATATTAGCCCATAACGGGGTTTGGAGCTGCATTTGTTTTGAATCTATAGGAAAAAGCTTAGGCAGGTTTGGATATAAAATATCGGTTAGCAGAGCTGTTAGTGTGTTTCACACAGAAGATGCTCATTTGGTAAAAGCCAAAGTTCTTGTCATTTTTTTAAAGCCAGCAGCATGATGCCGACCGCATACTAAGCTACATGACAGAGCCTGAGGTGCTCTTCACTTCATGTAGTAAAATTTGTTCTTCATGACAGCTTTATAAAATGTCACTGACACCAAAAAAATTAACATTACACTGTTTTACAAAAAAAATAAAATAAAAAAATGTACTGAGAAATCTCTAACCTTTTATTAAGCTATTTGTAAATGTAGTGTTAGTGAGTTATAAGACGCCAGTTTGTGAAGATTAGTAAGCTTATATTCTTCACTTCTAATAATGTATCGGTGTATGTGTGTTGTTGCCAGTCTATAAGTGATTGTTTGTGGTTGTAGTGTTTATTTTGGTTTTAAGGATGTTAGCAAATGTGAGTCACTCTTTCTTATCCTTCCATGAGCAACAGCTGTCATGCATATGACTGAGAGAATGACTGGAAAATAATTTTTCATTCTGTGGAAAATTCTGTTTATAAAGATTAATCTGCCTGTTGTAAAAAAACTAAAAAACAAAACAATGGACAAGTGTGTATGTGTGTGTGTGTGTATGTTCATGTGCTTGTATAGGCTGGAGATTCTGTGAGGCAGTTGCTGGAAGTTGCCAAGAGCAGAGTACCTCATGTGGAGTGGGAACGCACCCCGGTGATGCTGAAGGCCACAGCAGGACTGAGGATGCTGCCACTTGCCAAAGCTCAGGCACTTCTACAGGAGGTAAATGTGATCTTAGCTGTTTGTTTGACTTTGATTAAAAAGGGACTGAAAACGTTTTGCTTTTGTTTTTTTAATCTTGCACTGTGTCCCTCCATCAGGTTCAAGATGTGTTTGATGACTCGCCATTCTTTGTGCCTGCTGATAGTGTAAGCATAATGAATGGAACCAGTGAAGGTATGTTGACTTTAGCCCAAACAGATTAGCCTTTAAGTGTGTGTTGAAGATGACTGATTTAAAGAAGTTTTGTCAGCAGAACAAACTTTGGCAAAGCTACCGTCCAGTTAAATTGTAAAAGCAGGTTGCACTCATGAAGGAATCATAAACATCACCTGTGATGTCATGGAAATGTCTGAAGCGTGGATTACCTGAATTATGGTGTAGTTATGACTAGACAGCAGTTTGACATTTTCTCTTAGTGTTATTGAACGATGTCTGGTTGCATAATACTGCTGTTATGTGATCTGGACTATTAAGCTGTGGCTTCTGTGGCCAGTTTGAGAAACGTGTCTTACATATGATTATACACAGATGACATTTAGTTTGACGTGATGTATAAAGCAAATCACGTAAACAACTTCTCTATTATAACAAGGTTGAAAAATAATAATGGACTGTCCATTATTATTTTTCTTCTTTTTCATTTTTTAGGATTACATAAGATTAGATTACAAATAAATATGAAGCATCTTTCCCCTTTCTTTGCAGGGGTTTTGGCATGGGTGACTGTAAACTTTTTGACAGGTAAGTTTTTTGTTTTGTTTTTTGTCTAGACTCCAAAACAACGTTATTACGTTGCTAGCATTCTTCAATTTTTACACAATCAAGGCCTAAGAACTATGAATTTTTTTTTTATTCGTGCTGATATTATATGAAAACAAAAATGAGACAAAGATTTAGAGTACTTTATAAGTGAGGAATAATATATTTCATACTTTTATACAAATAAAACAATGTTGTGATATGCCTAAATGGCAAGTTAGTTTAACTTATCACTTAGGATATAGCAATAATAAAAGAGTCATTTCTGCACCCATGTCTCCTTTTCTCTCCGTTGCTGTGTCTATTCACCATTACACAGCAATTACACAGTACACACTTGATGCTACTTCCATAGCTGTTACATCTCTTAGAAATACTTCACAATATCATATATCATATTATGTTTTTATATATTAATATGTATTATTATATATTATAATTATTATATATTATGTTTTGGTTTTTTGTTAAACACGGCATTCCTTTGTTAAACAACACTGTTGTAATATGTATATATTCTTTTTGTCTAAGATCATGTAGAGCATATGCCATACACGTCCTTGTGTATGAGCTGTTACCATAGAAACAATAATGTTTTAGAACAAAAGGGTATTAATGTAACCTGTTGTTCTTGTTACAGCCTCTCCCATGTTGTAATATAAAATTAATCCACACCTTGTGACAATCAAATGTGAGAATTCACAGCATTAATATACTATGGAAATTTCTTTTAAAAACACCCATCTGCGTTTCCTTTTTTTTTTTTTTACATTATCTCCTGACATTCAGATTCAGTAAAGCATATCAAGCCTGGAATGAGAACTGATTATCTAGATATTGGCATTGCATTTTACCTAATTCTGGATAGCCTACATTGTAAACATTTATTATTTTCTAAAAAAAAAGTTTGCACACTA
The DNA here is from genome assembly GCA_028570985.1 of Heterobranchus longifilis. NCBI lineage: Eukaryota > Metazoa > Chordata > Actinopteri > Siluriformes > Clariidae > Heterobranchus > Heterobranchus longifilis. The sequence continues at coordinate 250,431 of JAOVVB010000035.1, read as the reverse complement.
AATATGACTGGTTAAAATAATAGAAATCTCCTGATCCACTGCATTTCTGACCAGGAAAAAGCATCTACTGAATGTGAGTGAGAATGGAAGAGAGTAAATTATTAAGTCATATATAAATTAATTTTAAAATCTGAACTACAAAATAAAATAACTTCACATTTCAGGGAGGTTAACTCAAACCAAGTAAAAATATAATTTGGTGATTTCTGTGTTTAACATTCAAATCTTTGTCTTGTTTTTACCTCCATAATATTATGCCTTATTGTTAAGGTGGCAGTCATGAAATAAAAAAAAAAATTTTCAACTGTACTTTTAGGTCAGCTTTTTCCCAGCACAAGGAAATCAGTAGGTATTTTAGATTTGGGTGGAGGATCAACACAAATCACCTTTCTTCCAAAAGTGAGTGTCTTTTGTGTATAGTAGCTTGTTTATAAAGCAGTTCATTCCTGTCCTCTAATTTGATTGGTCTAGTGACATTCCAATGGTCCTTATAACCAGTATATAACCACACTGGAGCATTTCACTATTTGTACCACTCTGCTTATTTGTGTTCGCCACATAAAATTCCACTTTCTAGTTTAAACAGTTACTACAGTAACATGGTGACATCATCAGCAGACATGGCGAACAATGATTTCATGAATATAACATTTGATATAAAATATGAAAGATTCTCAGATGAAGATGAAAAAAAATAAGGGACACCAATTTCATTGGGTCTACCTTCAATGGGAGCTAGCTAGTGAGCTAGTTAATGTGCTGTAAAGTACAAAAATGTGGTTTCTTTGGAATATATTCCTTCGGGAGCAAAAATAATCTGCCATATTGTGTCTAAAATGTCAGTATAACTGCATTCTTTCTCATGTGATATTGTTTAAACCTCCACCCCTTTAAGTAAACATTACATCTTTCATATTTATTTATAGAAAACGAAGAGATTTCCTGCTGATTACACAGCAAGAATCAGTATGTTTAATACAACATATCAATTATACACGCACAGGTAACTGCATTAAAAGTTGTCTTGCAGTTTGGAAATGTTGTATAATATATAAGAATGTGGTTTTAAAGTGCACTTGACTTCCCTTTGTAGTTATTCAGGGAATGGAATCAAAGCTGCTCAGCTTGCTGCTATCGGTGCTTTGGGCTCAAAAGGTGAAGCTGTGAAATATTATGTTTTGGCCTATCCACTGTTGTCATACCAATAGATGAGATAATATGAGGCATTAGGCATTGTCCACTGGGTCCTATTTTCATGTTTGCAATATTGTTCCAGCTCCAGAAGAGATGGTTTTTCAGAGCTCCTGCTTGCCTAAGAATTATAAAGGAAAAATTAGCTTTGGAGGGTTAATATACAAAGTCAGCGGAAAGCCAGGAGGTAAAAAAAAATTAAAAATAAATCTGTAATTTAAAAAAAAAGTTTTTAACATTTATAATAAATTAGACTAAGAAAGAGTTTAAAGGAATGCAGTATGTGTTGCACTATTGTTCACTCCTTAGGTTTTACTGGCTACAAGAGCTGTTACAAAGAAATGCTAAAGGTTGTGAAAGGTGTCATACAGGAGCCAGATGACATGGAAGACAGCTGGATCTATGCCTTCTCTTACTACTTTGACCATGCTGTTGAGGCTGGCCTTGTTGGTGAGGAAAAAAAATCTAGTTGCACAGTGTTATAGCGCATTCTCCATTAAAGGGGACTACAGAGTCAATATCCTAGATAAATGGTGCATTAATAGCTCATGGGAATGGGGCAGAGGTCACTGACATGACTTAGGTAGTGGTTACTGAGGTAAATGGGGCAGGGCTAACTCAGGTGATTGGGGCAGACGTAGCTGAGGTGAATAAAGCAGTGGTTACTAAGGTAAATGGGGCACAGTAACTGAGGTGACTGGGGCAGCTGAGTTGAGTGCAGCAGTAGTTACTGAGCTGAATAGGGCACAGTAACTGAGGTGAATTGGGGCAGTGCTAACTGACGTGAATGGGGCAGCAGTAGGTCAGGTGTATGAGGCAGCTGTAACTGAGGTGAACAGTGCAGTAGTAGCTCAGGTAAATGGACCAGGGGTTACTAAGGGTGATTGAAGCAGTAGTAATTGTGGTTAATGGAGCAGGAGTACCTGAGATGGATGGGGCAGATTAGATGAATAGTCAGTGAGCATGAGAGTTTTCAGTCTTGCCAGAATGCCAGTACTGGATGCATGTGAAAGCCTCTAACATTTATAGCTTTTTGCTTGAACAGCAACGTAAATGTAAAACAATGCTAGTAAAGCCTACCCGATTAACAATAAAAGACAACATACAACTCACTGCTAAATTATATGTACTGTAGAAATTGGTATTGGATGTAATTTCTCATTAATAAGAGCCTATTTAAAATAGTTACATGTCTTACTTGTATGATCATTTGAAGTCTGACACTAATCTGACACTAACAGCTCCACTGTCATGCTTTCATCCATCTGTTACAGATGAAGCCCATGGCGGGGCTGTACGGGTTCGGGACTTCAGGAAGAGAGCTAAGGAGGGTGAGGGACTAGGGTGTCTCTGTTCACACACATTTTACTGCTGTTAGGGATTTCAAAATTGTTAAATGGAATGTTTTGATAATCAACTTTGAATAGCTAAATTAATAGAAAATTGATGGAGACTGAAGTGTACAAATGAGCGAGGAATTAGGTCACCAAAACAAATCTGTATATAGATAGTGTTTTAGATTATTTAGTTAAATGCTATACAAAAGATTTCTGAGCAAATCCCATGATTAGTGTAAATCTGGGAAGTAGTCTTGTTAACAAATTAATGAGAAGTGAAATAGCTGTAGTTATGCAGTATCAAAACTGTCTGTTACAGTCATTTGTAGCAGAAGTTATACATGTTCCTAAACGTTCCTAAAGCAACTGCTTGAATTTGAATGGTTTTTGTGTGTTTTCTAGTGTGCAACAATGTGTCCATTTATAATCCTGACTATCCCTTCCTGTGTATGGATCTTACGTACATAACCTGTCTTCTGAAGTCTGGTTATGGCTTTGAGGACGAGACTGTTCTGGAGGTAAAGTTTTAGCAGCAACACACTTCCGATGCTCAGACTGATTTTTGCATTTACTTATGCAGTATAATCTGAAATTACAGGTTTTAAGTATATTTAGAAGTATCAATGAAACTTTTAATAGCTCAAAATAAGTTTTTATATTTTTTATATATTTCTGCTGTTAATTTAGTTAATACTAAAATTTACACAGTTCCCACTTCCTGGCAGGAAAAGTAAATGGCTTGCAAATTCAGTTTTTGCTAATTCAATAAATTCCAGGATGCAATATAGTAACGTGATAGACATTGACAGATAGCTAATACCCAGGCCTTTAGTAATTTTAGGAGTAAAGATGTCAAAGGATAGAACTGGTCAGGCTTAAAGCAAAAGGGATATAGTAGTTCAAGCATAGGTTGTTTCTATTACCTGTGTTCATGTTAAGTTAATTTTCATAGGCTCACATGAGACTCATCACTTGTGCCTTATTTTCTTTCTTTTTTTTCTTTTAATAGTTGACCAAAAAGCTGCAAAATGTGGAGGCCAGTTGGGCTTTGGGAGCCACTCTCAGTTACTTTGAACACTTTAGCATTGTCTAAGAAAAAGCCAAGAATCAGTGATTGTTTCCAATAGTTCTGTCCTTTTCTTTATCACATCTAGTAATGAAAAATTACTTGACTATTTTAGCAAAAACATTATGTTCCTTGCAATAAAGATTTTATGAGTTATCAGTTGATTGATTGATTTTAAATATACTGTGAGTACATTTTATAGGACCCAGAATTTTTTTTTCATTCTCATTAAAATAACTCAGATATTTTGAAGCTATGGATTCATAGATGAGAACAAAATCCTTAATCTTTTCAGCAAAATGATTTTTAAACTTTATAATTACTATTCTGTGATTTTACATGTCATTACAAAATGTTTTCTTTTACCTCAGGAAATTGTATTGCCATTAATTGGAAGTGGGCTTGAATTTATAGATCCTAAGCTTTATCTGGAATTATGGTACTTGTTATATAAGTGGTAATTATAATTGTCATTATCAAACTAGCTGAAATACCCATCGTTGACAGGAAAAGTATTTGTAGAAATAGATATAAGGTTAAAGCTAAAAATAAGCTGATCAGCTTTGATGTAATCAGTGATACAATTATTCCAGGTTAAATCCCATGTACATGTCTGTCTGTCTTTCTGTACAGCAGAACTCTGCCTAACTTCTTAATACAAAAAAAAAAATAATTTAGTAAGGTTGAGTATCTTACGCCTTGTTTACACTAAGTTGTACTTCTTTCGTCGTCAGCCAAATACACTCCCTGTTCGGTAATCGGAGAGTGAATCACAGATAAGAAATTGAAAATGTAGATCGTTTAAAGATTAGGTTTTGTCTTAAAACGACTCCAGCGGGTTAAAATTCACTTGCACCTCTTCAGCGCTGTTTTTTCAGTTGTGAAAATATTAAGTAATGCTAGTAGTAATCTTCAGTTTAGTTTCTCTAATTATTATCCATTTAAGCAGGTGTTTGTTTAAATTAAGCAAGTCGCTTATTAATAGCATATTGTAAAAGAAGAGTATTAAATCCAGCACATAACTGTTCTTAACATCGCTTTTACTCAACATTTTGATTTCACTTATGGTGCAGGTTAAACTCACTGTGTAATCACTCTAATTGGTATAATAAACTCTCAGCTAATTAACTTAAAACACCTGCAAAGGTTTTCTGAGCTTTTAAATGGTCTCTCAGTCTGGTTCAGTAAGCTGGCTATTCACAGAGTGCTGTATCCAAGCACATAAATGGAAAGTTGAATAGAAGGAAAAAACTGTGGTAGAAAAAGGTGCACAAGCAACAGGGATAACCGCAACCTTGAGAGGATTGTGAAATTATGCCCATTGAAGAATTGGTGGGAGATTCACAAAGACGTGACTGCAGCTGGAGTCAGTTCTTTAAGAGCCACCACATATCCAGGACATGTGCTACAACTGTTGCAGTCCTTGTGCCAAGCCACTCGAACATGAGACAACATCAGAGGCATCCTACCTTGGCTAAGGACAAAAAAGACTAGACATTGGGCCAATATCAGTCTGTGTGTAATGAATCTATATAATATGTGAATAAGTAATAAGTGAAACTCATGTGTTCATTACAAGTAATGTGAACTATTTCAACCTTTTTTTTTTTTTGATTGATTACAGCTTACAGGTCACAAAAATAAATCCAGCATTTTAAAATGTTAGAATATTCGATTTGAGTACATTTCTATTCATTCATACAGTATAAATACTGTCTATCTCTCAAGCTAGTTCAGTAAACACATGGGGAAGGATTTGTGTGCTGACCTGACCCGGAAAACGATCATACTTCACTCCAATGAGTGTAAGCCACAGAAGGTGCTGTATACATATACTATATACTGTAGGATATTCATAAAATGTTGGAAGGGAAAAGTGTGGTAGTAAAAAGTGCCCAAGCAACAGTAATGACTGCATTATTAAGAAAAATTGTCAAACAAAGCCGGATCAAGAGCTTCACAAGTAGTGGATTGTGTGTGGATTCAGTGTATCAAGAGCCACCACACAAACACATCTCCAGGAAATGTGCTACAACTGTTGCATTCCTACTGTCAAGCCACTCCTGAACAAGAGACAATTATATTTATAGCATTTGGCAGATGCCCTTATTCACAGCGACTTATATTTTCATTTCATTATACATCTGAACAGTTGAGAGTTAAGGGATTTCCTCGAGGGCCCAACAGTGGCAATTTGGTGGTGCTAGTGTTTGAACATGGGATCTTCCAATCAATATTCCAATGATTTAACCAGGCATTGTCAGACTCAGGGCATTTAGACAACGTCAGAAACGACGAAAAACTATTGGATGATTGCTTGCCTGACCTGACTTTCTATGGGGTATTGTCAGTGGGAAGGTGAGAAACACCCGAATCAATAACGCAGATGAGCTGAAAGCTGCTGTCAAAGCAACGTAGTTTTCATCAACACCACAGCAGCGCTGATCACCTCCATCCCATATCACATTGATGCAGTAATTTGCGCTAAAGGAGCTACAACTAAGCTTTTCATGTGATGTGTAATGAATTTATAATATGAGATATTTATAAAATTCCATTTTTTAAAATAAATTACAGTTAAAAAAGAACTTTAATAATTGTCTAATTTTTCAAGATGCACTTATGTCAATGCAAAGGTTGTTCTTAATTTTTATTATTACCTAAATTGTAGTACAACACTGAAGTATGCATGTAAGTTCTAGTCTGAGGTACTGATAATTGGCTAATACCAGAGTTGTTAACGCTAAATGAAATTTACTTTGGCAGAGGTAAATCTTGTTCTCCTTTTCCTGCGGTGAGCCTCATCAGAGCCACTTTCATCATATCGTTTGATGTTTTTTTCACTTACATATAAAGTTACGGTTCTTTTAAGTTTATAGACACACACACACACAGCTGATGTTTTCTTTTTGGAAGCAGTTTAATCAATATAGCCCTGAGACTGTAAGACTGAACTGTTTGTCTGAAAAACTAATGTCTGTGTTGCCACTGGGGAAAATCTTTCTTTTTATGGGCTGCAATGAAATGCTGCATTTTAGGAATTTAATTTAGGCATCTAATAGGAATATTACATTTTTCTTATACAATATTGAATTGTAAAATCTCTGTACTAACATCAGTGTCTTACCAAGCATGGGTACATAATATTCTGCACTGAAATCAGTTACAAAAAAAGGGGGGAGGGGGGGTGTGACTCTAACATGCCATAGCCAACTCTTAGGCCAGCAATTCAACTCATATCAGTCTAGCAGAGTTACAACAAAGACCTCAGCAAGTGATTGATTTGTCTTGGGCAAAGTCAACCGGCTTTACATTTAATCATGCGTACACTGTCTGGCCAAAAAGTCACCGTTTCAGAAGGGTCAAATTATTGGCAAAGAAAACATCTAACATTTGAAATTACTGCAACTAGGTTAAGAACCCTTTAACACATTATCAAAACCTGGAAGGATGGCGCTGAACCATCAACTTTGTGGAAGAAATGTGGTAAATAAATAAATAAAAAAATCATGAATGGTGGTCACTTACACACTTTGGTGTTAAAACAACAACAACAACAAAAAAACAGTGAAGACCATAGCTATGTTCAAGTATAGTGAAAATAAGTGCACCCCATGACTGGAATAGGACCCTAACCCTATTCCAGAGCCATGGGTGCACCAGAGTAAGAAGGTACACACAAAGCGATGCACCCATCATGCATAATGCATTGTGAAAGAGCTCTTCTGGGAGCATGAGGAATCATTTTCACACATGAACTGGCCATGGCATTGTGTGCTGTAATCAAAGCTTAAGGTGACTGAAGGAAATCTTACCATGTGTGACTTTCTTTTCTTGGCTCAAATCGCAGTCTGCACTAACCTGGGAGTTTATTATAGTTTTATTCCTTGATCTATTTCATCATGTGGATTTTATCTTTCTATGTATGTATTTTTATTTTGTGAAGTAACTGGTAGCTTGGACAGTTATTTGTCTGCAATAAATGCAGCTTATTAATTATCTTCTTCTTTTACTTGACCTTTACATGGAAATTATCAACCAAAATTCTTGTGTTTCGTGAGAAAATCAAATATTTTAGCGCCTACACATAAAACCTCCCCCATGCCTCAAGAACTTCACGCCTGAAGGCATTTGCACAACTAAATGCCACAAAAATGACTAGACAAAGCTAAACACATAAGAACACAAAACATACCTGTTAATATGCAAAAGACTGACTGAAATAATTAGTTGCTATGAGGATCTCTTTGGTTGCTGACGTAAGGACTTTTCAGTGATGATCCCTGTCTTGTGTTACTTTGGTAACACATCTTTGTCCACACTGATTTAACTCTGTGTAACAACAAGAAAATGTTGCTAGGAGGTGCTTCACCTCCTATAACAGCATCTGCATTTTAAGTTATTTTGGTTCAGAAAATTGTACACAATGTTACACGTGTATGTAATATGTTCACATTATCTGTGATTCTGAAGGTAATTAACACAGGTGACCAAAGCGCAACTTTTTCTCTCTCTTTTTTTTTTTAACTCGACCATAAAGCAAATGATTACAAAAAATAATGTCATGTACATGAATGCGGTTCGCAATAATTATTTTATTTACAAATATTACTAGAGCAATGCCACCACATCTTCCCCATAACCGTGAGCTCCAGCTGTCATGTGGACCAAGTCATGAGGTGGAGACAAAACCACTATGGGGTCTGCAGGACCTGCAGCACGAAAAGAAAAAGCTCATAGGTAATACTTATATTATGAGACTACTGGAAGGCAGTGTATATTCAGACGGACAGTGCGTACCTTGTGCCCTCAGCATTGCGTGATGAAGATTAACTGGCTCCACAGTCGTCATAGTTACCATGGAGTCAGTGCCAGGACCATCAGCCTCTAGCAAGCTGCTATGAGTCAGCGCCTCGCCTGTCAATCACAACCCAGAACTACATCTGATAAAGTGAAAAGATCTCCAGTCTGACAATTCTTTTCCTCTTCTGTAATTCACATGCACTCAAGCAAATTATCAGTGTGTAGCAAATATGTTTGGAAGTTATCCATAATAGCCCGGTGTAACTGCTGTGAAAGACTACAGATTCAATAGTCATTATATTACCCACTCATATCTCGTTACCTGTTTCTCTGCTTTCTGACGTGAGCGAGTTCTCACCATGTCTCTTCCTCATATGGACATTTCTGCTGCCGCTCTGAGAGAACATCTTCCCACATATGGAGCACTGATGGGGCTTCTCCCCTGATAATGCGAAAAGCAACGTTATTAATCAAATTGGCATGTGAGCTGATTAGGCTAAGCTGGCATCACATGCAAACAGATCTGTAAACAGAACATTGAGCTTTCGGTTTGAAAACATTAGTAATATGATACTGTGTAAAGGCCTGTCCTGACAAATAAAAATTTTTATAATTAAATAAATAAATTTAAAAAACCTATGAACTGCGTATAACTGTCTGTTTTTCTTTTGTTAAAATGTGTGCGAGTCAGCTGTCTAATCATAGAGCAGTGAGTTTGTTCTAATGAAAGAGGGAAGAAAACATGTTTGGTAATACTTTAAAGGTGCAATAGGTTCATTTTCTTTTATTTATATGGTTCATTTGTTTCTTACTAGTACAAATAAATTGGAAAACGTACAAAACCAGAACTAAATGAACTTAAACCATGGCCTCAGCATAAATGTATTATGTGGCTGAGAAAACACAGTTAAAACATTTTACCAACAAAACTAATTTGTGTTTAAATAGAAAGAAAGCCAGTTTCAAGCTTTATTTCTGTTGCATTAACCTCAAAAGAACAAACAAGTAAAGCACAACAGCAACAAGTCTAGTCCTTCTTTGTAGTAAATTCTATGGGAGAAAAATGCCCTTTAAAAATACTTAAACCAGAAGAAAGCTATGGAAGCTGTTGTAGAAACTATCCAGAAAACCAGACTTGTTTTTCAGGAAATTAATCTCTAACATGTGCATATGTATGACAACCAGGAAATAAGCTGATGAAAAAACGATTTCTGATATTTGATCTTGCTGTGACCGAAACCCTGCGTGGTCAAATCCAGAATATAATCTTCATCTGCTGGTTACAAAGATATTTCCACATAAATTCTACAAACATTTAACCACTTGGTCTTGAGATACTGTGCTAATAAAAATCTTAAATTGATGTACTTAAAACCTGAATGATAAAAAAGGCTTGTGAGGCAAAAACTTTATTTTTGCAATATAATAAGTCATAACAGGAACAATCTTGTTTTACAGAGGAGCTGAAACATTTAATGCACCTATTAATAAGAACTCTAAAGGGTTATAAAGTATAATATGTTGTACTTTAATGAAAAAAAAAGAGAATCTGCTGTGCTGCAAAAGGAATAGAACTCTTGGGACATCCTGTTATTGGAAAACATTGTGTTACTTATTTTCCTATATTTCCATGCACCGGCATATTTTTTATTTGTTACTTGGTAACTAGAGTGTAATCAAATACAGCAGAAGTACAGTATACTGTATAGTAATAAAAGTGCAAGTATGAATGTGCACATGCATTTTAGAGAAATTCTAGTGAACCAAAACATGTGTAAAAAAACTAGTGTAGAATAAAGGTAACACCAGGGCAAAAATAATCACTGGTCAACTAAATGTTACAAAACAGTGGGTATCCATGTGTGTATGTGTGTGTGTGTCTGCAAAACAATTTAATCTCACCAGAGTGCACCAGCATGTGTTTGCGAAGACTTGAGTACTCTGCAAAAGAACGCCCACAGTTGTCGACTTCACAAAGAAATGGTTTCTCACCTTACATACATAAGAGAGAAAGAAAAAAAAATCAAAGAAACTGTGTTAATGTATAAATGCAGAAGACCACATCGCACCAACCATCAGCAAATTACATCAAACTTAAGAGATCGGGTATTATGGTCAGATTAAAGTAAATTGTTCTCCAGTTGTACATAAAATTATTGCTCATCAAATTACATGATAAGCTTTCAGTGCTGGATAGAAACGCTTTTTCCTGTGTGTTTCTTGTACTTTTTTTCCCCTTATTTCAGTACAGACAAACTATGTTCTCAGAATTTGACGTTTCTAATGAAGATACTTACCAGTATGTGTGCGTTTGTGATTCTTCAGGTTACCGGCAGTGGTAAACTTCTTGCCGCAGTTCTTCTCATTACAGATGAATGGCTTCTCACCGTTGTGTGTTCTCATGTGGACCTGCAGTCTCTGTAGGACATAAAAGCTCTTCCCACAGCCCTCAGCACCACAGCGGAAAGTGCGGTCATTCCTGAAGCACACACATGCACACTATTATACCCTCTCAGTGTTATTGGGTTAAAGCATTAATTAGCGGTAACAAAGCCCTGCATAACAACACACATTTCTTGCAGCTCACACAAAGAGGATGGCCCAAAAATCTGGATTCATAGACATTTTCCCTATATATGCAATATGCTATTGCTTATAGTTTTTTTTATCATCAGAAATCAGCAGTCAGTAATCAGAACCGGACCAGAACAGTTGTTGCACTAAGAGTGGAAATCATCCCTGCGTGTAATTCCCTTAGTTCTGATACATTAAATACTGTATATTCAAAGGTCTTGTATTCAGCATACTGTATATGCAAGTGCTTTGAAGTCAGAGGCTGGAAATTTGTGCATTTAATGTAATTTACTTTTAAATGCATCTTTGGATCCAGACCTGTGAGCCACCCTTTGAACTTCATTTTCACATCCTGGGCCAAATCTCTAGCTTTCAATTCAGAATAAACCTACAATGTCAGAAACCAAAAGCCAATCTGGTTGAGTCAGTGTTGTGACCTAGACATGCAGTTTAGCCAATGCTGAACTCACAGCTGTAACGTTCTCTTACTCTTAACATTAGCTGGACAACTATAATGCAAAACTACAGAACTACAGAAGCAAGCCTTGTCGCTAACTTTGGTTAAGAAAAGCCTGTGTCAGTATAACTTCTGGTACTTTTTAGTTCCTGAAACATCTTCCAGTGCCTACCTGTGTGTCTTCAGGTGGTATTTCAGATGAGCAGGATAGGTAAAAGTTCGTTGGCAGTTTTCATAAGGACACCTGAGAATCTTCTCTGTAGATGAACGACTGTTTCGTGGTGGTGGCTCCTTTTTTGGCCCATCTGACTGGCAGCTGAGAATATGTTCACCTGGGCAAGGACAACATACAGGGGTTTGTACAACATACAGGGGTTTTGTTGAATGTAAATAAAATATATTTCAGGAAATCTTTGATGCAGAATTAAAAGGCTGTGATGAATTGTCTAAAGAAAGAGAATATTACTGTTGCTACTAGCCCTGGCTTCCTTTGCCAGCTCGGCCCGAGTGGCAGCAATCAGGCTGTCATGGGCAAGCTCTTGTACCCTCAGGTACCACGGGGCACTTCCATCCGCACACTCCCCTGCCGAAATTTCCTCTTCGGCCTCGTCCACATCATCCTGCACAAACACCAGGGGCTCTGTCGAGGCTGCCAACCCTTCACACAAAGCAGGTGACGACAGAAAGGAGGAAAATCATTTTCATAAATGTTATTCATTCTAATGTTATAACATTTAATAATGCCTAAAATACGATAAACACAGCAGCCAATAATTTGATCCTCCAGTTTGGGCCATGCGCTAAACCTGTACTGAACCCACGGGACCCTAAAACTTCATACAAAGGGGATGTTTTTTAAGCATGTCTTTTTAGCAGCACCATCTCTCCCACTCATGATAAATCTGTCTTATTACGTTTGGTGTTACCCAGCCATGAGAATTATTTCAATATGTTCTTATTTTGTCAAAGGATTATCTGTTCGTAACTCATAGTATTAGTTTTAGGCAAATACAACCTCAAACAAACAACAAAATAACTTTTTTTTCACTGTGCCAGGTACTCCCTTAATGATTTAAGACGGCAAGTTGCTGCTACATATAACATTTACACATGACTGTACACAGGCACATGGGTACTAAGTAACTTGGAAATGTTTTGCAAAACAGGATCAAAAAACCAAATTGTGAAAACTGTATACAGATTCACAACAGGTAACATTTAATGGCACCTTTAGCAAGGTTGAGGAGGACATATGAGGTGGTGTCTGGTTGATGGAGCTCTTGCAGAATTGCAGGTGGAGTCGATGTTGGAGAGTGAGACTGGAGCTGGACTACCAGGGGGCTTCGTTCTGGTCCAAACTCTGACAGCGATGGGGAGGTTGCATGGCTAAGAGCACCTTCTAGATGTACACAGTCAAGAGACATGGTTTCATTACGGTATTTAGCTATTTAACAAGTGATACATATATAACATGCAAACTTCAAAGAGAACCTTTTATGTAAATTTTACTTTTTTATTCATTTTTAAAAATATGTTCATGGTTTAAACAAGCCAATTAGATTTTCCCCTAATGTGACCTCATATAAGAAGATATCCTTTCCCGGCCTGTCACAGCTCCGCCGAGCTGGAGAGGGTGTGTGGATTATTTACAAAGACAAAGAAACAGCATGTTTGGAAGAGGAGTAAAACAGAAGGAGTTTGAATGCATTAACTGGAGTATTAACAGACATTTTGGGCACCCGTGTTAAAGAAACAGTAAAATATGGAAACTTTGATACATCTAGATCTACTGTTCATAATAACATCCTCTAAATAATACAAACATCTATTATCGCATACCTGGAAGGTCTAGCTGGCTGCAAATGGAATTATCTGAAGAAGGAAGGAGAGGTAGACACTGTGTTTTCGAATCAGATTCCTCCAAACCCTGACCCAAGGGTATGGAGGCGTTCTGTACAAACTCAACCAGCAGCTGCAAGATGATGATAAACAACAGAATTAGGTGAAAAGGTGTGTCCAATGACGGAAAGTTTAAAGCACTTTTTGTAAGTCGCTCTGGATAAGAGCGTCTGCTAAATGCCTAAATGTAATATAAATGCAAATGTTTTTTACATTTTTAAATCAAACTTTAATAAAATCATTTCACAAAATTGTTTACAAGCTTACATTTTCAATTACATAGTTATGTTGTTCAAGTTTCCAATTCAGAATATTCATATAAGATAGTTCACTGACATGAATGCATGTGAAGTTAAGATTCAAAAGGTTTCTACCACATCTCTAAGAAAATAGTTTTAAACAAATGAATTTGTTGCATTATAAATTAGGGGTAAGCTGATTAGGGTTTTCACAGAAAAACAGAAATCAGAATCAGCCGGTACCGATACTGACTGCTGATCACAGGCGTTATTGGGATCTGCCTTTTGAAGTGTTTTATTTATTGTGTAGTATTGTTTGCTCATTTATAGCAGTAAAAAATATCTGTTCTAAACAGATAAAACAGTGCATAAATATAATTAAGATATATTAAAATATATAATTAAGATCTTAGAAAGCATCCTAAACATATGCAACATAGTCCACTCTCTAATTTATTTCAAGTAGATTATAAAGAATAGAAAAGGGCTCTCACACACGCTAATATTATTAGCTGGAATGTGACTGTCCTACTATGCTTACTCATTATAACATGCAGAGAATAGAACAAGCCTGCATCAAATTGAAACTCTGCACAAAATGTTTTTAAATAAACACACACCAGTCACTTTGTATCTGGCGGGCCAATCATCATTGGTTAGTCCTCTTGTCATCCAGAATGCGTGCCGAAGTGCTGAATAGTCGCTCACTGTCAGCACACGTGCATGGACAGGTAAGGTAAACCCAGGCTGCCTCGGCCGGAGCTGTAAACTGCTCTTTCTTTCTTCATTATTATTTTTGTGATAATGGTCTTATCCTTTTAACTCTCTGCAGAGTAAGGCTCGAGCTTTTTGAGGGCTTCTGCTATAGATGGTTGGGTGAGGGTAGACTTTGCAATTAATTTTTCATACTCAAATTTTTCACACTGCATTGTTCTTAATCAGCGAATAAGGTTAATTGTGTTGAAACATTTGGCAGAGGTTCTCAAACATGGTTTTGCTTTTTAAATAAATTAGCATACTGCAAATCTCCAGCATCATTGTGTCAAGCGTTATTGGCATTTTTTTTGCTTGATGAAGCAATTGATTTCCGAATACAAGGAAAAGGTGAATTTTCATTCGTTGCTGCTCACCGATCGACAAAAAAAGAAAGATGAAGGGTATCGACAATGGTCTCAATGGCGTGCGCAGGCCCATTTGAAGCTGGCGGACATACGCCGTGATTTGAATTTTTGGTCCGATTCTATTGATGACTTCTTTGTTCATTATAATCTTCACGTGGAGACGGTTTCTTGTTCCGATGTGTCTTCTCTCCATTCTTCTTTTCATCAACATCTTTGTTCTTTTTCGCCGTTGTATCGAAGTCGTCGTTCTTTTTTGGCCATGGCTGAGCGGTCTTTGAGACAACTGCTGTTTTTGATCAAAGCGCATATTTCTTTTTTGGCGGTGTGTCAAAAGAAGTGGATTCAAGATCAAGAGGATTATTTTGATTTGTCTTCATTTTTTAATGACTACAGGGCGCGTATCAATCGTATCTGGTTGTTTTTGCGTCGTTTCTTTAGTCAATCTTGGATTGAATTTTACGTCCATTACGCCGCCAAAGTTCAACAAGCAATCGCCCTGAGCGCGTTGCTTTTCAGCTTTTCTGAGGATTACCACAGAAAGTTACGAGATATTAAGCGATGTGCCGTTCGTTCTCGATTGAAGAAGCGGGATGCTGTTCTGTATGAATTGTTTTTAATGAAACAGGAACAAGAGAGCTTGAAGAACAGAAATGCATACAACCGTTACGCGTTGTCATCGGCTGTGCGGCAAAACGTTCACCATCGTCAAAAATTATATGATTTGATCACCTGCGCACGGCGTTATCAACACGCCTATTTTCGCATCAAAGATCACTTTCCTTCTTGAGTCGCTCGTATTTTTTGCGAAGCTGTGCGTTGGTTTCGACGTGGTGTGGGTGAATTTTGATACACGCGATGGGACAAATGACAACGCATTGCGGCTCATCAAAATGACCGACGCACTCGGTGCAGCGATTGACGTTTATTTCATAAATGAGAGGGCCTTCATAGATGGCCTGGTTTGGGCATTCTGAGACGCAAACATCGCAATTGATGCATTCATCGGTGATCCACAGGGCCATGGTTAAATCTTTCTTTCTGCATATTTTTCAATTAGTTTCTGGGCGATGAGGGGATCAACGAACTGCTCAACATCGCCACCCAGGGCCGCTATTTCCCGCACCATGGTTGAAGAAATAAATTGATTTTCTTCCGAAGGAATGAGAAGCACTGTTTCATGATGGCGGTTGAGATGACGATTCATGTGGGCCATCTGGAACTCATATTCAAAGTCAGAAACAGCGCGCAATCCGCGCAAAAGGATGGTGAATCCTAACTTTTCCATAAAATGCGCGAGCAAACCGTCAAAGCCCAAGACCGTCACATTGCGGTCACGAACCGTTGCACGAATCATATCGACTCGTTCATCAACAGTAAACAATGTTTTTTTGATCGTTGACTGGGTTGCAACGGCAATCGTAACATGGTTAAAGAGCTGTGACGCTCGGTGGACAATGTCCGCGT
>JAOVVB010000035.1:196578-209310 GCA_028570985.1 Heterobranchus longifilis | reverse complement strand
ATTATTTTGAACACGCCCCATTTCAATTAATGATTAAATTACACAGAATCAGGTGCATCCAATCATGACTGTTGGGTTTGTTGGTTTTCTATTACTCCACTACACCTACAAGTAAAATATTTTCCATGAAGAAATATAATTTCTCCCAAAAACAATTATTGATCTGGTTACTGATGCTGGACTGCTATTATTTTGAACACAACTGTATGAAAATGTCTGACTGTGGCAAACGTTGTCACACACCGAATGTCTAAGTTTTGTAGACGTTTTGGTGATAAGTAAAATTAAGCAAGTGTTGTTTTTTTCTTCAAAAAATTGTATTTAGATTTCTTTGACCAAAAAAAAAGAGCATTTGGTGTGCTCTGTCTCCAGACTCATAGTTGAGAATTGGTATCTTAACAAACTGAAGAAACAATTCAATCTAATTTAGCACCAATAGCAACAGCATGTTTAACAGCAACAGCTGTTTTTACTTTATACAAATCAACACTAATCTGCCTCTGGCAAGTTTAAGTGGACAATTAGGATCTGAAATGTACAGAACCATTTGTGTCGTAACAGAAACTACTCAGAGTGATTCAGGACAGAATGCATTGTGTGTAGCAGGGTAGTTACGTCACCATGTTCAGGAGAGCATTTTAACCTGCAGTGAGTCACAGACTGTACATATTTGTTAAGTCATTTTCTCCCAAGTATATAAAGCTGAAAGAAGGAAAAAGAACGTTCCATTCTTTTTCCGCTCACCCACATAAAATTGGACATGATTTTCCATTTATATTGGTAAATGCAGTTTCTGAGGCGTAGATGATCTGGAAATTTTGTCCTGGCAGCTTCGACTAGGGGACATTTGTCATACCCGATATCTTTTAGTTGATAAACATATTTACAATTATTAAGTTACACACAATTCACTGGCTTAAACAAAGATCCAAAAATGATTTCCTTACACAGACATCTGTTTCCACCTGCAGCAATAATGGAATAAAAGAAATAACAACTAATAAAAAAAGGAGGACTGACTACCTCAGTACTACCCAAAAATTGCATTAAAAAAAAAGAAGTTTTTTCTCAAAACACATACTAATTACTTCAAATATATTACAAAACTTCAAATATCTGAATGTCGTATAACATTGGAATATTTCTTTTAAAAAGAAAACAAAATCATAAAATATTTATTGTGGGACATTTATTTAGTATACATAAGACGCCATTTACTTTTTACAGAATTTTCAGGATCTAATGTGTAAATAAATTAAATACATTTAGGGTTCTTTGAAGTTATTGAAGTGCAAGATTTTAAAAAGCACCAACACAAATATGAATGCATGGAATGAAAGGAAAAAAAAAGAAAAGAAAGTGGCCCAAATATTCTTAATAACATCGCTATTTTCCTCACTTGACATCAGATAGATTTCTGCCGCAGCAGTGGTACAGGATAAAGCTTAAAAAAAAGCTTAAGGAGTGTTTAGTTATGTTTAGGCATTTCTCTAATGAACTTGCTCAAACTTTTGGAGACGTGACTGTTCTGCTCGGGTTTTATTTTTTTTTTTTTGTGATACGGACTGCCACCTAGTGGTTCTTCTGTTCATCTTTTTTGTGAACCGCTACAGACCAAATCACAGACGAACAAGACACAAAACTGCTTTTGATAAAGCTAGAGTCTAGGTAAGAGCCTTTGATGTTGCAAGTCTTTAGATTTCATAGAGAGAATTATTTCTCAGTCGAGAAAGCCCTCTTCATGAGCGGAGGGCCTGTCTTTCCAATATCATACAGTGATTCCATGGGAGGACTACTGAGATTACACCAGTCAGGAATGCGACCTGTCTGATTGTAGTAGTCTCTGGATACAGACCGACTACCAAGGATGTCCTGCAACGCTCCAAATATAGCCCCTGCACAGGTACAAGGAGGAAAAAGAAAAAATGATAAAAAATTATGATTAATTCTTTTAACATGTTTAAAGGTACACAAGTCTAAAGAATCTCCGTTCTTACCTCCTAGCCAGGCAGTGCAGTTGGGCTTGGCCGGTGGACTGTGGATGCGAAAACTCTTGGTGGCGAGTGCTTCGCGATATTTGGGTTTTTCTGCCAGTAAGCGGATTTCAGCCAAAAGGCGGTGAAGGAAGCCAGGCAGCATGGCTGTTCCACCAATTATCATCAAGTTCTCAGACAGAACTTTACGTGTGTCAATGGGGCACTGATGAGGAATAAACACACGGACACAACAACGGTTTGGTTATTACTAGTAAAACATGTAGAAAAATATTCGAAATCACTGTAGATTAAAAATAGTGCAGCTGTAATTAAGACTATAAATGAGAATTTAAATGCTGATATTTTAGCAGAGATAAATCATAAGAATGTGTTTTAAAGCTTTTTTCTTTACCTTAACAAGAGTGTCAAGCACTAGCGAAGCAATAGATTTTTCTTCGTTGTCCTGTTCAAACAACATTTCAGCAACCGAGTCTCTGGGGAATAAAAAATAAATAAAAAAATGCAAAAGTGAGTTCAAGGCCTTGTCTGATTATACAAACATAAGATGAGCAGAAGAGCTCAAATCACTCACTCACTTTACTTTAAACAGAGTTTAAGATTTAAAAAAAAAAAAAAAGATAAAAACTTCTCTTTATTCCCGGATACTGCTAGGGAATTCTCTATCTCAACAACTTCTCATGTGAGTAATCACACAAACTCCTTAATGAAATTGGTTGACATTAATCCATGAGTACAAACATTTGTCTTAACTGTTCTGAAACAAAAAAGCTGCCACCAGCATGCCTTTTTCTTTTGTCCTCCTCTAAAGTAGTATAATGAAAATTCAGCCTCTCACTTGTACTTATAGGTTGTTAACTGTCTGACACTATCACTCTCTCCTTCATAATTGGCTATGACTCCTGGCAATCGTTGTGTAATCTCTTGTCCTTCATGCCCAAGAGTCGAGCCAGGACCTTTGATGTATTCAGCTGGTGTATAATGTATGAGCCAATTCTGACCTGACACCATAGACATATCACTAACTGAATAACTACTAGAAAATTGAGCCACCACAATGGCTCAGGATCATTAAATCACAAAAAGAAAATTTCATTTCATGATTCAACAATAACATGTTTTTGTTTTTTTTACGAACAATCTATGTGCTGTAGCTTTCATTTGTCATTCCCAGTGTATTTTCATTTAAATTGATTTTAATCTGGTCAGAAGAATAAATGTAAAATCATACATATTCACATATTTTTGTAAAGATGATTGCATGATTTACCTGATTGACCCCTTAATGTGAAGGATCTTCATTCCATCTAAAGGATATTCAACATCTGGTGGAGGAGTGGGTCTCTGAACACAAAAAAAATGTGCAGCTTTAAATTAATGAAGAAAATCGACTGTTCCGTACACACATCCTGCGTCACCTTAAGCTGCATGCCGTACAGATAAAGGTACGAATGAACTGCGCATGTGCTTTATCACAGAGCTTCAGTAGAAATGATGTACTAAAACAGTGTTCAAATAAAAGTCTGAACATAAAAGTCATAAAACCTCTGCAGTTCCATCCATGTTGAACTTGGCCTGCTGGATGTTCAGGCCTCTCTGCAAGTCACTGACAAAGCATGTCCTTACTAATTATAGAATAAAACAGGAGGAACAAACAACAAGTATGCAAATTAGTAAACAGAATTTTAAATGCCATAATCTCAGTTTTAAAAGGAGATTACCTTTAACATCCTCTATAACTTCTTCGGGAATGGTGCCTAAAGTAAAGACAAACAGATGTCAAATAAAGAGGCTATTCTAATATAATTCTGAATCCCAAAGACCAGATGGGATTTGTAAATGCCTGAATGTTGTCTGTTTCATGAGTAAAAAAAATTAGTAAAAGATTCCACTGTTACTTTAGTCTTCTTACAAGTCCTCTTGCAATCTTAACGTCGCAGCAATTAGACAATGTAAATATGAGTTTTAAAATATGCAGCAGTATATACAATAGCAGAACTTCACCCATAACAGTTGGTAAACTCTGGCCGGTGCCAGAGTCTGTAGCCACTGTGCACTGCTCTGTCAGCAGACTGTCCAACTCCCTATAAAGAGGTGAGGAATGCAATAAAAACCACATTAAGTCCCAGACACACAGATATATACCTTGTATATGTTCCTGCCTCTTCAGTTCAAATCACATATTTATTAATATTACATGAAAAATGACCCAATAATCACCCAATGACCAAATGACCCAAACATTTTCTCAGACAATTCTGAACAAATTCATAGACATAATCCTCGTAATGCACCAAGTCTTGGAGGTGGTTAAAAATCTTCTGAATTAGGGCTGTTAGGGCTGCCATGTTTCAAATTGTACACATTTAATCGAATTTATCGTCTGAAAGCTTATACACAGAACAAAGAAGATCTTTTCACCAGTGTTATCATCTGACTTACTTGTGAATGGCTTTCCCTCCCATAGGCAAGGCCTCCCATGCAGACAGAATTGGAATTCCTTCATAAACCTAGTACATGTTAAGGAAAAAAATAATAATACAAACTCCTATATGTATAAATAAAAAGCCTAATTAATGAAAAACATTGCAACAGCTCCCCTTAGACCCCATCTAATGGACTGTGTGGAAAACATTCATATTAGTTGTTACTTGATAACCTCCTTTACAGGCCTTTGAGACTCATTTTTCTTTTTTTTTGTAAAGTTATTCTGTTCCAAACAGCGTTGCATTGGCACTGAGGACTCAAGTGTGTCTGACCCTGAACAGTCTGACATACTTGCTGTCTGATAAATGAACCGTCGAGTAGACTTGACATTACAGCCCTTAAATTCCACGGCTGATTCATTTGAAGGTTTCATACACGGCTCTCCAAAGCCGGTCTTGTTGTGTCTATAGCACATGCAAAAAAGGATACAGGCAACACCAAGGTTTCTGTATATCCACAGTCCATCACTAGAGCTGAGTTGAGGCCTAAAGTCATGATGGACATCAGATGGCTGGGGGCAAAAAGCACCGATGGGACCTAGGTGGGTACATGGTGGAAAAATATAGTATGTAAAAATTTCTGTAAGACAAAACATTTTGCTCATTTTGCAAATGAATCATGACACAGAGTGTGTCAAAACATCTTTAAACAAGCCTGTTTACTGTCAAACCAGACAGAGTAAATAAAATGTGAATGCAATTGGATAAAACAAATCGTGCTGTCTCATTTAACGACAAACACGTCTCTTACCTCAAAGTGTTTAAAAAAGACCCGGGACAGCGTTTCTCTGAAGTGCGAAGGGCTGAGGATGGACTCAATAATAACCACTCTTCTGTCACGGGGATTCACTAACAAATGCCTACAAACACAGTAGTCACAGTACAATCACATAACGTTGAACTAACCAAGGGAGATAAACTTGGATATCCGAAAGCATGACATAAATGTGCCCTCTATGCCCTACCTAAAGTACAATGTATGAATGAACTCCTTCAGGTTGGTGTACAGCTCCTCTGTGTTTATGTTGTACTGCACCACCTTAATGGGCTGCATAAAAAACAAACAAACACCAATCAACATCAACACAAAAAAAAGAAGGATGAAAAAAAATATACACCACAACCAACAGATTAAAAACAAATTATCTCTCCCTGAATATTTATGGCTCAAAAGAAACAAGAGATCTGAGACAAAAGGAAACTGGTGGTGTAGTGGTTAGCACTGTCGCCTTGCACCTCCAGGGTCTGGCTTCGATTCCCGGCCAGGCTCGATTCCTGTCTCTGTGTGCATGGAGTTTGCATGTTCTCCCCGTGCTCTGTGGGTTTCCTCCCAGAGTCTAAAGCCATGCAGATTAGGCTAATTGGCGTTCCCAAATTGCCTGTAGTGTGTGTGTGTGTGTGAGTGAGTGAGTGAATGTATGTGTCCAGGATGTAACCCCCCAAGCCTCCTGGGATAGGCTCCAGGCCCCCAGCGACCCTGAATACAGGATAAAGCGGTATAGACGATGAGTGAGTAAGTGAGAATATCATTAGAATATATGCCAGATGTTTTGACCGCTGACTCTGTGTGTCTTCCCCCATCTCAGACACCTCTTATTTAGATAATACCTGAACAATATCCTCATGGTGCATTTAATGACACATTTTAGCTCACCTGCTGGAGTCCAGGACGCTGGATCTCACTCGGAACGATAAACCTAGGCCCGGTCTCACCAGCAAAGCCGCATCTGTGGATTACCAGCACATTTACCAGCACATTTATTTAAATAAAAAAAGTACTGTTTAAATAGTCCATACTAAATAGTACAACTAAAATGCATCTAACACAGTGTAATAAATGTTATAAAAATATGATATTAAAATAAATAGAATAATAAACATTCTAAAAATGTTTTTTTTTAATAACTTACATTTTCAAATGAATGTGTAAATGATGTAAGAGACTAGGTAAGGTGATTTTCCTATAATGCTGACACTTTAAATGTATTTTTTTTGGACAGTCAAAGGCTACTCAATCAAACAGTATTGTAGCCGACTCAGTGGTATCATCAAATACTAAATCATGTCTTATCTCATTATATTATATAGAAGTGTGGAGGTTTTACAACCCTGTGTGGAGGTGCACGCTGCATCTAAAGCCTGGAAGTTCCGAAATAATTCCACAGGTCAAAATAAAGATGACAAAGTTGTTGTTTTATTTAATTATCAACATGATATTAAGCTTTTAAATCTGTTCATTGCCATCCACTGCAGTACAATACACTCTTCAAGTCACATCTGAAGACTGACTGTGTCAAGGGCAAAAAAAAAAAAAAAAAATCATGTTAATTTTTTTTTCTGCAATTATTTTGCAGATTAATTATAAAGCAGGCAAAAAATTTGGAAAAATTTGGAAACTTATTCAACGGGTTTTACTTTATTTGTACTAATTACTAGAAAAAAAAAGCACACTGAATTAGGTAGTAATGAAATACATGTTAAGAAAGCAACATGTTTTGCATCTTTTGCTTTGATGCCAGCTTTGCATTCTTTTGCACTCTTTGGCGTTGTCTTAATCGCCGCAGTGGTAAAGTGCTCGCCCTATCATACGGAGATCGCGAGTTTGATTCCCGGGTGATGCTGTAACCTCTCGCAGCCGGAGACCTAGAGAGAGCTGATTGGCCGAGCCCCCTCAGAGGGAAGGGATGAGAGATACTTAGTGCTCCCACATCAACCACGGCTCTACAGCCAATCAGGGGCGTCTGTGAGCTCACGCAAGCAGAAGGAGCGGATATCGCTGTCCTCCGAGTGTGTTACGCCGCCCCCAACGGTGCGTGAGCTAGCAGTTCGAAAAGAAGCGGTCGACTGAGTGGTAGTAGTAGCCTTAATGTGGGAGCCCCCTAGTGACTGGGAGGAACTGGACATGACTAAATTAGAGAGAAAATCTGGGAATCTGGGTTTCCTCCCTTGGATCACTTTTGTTAGGTCCTGACCACTGCGGCCTGGGAATAACCCGCAAGAGCTGCAGTTTTGGAGTTGCTCTAACCCAGTCCTTAAGCCGTCACAATTTGCCCCTTATGAAAGTCATTCAAATCCTTGCCCATTTTCTCTGCTTCCAACACATTAAATTCAGGAAAAAAAGGTTCTCTTGTTGCCTAATATATCCCACCCACTTTCAGCTGCCATTGTATTGAGTTATTGAAAATGTAGCTACAGTAACAAGGGCCAAATTGCGACGGCTAGATGACCTAGTCAGAGCAACTCCAAAACTGCAGCCCTTGTGGGATGTTCCCAGGCTGCAGCGGTCAGAACCTAAAGTGATGTAAGAACGGAAAACCTGTGAACTTGCAGCAGGGTCATTGATGGCCAAGACTCACTGATGCACTTGGGAAGCGAAAGCTGGCCCGTGTAGTCCGATCCAATAGAAGCGCCAGTGTAGATCAAACTGAGGAAAAGGTTAATGCTGGTTGTGATAGAAAGGTGTCAGAACACACAGATCATTACTGTTATAGTGGCAAAAGGAGGGACCTAGTCAGTATTAGACAGGTGGTCAAAATGTTATGTGTATATGCAATATATGAGGTGGCAGGGTTTACTCCACCTTGTGCCCTAGGTCATAATGTTATGGCTGATCAGTGTATGCTATAGAATGAGAAAATAATCTACAAGGGGCGTTCAAGCCAATAAAAAAGTAAATAAATAAATACATTCAGTGAAAAAAATTAAATGATAAAAAAAAAACACCTCCATTTCCAGTTCAGTGAGTTGGCAACCCTAGCATCTACGTTCATTTATCTCCTGAACAAAACAACAACGAAAACTACCCACAATAATAAAAATAACAATAACAACAACAATAAATCAACCGTGAGCTTAAAACGCATCTAAAACCCAAATCGCTCATCTCTACTCTCTCTATTTAAGTGCATTATTGTAAGTGACTCGCTGTTAGCTAAGCTAGCTCACAGAGTACAGCGCTAACGCTGCTTCAGCACTTCATCACTCACTTTGTGTATGCAGCTCCTAAATCAATGACAACCGCTGTTTTCTCTCCGCCGCTCCCCAAAACCTCAAACAGGGGCATTTTTATCCACCGAGCCGGTCTATAACACAGCGGTTTCACGATCAAAACAACACAGGAGAAAATATTCACGGTAACGGAGCTAGAGCTAGGGCGGGGGAAGGGGTCCTCGACTTAGCAGACGTACCGAGTTGCCTGATTAAAATAAATAAATAACACACATTTTATTAATAGTATTAAAAATTGCGACATGACTCAAGCTGTATTATAATTGTAATCTTTTTATTCTCAACCAGCTTATTGATATTTAGAAAAGCAAGCTCGGAGAAAGGCAATACGGAAGTCAGCAGTAACACAGCAACACATACACACACGCAAGCGCTGATTCTGCTGATCCTAGATCAGCTTAACGACTGATATCATTTTATCGTTTAGGGTGGGAATGGTGGAAATGCCGATCCTAGATCAGATATAATGAATAGTACTGGCTGCTTGGTGCTGATGATGTTGACCAGCGATTTCTGTTTCTGTCTATATAACAGGTTCAGTGAAGACCCGAGGATGATTCAGGATGAAATCTGCATGAAAAATAAAAATTAATAGATTGCACATGATGTTTGTTGCTTGATTTACTAAAACGCATCCTAATAATAAAAAAAGAATAATTATAATAGGAATACATTGATTAGAAAGGAATGCAGCAGATTATAATGGATGCATCCAACTGGGTGTTGTCTCAATAAAAGCTTAATATTCTGCACTTTTTGAGGGGCATAATCTTTATACAGGATTCAGATCCGCTTTGGGGTTTTTTTTTCCCCGCCATGGCGCAGCATCCGGAGCTCATCAAGTACAGCAACATTGCCAGTCCTGTTTAAAGCCAAAGGGATGTGATATAGGACTGTCTGCTGGATACTTCTACAGAATGAGGTCGACAGGCTGGTATGAACACACCGGGTAAGATTTGTATAACAAGCTGCATCTTGGCATTCAATCTTTTAAGAAGCTCTGCTTTATAATAATCATATACTCATGCTTCTCTATTGCATAGCTTTATTTTCTGTCTATGTTTATAAATATGTCAACCAGTTTGTGAGTGATCTGTTTCTTAGACTGATTGAGAGTTTGCCTATACTAAAATGATCAAAAATGATCAATTGATCTATAGGTCCACATTGATAATCGTGGTATATGGACATGAACATGCACATTATTATTATTATTATTATTATTAATAATAATAATAATCAAAACAAAAATCCGAAGACGATGAGTCAGATAAGAGAAAGCATTTAACATCGAAAACTGTCATTTCCATGCACGTTCTGAAGATCCCTAAATCAGGCTTCACCAGCTTTTAGGTTGACACTAGGTTTTTTTTGTTAATGACAATTTATCAGTATTAATTGACTGCACATTGATGTGTGCAGCATGCACCAGGGCGCTTTGTCATGGAGAATGAACAGTGCTATTTTTAGGGGTTTGTGAGTGAAGGAGTGCAGCAGTGGTGCTGTGTCAGATTCTGCATTGGAGGTGTATGTCTTTTGCAGATAGAAGATTTTTTTTTAAATCTGTTTGAATGTTGTGAAAAATAATATGGTGCACTTAAAATTGATTTTTTCCCCCCCATAAAGAACCTCTTCTTTCAGTTTTACTTTACATCTTACAATTATGACGAATTTGAATTCAGTGTCGTCTTGCTATGAAACCTAAACATCTTTCATTATTATTTTTTTTCCCAAGGTGATTTATGGATTTTTCCAGTTATTCATTACTACGAGCCTTAGAAATTGCCTTAATCTCTATTATTTCAAACTCAACAGTCAGTTAAGGATGCCTCCCCGTGTACTACTCCAAGTTCTCTTGTTGGTTGGGGCATGTCTCTCCACTTGGTCTTCCCCATTAAGGAGCACCTCCTCGCCACAGGAAAGACTCTGTGATAGAACAGTGCAACGATTACGAGACACCAACGAACATCCAGCAAGCCACCACGATGACAAGATGTGTATTATCTCTTCCACACACCTGGCATCATCCCCTCTGATTCAAGAACCTAGAGGAACAGCAGATGTCTTATCCAGTGCCAGCCATGAAGAGATGAAGATTCCAGCGACAGATGCCATCCTGGGACACTTTAGACAAACAGAGTTGTTTCGTAGAAGCCCGAAATCTTTTACACAATACCATGAAGAAAGCACTTTACCTGAAGACGATAGTTCGGCTGAAGATAAGAATGAGAAGCTTTTACCTGCATCTCCATATGAATCCCTTCCTCTTTCAGGTCATACAGTAGGACCTGGTAATGAAAATGGAGAGAAAGAGCCGTTCACATCTCCAGAGGAGTATGCTGAGCAGAAAATAGGGCCATCTATACTGCCAATAGAGCTGAGGACGGACAGACCTGCGCAGACACAAGTTACACTGGGACACGGTGACTACATCAGCTTACATTACAGTGATGTAGAAGAAGATAAGGGGAAGAAGGCGATTGATGAGCTAAAGAGTTCAAGAAGAATCTCAACTGAACCATTCCATACCCAAGCCTCTGTGAGCCAGTTGCCTAAGAACGTCAACCCAGCTGTTACACCTTTAACCATTTCAAGCCGGTCTGATGGACAGACTGGAGGATTTACACAGGACAGAGAGGGAGTAGCCGAGGTAAACTTGTTTACAGCTGCACTGCAAGATAAAGCATTGGTACCTGGATTACTGCAGCCTGACCTGACCCTCAGTTCCAGACTGGCAGAACTTGGAGACACCTGGACAGAACCGGCTCATTTACAAGGAGGTAAGCACTTTATTTGTCTTTTATGGTTTAAGTTTTTTTTTTTTTTCTGTTCTTACAGTTAGTAATAACAAAACTGCTTTTTATATTCTCAGTACTAACTCAGTTGCTCCAGTAAATCTACATTAATCATGTTTTAGCAAGATTTTGAAAGGTTTTGTTATTACCAAAGGAGGAATGAAAGACGTACAGAGAAAAAGAAAGATAGATTTTGATTATGATTAGCATGCATAAGTTTTTCTTGCTCCACTTTCAACCACAATGGGAGACTTGAGGTAGCCTAATTACTTTCTATTTTTGTCATGCAACTTAAAATAAAAAGTGACTATAAAATTGGATGGAACTCATGTCAGGAATAACTTTTTAGATCAACCCGTTTTTGACGTTCTAAGAAAAATATTCAAAATATACATACAATGCTATAGTGTAAAGTCATTTAATATCTATATAGTACTCATGAGACATTTTATAATATCCAGGGAAAAAAAGCAATTATTGGCTAAGTTGGTTGTTTTTCATCGAGGTGATCATGTTACAGGTGACAGAACCATGTGTGTTTGAATCATGCTGGGTTTTATTTTTTGTGTTGATATTCTTTTATCGTTGTGTTGTAGATTGATGGTTGTGTGTTTGGAAATTTACACTTGCCAGAATGATAAGCAAAAGCAAGATGGCAAAAGAAAAAGGTCAACTTTGAATAAATAAAGCACGTAATTGACAGATTGGCCTATTCATGCAATATGGATGGATGATTTTAAACTCTTGTAGTGAGTCTTAAATTGAAGAAATTACTTTTTCTGTGTAACCGTACTGAGAAACCAGGCTGAGAAGAACAAAACCCTCCAACAGGAGAAGTTAGATTAAGGAAAGAACCTCAATCAGTTTGTGGCATACATTTTACAATATAGCCCCAAACATTATACGCATGACCAGTTTTTTGGTTTACATTTACATTTATATTTAGCCATTCGGCAGACGCTCTTATCCAGAGCAGCTTACAAAAGTGCTTTGAAGTTTCCATCTTTGGGTAGATCCTTACACTGGGTACTAGGTTACTAACAAAGTAAAACACTGTTGGGAAGGTTTTTTATGGGTAACCAAATATCTAAGAAACGTAGTCGTAGCTTAAAGATGTCAGTGATAGAGGAAGTTTATTCCACCACTTAGGTGCCAAAAGAGAAAACATTCATGTCTTCCTCGATCACTGAGAGATGGTGGGAACAGTCCTTAAGCACAGTACGTACATGGTTCGGTCCTCATGTACATGTTTACCAAAATGTGCTAGTTTTGCTAGGAAGTTCTGCTATCCTGTAGGTTTCAAAGTTTCTGATTTT
Organism: Heterobranchus longifilis; assembly: GCA_028570985.1. Lineage (NCBI taxonomy): Eukaryota > Metazoa > Chordata > Actinopteri > Siluriformes > Clariidae > Heterobranchus > Heterobranchus longifilis. Next base: position 196,711 of record JAOVVB010000035.1, on the reverse strand, counting down.
CTCGCTAACCTTCCATCAATGGACACCCACAGACTCAGGAGCATCACTCACTCACTCTCACTCATCTTCTATACCGCTTTATCCTGTATTCAGGGTCGCGGGGGCCTGGAGCCTATCCCAGGAGGCTTAGGGC